>JZKD02S1688299.1:310086-361770 GCA_000966675.3 Picea glauca | reverse complement strand
TTTTTTTTTGGTGACTTCTTATGTAATATAATGCTTCAGATAACGCACACGTTGATAGGGGCTTGGAGGATTTCATTGTCTAGATTTTCTAGTAGGAAAGAATTTTTTCCTTCGAGAGCCGAGACTCTGAATGGCCCATACCAGAGGTGATCGAATTTACAATGTTTCGCTGCTTCTTCTCTCCTTGCATCCCACCTTAATACTAAATCACCTGGGAGGAAATCTCTGTCCTTTGCCCTACAGTCAAATAATGCTTTCATGTCATCTTGGTACTTCTTCAACCTTTCATCTACTTCGACTCTATGCTGTTGAACCTCAATTATTAGCTGATTTATCCTCCTGGTGACATGATTAGGTTCTTCTTTCTGATCTTTCCATAATTTTATCACGGGGAGAACTAGATTTATAGGTAACACTGCATCTGTCCCATATACCATCTGAAAAGGGGAAATGTTGATAGACTTTTTAGTGCCTATGCAATTCGCCCATAAGGCGTATTTTAAATGCACATGCCAAGATTTTTTGTTTTCATCCAACACTTTCTTGATTATATTAATCAGGCTCCTGTTAGACAACTCGACCAGTCCATTTCCTTGGGGGTAATATGTTGTGGAATGGCCAAGAACAATATTATACTTTTGAAAGAAGCTGATCATAGCCATAGATTTGAAGGCTTGGGCATTATCTGTAACTATCTTTCAGGGGCAGCCAAATCTAGACAAAATTTTGTCTTCTAAGAAATCCATTACCACCGAGTCAGTTTCCCTTTTGGTTGGAATAGCTTCCACCCATTTAGTAAAGTAGTCTATGGCAGTTAATATCCACTTGTGTTGGGCGCTAGAATGGGGATTAATCTCACCTTTAAAATCTAACCCCCATTTCTGAAAAGGGGCTTCAGTTTTGACCGGAACTAGAGGTAGCGTCGGGAGTTTTTGTTTGCCTGCAAATAATTGATAAGGGTTGCAGGCTCGGACTTTGGCGTTAACGTCTGAGAAAAGTTTTGGCCAGTAATACCCAACCCTCAAAATTTTGTAAGTTGTAGCCCTCCAAGCGTGATGTCCCCCGCACACTCCTTCGTGGAATTCACTTATAACCCGCTCTGTTTCCGATTCGACCAAGCATACTAACAAGAAACCGAGTGGGTATTTCCAATATAGTTGATTTTCGGCAATGCAATACTTAACCGCATGAAGCTTTAAAGTCCTGGATTTTGATGGTGATAGTTCACTCGGGCATTTTAGAGTTAGCAGGTAGGATACTATGTTTCTGTACCAGCCTGATGATACGAACTTCTCTTCGATCCTGATTGGATTTGTTTGCTCATCAAGCTCGTTTATGTTCATGTCTTCCTCACATTCCTGTAGACATTTTATACCTAGAGCTCTGAAATTCGATTCAGCCAAAAGCTTGGCCAGGCCTTGTCCCTTTACCAGTTTAGTAGGTTTGATTTCCAGGTCAAATTTTTGAATCTTAGAAAGCCATCATCCTCTTTTCCCATCGTTGTCCGATTGTACCAAAATATTTTTGACAGAACTAGTTGGTACATATGCAACTATCTTGGAGTGTAATACGTATGTTCTGAATTCCTTCAGTGCTTTTACCATGGTGTATGCTTGCTTTTCTATTATATCATATTTAAGTTCTACATCTCTGAGGCTCTTGCTAAAAAAGGTGATCGGTTGTTCGAAACCTTCTTCATTCTTTTGGAGGAGTATTGCAGCAAGTGTGTGTTCGGAGGTAAATGAGAAAATAAGAAATTCTTTTAGGTAATCGGGGCTTGCCAACGCAGGTGCCTCACTTATGACTTTCTTAATATGGGAAAACGACGCTTTTGCCTCTGTTGTCCACTTCACTTCATTGTTCTTTCTCAGCATACCTGTGATCAATTTTGCAATTTCAGCAAAATTTGGGATAAATCTTCGTAAAAAAATTATTTTTCCTAAGAAAGATTGAATTTCCTTTATGTTTCTAGGAATATTTATAGTGTCTATCGCTTCAATCCTCTTAGGATCAATCTTAATTCCATCCCTAGATACAATATGACCCAAAAGTTTACCTTCTTGCATGGTGAAGTGTGATTTCTTGGGATTTAAGGACAGACCAAACCTACAACATTTTTTGAATGTTTGCTTAAGATGTATCAAATGCTCTTCGTCGGATTTAGATAAAACCGTCAAATCATCGAGATAGATGACTACGAACTTATCCCTCTCTCCGATGAAAGCGATGTCCATAGCGCGTTTGAACGTGGCTCCTGCATTCATCAAACCGAAAGGCATTTTATCATACATGAACATACCCCAAGGGGTAGTGAAAGCTGTTTTTTCTTTATCTTGTTCATTCATGGCAATTTGATTATATCCAGAGAAACCATCAATCATAGACATTTTGTTCGCTCCAACTACCTTTTCTAGCATGTGATCCATTTTAGGCAGTGGGTAGTTGTCCTTGAGAGAAGACTTATTTAGGTTTCTAAAATCCACGCACAGTCTAATTTCTCCACTCTTCTTTCTGGCCAGGACCAGGTTCACCACCCAGTCAGAATATCTCAGAGGTACTATTATTTTTGCCTCTAAAATCTTCTTCACTTCTCTTTCAACCACATGCAATAAAATGGGGTTAATCTGCCTATGCTTTTGTCTAAAAGGTTTGACCCCAGGCTTTAAATGTATCTTGTGATCGATTACAGTAGTGTCGTAAGCTCTTAGCTCATCATAAGACCAGGTGAAACGTCTTTATACTATCTGAGTAGGTCATTATACTTTCCTTTTATTTCAGGAGGGAGAATTTTAGATATTTTTACCATCTCAGATTCTTCTTTGGTTCCTATGTCACAGTCTTCCACTTCTTCCAGTTGGGGTTATAAGGCGGACTTTACAGGTATGTCATTTTGATCAAACAGTCTTTCCAAAGGGACAAGTCCTTTTGGAATCTGATTATTTTTTAGGACCAGCATGCGATGATTTGTGATTTTGTCTTGGAAATCTTGAGGGTCCTCCCCTTCTTGCATGATCCATATATGATCGTTCTGATTTTCTTTATCTGTGTGAGTTTGGGAAAAATCGCCTAGTGCTTCAAGAAACTTCTTAATTTGTTCATCATCTTCAAAAACCTGCCAGTGCTGGATATTATCCAGTATAGATGTTCTGTGTCTTATCTCTATGTCATACTTCAATTTAAAGGTTGTAGGAGGAGTGAAATTTGAAGTTGCTTTAGCTAATGCATCAGCCTATAAGTTTTCTGTGCGTGTGATGAAGTGGACCTTTACAGATGAGAAATTTTTTTCCATTAGATCCCAGGCACAATTTTTGTATGATCTTAATCTGGGGTGCTTAGCCTGGTATTGTCGATTTATTTGTTTGACTATCAGCTCCACATCTTCGTATACCTCTAGGTTTTTTATTTTTAGCCTCCTGGCAGCCTCTAATCCTAAGACCAAGGCTTCGTATTCACACACGTTGTTAGTATAATCTATATCCCATTGCAGTCTGTAAGAAAAAGGGACAACGAACTTTTCTTTGAGTGACACAAGAAACACTTCTGCACCATCTCCTTCGCATGACAGGGCACCATCAAAATACATTTTCCAGATACCGGTGCTACACATATCTCCGATCATGTTACCTGATTCTTCATGCTCTATATTGTTTTCCTCTGTGCAACCATCTAAACCATCGTCGAAAGATAAGATACAATTTCCTAAATCTTGATCTGCAATGTAAATAGGGAAATTGTTAGGATTTTGAGGGTCGCTTACTGTATATGCTAACCTCGTCTCCCTGTAAAACCAAGTAAATTTCCCACCAAACACAGGAATTGTGGCGTACGTCATATCCAGTTGAAAGAACCCCCCAGCTTGGCTCCCCATGACCTAGACAATAGTAAGCTGTACTTGGGGGGAATATCAGGAATGACCACATCCATCAAGACGCTCTTAACTGGGACCTGTGTCAGGGTGACTACTAAATCCTTTATCATTCCCATGCACTTAACTTTTCTCAAATCAAATGAGTAAAGATCTCCGTAGGGTCTGGTGATCTGGAAGCCCAATCTGTCCATAATAATTTTAGGCATCACGTTATGTGAGGCTCCGGAGTCTAGCATGCAATTATGTAGCAGTTGATCGTAAATGTTTAGAGTGATATAAAAGGGAGAAACGATGTCTTTGGCTCCTTCAAAATGTGGACCAAAAGGGATGTTGGGCTTATCATATTCCAGATTCAAAACATCAAATTGACTTTCTAGCTCTGAAACGCCTATCACTTTCGTAATCTGCTTTCGATAAACTAGGTTTTTCGCTAACTCTACTAGAGGAATTGGTATCTTAATTTTATTTATTTCGTTTTCGAAACTGAAAACCCCTCTCACCTTGTTTGCTTCTCTAGTTTGGACTTCCGAATCCTTCTTTTCCAACTTATTTATCTGGACTGCCTTATTACTCATGATCTTGGTTAAAGGTGTATTTGTATTAGTTGCTTCAGTTTTCTCTGTTTGGGTCTCAACCTTCTTTACTTCGGGGTCTTGCATGTTTACTACTTTTGCTTTGTTGTTAGGTAACACGGTTTCTTCCAGGGTAGGCTCATAAGTTTGACCTCTTGGGAGAATTTTCTTAGGTTGAGTAGTTGAAATGGGCTTACTCTTAGATCTCAAGTTATACCTAGGTTGGACCTCAGCCATTATCATATCAGTTTCTTCTTGATAACTACAAAGGTCAGTATAATCTTTGTTTTCACCTTTAATAGACAATTGTTGAGTTTTTAGATATTTTTCATAATCCTCTTTAGTCATATAAGGTTGTGTGCAGTCATCACCCAAGTTCGTGACATCATCATCTAAATCTCTGAAATCTTGGAGATCATTTCCTCCTATAAAATTTTCATTCTTTAATGGAGTTTGTATTTTCTGATCTTCGTTTTTTATCTGTCTTTGCTGGTTTGGGGGATTGGGATTCCTCCTGAAATCCTTTTTGGTGAAAGAATTGGCTTTGACCTGTTCTAGCTCCATCCTGAATATTTATTAGACAACTCCTTAATTATCCTGGCCATATCGTCTACTTTGTCATCTGTGTATCTATTAGACCCTGATGGCCCCACTTGTTCTCTAAAGCGTCTAGTTTCTCGGTTTCCTGCTTCTACTTTAGATTTTAACTTACTAGAAGCCATCATATTTGACTCAATTTCTACAGCGTCATCTTGCATTCGGTTTAGAGTAGCTCCCCTTCTTTCCCGTAAAAGAAGTGCAAAATCTGCTTTGAAAGCTCCTACGAAGGTTAATTTGGCTGAAGGTTAGGACGATTTAACCTCGGCTAGGATTTTGTTATACAGCTTGTTAAATCTTTGAATAAACTCCATAACTGTTTCTGAATTTTTTTTTCTTAAAGACCCAAACTCGGTTAAATAGTATAAGTGGTCCTTTCTTTCACCCCATTGTCTAAGGAAAGCGTCTTCCAAGGCATCCTAGGACAAGATAGATCCTGCAGGTAGACTCCGAAACCAAGTTCAGACCTGACCTTCGAAAGTTTGGACGAAAAGACTCGAATAAACATCTTCATGTTCGAGACCGAGGATGTCCGCGAATTGATAAAAGAAATTTATGTGTTCGTCCACGGTCAGATCTCCTTCCCCGGTAAATTTTGGCAATTTTTTAATATAATTCTCAGGAAGCTCATGTAGAGGAACAGGAAAGACCAAAGGGGTGTATCTCGCTGCCACTTTAGTGAACACTCTGGGAGGAGGAATAAGCCCTTGACCTCCAGCTCCTCCTCCAGGAGCACCCCCACCTCCTCCTCCGACAACATCTCCACCTCCTCCTCTGGCTGCTGCCATCAATATTAGTGGAAAGTTGTAAAGGGGGTTATGAAATATTAAAAGTGATTCTTTAGTTTCTTCGTGGGGAAAAAAACCTAAGGATGAGTGGTAAGGAAAGGGAGGGCTTGGCTCCTTGGATTTGCAAGAGATATAGTCAGGGGAACCAGTAGGCATGAAATCTGAGGGTGTAATATATTCTTCGAGGCTGGGTGAGGTCGCGAAATTTAACTGAAGAGTCGGCGGTATATCAACTACTGACGAATCTTCAACATGGCTGTTTCCTTTGTGTAGAACAGAGGCTATTGGTCGGGTTTCACTTCTAACTTCAGAGCAGGTTGATGTTATATTCTTAGTGTCAAAAGGTGGACGACGTGAAGTTGAAGGTTCAGAAGAACTCTTGGTCTTTAGTTGTGGTTTCTTAAGCTGATAGACTGCAGTGGTTGGCTTAAGAGAGCCTCTCGCTTTTAAAATCTTGTTGGGATCAGTAACTGGCATGATCTGTTTACCATCTGGGTTTTTCCTGGTATTCCTTCAACTGGATGTCAGTTTAATATTCGTGGAGTCACCAAGTGAAATATTAGAAATCCTTTAAAAGGTGCTCACTCTTTGTTCACTATCAAAGGGTGAAACTTTCAATGAAAAATGTTGTTTCCCCAGGGAAAAAGATTTTGTAACTTCAGTCCCTGGCAACAGCGCCAAAAAGATGTTGTTCCAGAGTCTGTACTTAAGGCTTAGAAGTATAGTGTCTAGGCATCCAAAAGTGAGTGAGAGGTAAAGAAGGAAGAAGTGTCAACCTTCGGCAACGGAAGCTAGGGCAGATTTCTAGGTTGTCGTTGTCTAGCTTCCAACTGTTCCTGGATGTTTATATCCCTTTCAATCATAGCCGAGGAATGCTCAAGTTCCACCTAGGTAGTGGTTGTCTTAAGAATGGTATTGAAAAGGTTCAAGGCAATATGAGTTTGTTCTGATATTCTAGGTTCAATATTAGGCTGTCTTGTCACAGGGACAGTCATAGAGGAAGAGAGAAATGAGAAAAGTTTCTAGGTTTTTGTGATCCTATCTCGATTTCGGTCGTATAAATGAGGGTTTATAACTCCTGTAATGAAGATAGGGTGCAAACCAAAGGCCCTTTCCCGTAACTGAGTTATATTTTAATAAATGTGCATGAGATGTAAGAAAACATTAAGCTGTCTATTATGTGAGGCTCCTATCAAGGGAGAATCTCACTTGTAAACAGAGAAAGAAAAAGATAAAGAAATAATATGATGAAGCATGTAATATATATAGAAATCTGAAATGTTCACTGGTCTTGTATCTGCTAATAGACGATACAGAGGAAAAATGGTAAACAATATCGAAAACTAAAATTGATTCACTATAATAGAAGTTTTACTAAGTTATAGTGAAACATTCATTAGATACATATAGGAAATGAAGTTAAATATGAAATAGAAGGAAACAAACTCATAACACAGTCGTGACGGAATTGAGAATCTTTGGATTTGCTTTATATTGATTCTTGGGAGAAAAACCTCTATTACAATCGACCCAAAAGGTCCAACCTTTTTTCCTTCCTTCTACTGTATATTTATACAGATTTACATATGATAGAATCTCAATCATTCCAGGATTTTTAGTTATAACAAGAAGGAGAGAAATCGTTTCATTTCTTTATCTCTGTCTTTATTTGGTACCAGAATCTTGCCCCCTCGCATGCTCGGTGCAAGTGACACATTTTTTCACTAACAGAGATATCAACCTAAAAGGTTCCGCTTGACAATTGGCCTCAAAAATATAACAATCTCTGACTAATTGTGGCAACCTTTCTTCCATTTGTCGGTCTAGGGTGTCGATAGCACATAATCGCACACTTGGTTTAATAATCCATTTATCTATTTGAACTATGTCTGCCAGAGTTACTTGTGAGAATTCGGTCGAATCTCTTTCTTCTTTCTCATTTACATCAAGGGAGAGTTTCACTATATTCATTCGGCACAGTGTCTTAGCATTTCTCTCGCTATCAATGCCTAACAGATTTCCATCTATAGAACCAAAAGCCTTTTCACAGGATTTCCTTACCTTCTTGGCTTGCAGTTTGCCTTCTAATATGCTGTGTTCCCATTCTTTCAACAAAATACTACCTCGGGTATGTTTCGAAGTCGAAAAATTGGAACTATTTCCAAATTCCCTGTTTGTTGTAGCTATTACAGCCTCTTGAAATGTGACCTGAGCTGCTCTAGCTTCTCTCTCTCTGACAGATAAGTTTTCCAATACTTGATCAAGAAGTAAGCAGTTGTCCCGAATCGTCTCTACCTTGGTGAGTAAACTTCACTGGGCTGCAAAAACTCTACTCCGAATATCCATAGCCTGGGACTGGAATATCCTGATATTTGTAACTTAGCTTTCGACAAATTCTAATATAACCTGTAGCTTCCCTATCAAGTCTCTTTGCTGGCCTACCTGTATTTGGTTGTTCTAAGCCACTAGCTCTACATGTTCGAGCTTAGCTTTGAGCAGCTCGATTTCCTTTTTATCGGTCGTTCTTGCTTGTTCGATTCATGTGTTCGCCTGGTCTTTAGCAGCTTCCTCTGCAGTGGCTAGTTTAGTTTCCATTGTTTTGATGAGGCGATTTTTTTGCTTCAACTGATTTTTCAAAACCTCGACTGAATATTGGTTTGCCGTAGCAAATGCTCCCAATGTTCCAGCTATTTCTGTCGCAAACTCGTCTTTCTTCATATCTTTCCCATCGGTCAACACCTTGAATCTCTTGGCCGTTGATCCTGCTTCTTGATAGAATTCTCTTTTTACCACAGCCTTTCTCTTTTTATCAAAAAAGAACTCATTTGGAGGGAGCTCTTCCACACTTATAGGCCTTAATTCTTCACTAAAAATCCACTCTGCGTATGTGGTCCCTTTAGTGGACTATAGGGGGGTAATGGAGGCGATGGGATTTCTGAATTGCTTCGACGATTGGCCCGGGGTGACAACTGGAGTCCATTTTTTCGACGGATTGGGGGTCTGCGCTTCTTGTTTCGGGACCTCAGTCTGCTCTTCTCTGTCCTGGTGTTCTTCTTTTTTGGGTGCTGAATCTTTGGAGCCTTCGACTTCTTTTTGCTGCACTTCTGTTTTCATTGGATTCTCACCTCGTAATACTGGGGGAAGAGAACTCCGCTAATGTTCTTGAAATTTTAAAACGTTGGCCCTCTCGTCAGGTGTCAGAGCTTGTCTCCGAGCCAAAACCTCGGCATAAGATCTCGTGCCTCAGAAAATGTCATCCGAGGGTGAATTTTTGTGCTCGAACCTTTTAAGTCCACAACTGGCCAAGTGATTACTTACGACCCTATGAAGATCATGCTTCTTGAATTCAACATGAACCAATTTCAGGTCTTCCAGGGCTGCTGCCTCAGCTTTAGCATGCCCGAAATCTAATAAAGAATAAGAATTTAAATAAATAGGAAAAGGTGGCCATACCTTGTTAGAATATCCCTTAAGTTCCTTGCTTACACCACCGAGTACGGTTTGCCTGGCGATCTCACGACAAGCCAGCCTATCGAGTATGAATAATGGTAAGTCATGCGGAGGAACAAAAGTGTTGAAAACCCTGAGATATGAAAATTTTTCTTCCATGTACCAATCGGCTATACTACTTAGATTTACCGCGATACTATCTGAGATCCTCAGTGGTAGGTGGCTGAAGATAGTGACATGCAACGGTACCATTACCCAGTTAAATATTTCATACACAAAATCTGAAGCTTTGTTTTCCCACAGCTTTGCATGGTAGACGTGGATGGGCTCAGCCTTTGATGGAGTCCAGCTCTAGCTCATTAAGGGAAAAGGAATTAGAAAACACATGGCATCCATGATATATGCGGACATAAAGAATGAAGTGATCTTCCTGCTCGCCCTCTGTGCTCAATATTCAGTAACCCAACTGGTCAAACTATCAGACAGTAGTTTATCCCAGTCGAAAGAACAGCCTTCGGCGTCTGTATGCATTAGATACACCCACTGAAGGAAAAAATGTGTGGTGTCCTCTCTCCCATATAATCTGCAGGTCATCATAGCTACATATTTAAACCGTGGTTCCAAATAAGAGATCAAATAGACACCATTACTGTCCTCCCTGAACTTCGCAGGGTGTGAAACCCAATCTTTGATTAAATCGGACATACTCTTGTCATACTGCACACATTCCTTCTATTTAAAATTCTCTAGGAATTCGACATTGTATGCAATGTCTAACACGGTCGACAACTTGTACATGGCCTGAAATTGTTCTAGTCTGAAAGTCCCAATGGTGACCTTCTGCTCGTTGACGATGGTTCTGGTTGGTATATCTACATGGTATAATGCCCACTGGACCATATCATAGTAAGGGATAAGTTTTGGCCTGGCTGCTACTTTATGCATCTCAACCTGGACGACGATCTTATATTTGGTGGCCATGTCGTCTTTTTCATTGTCACTAGAATCATCCAAACAATCTACCAATTTGGATTGTAGAACCTCAGAAATATATGACCAGGTCCTAACAAAGTTGACACTTCGAGGTGAAGTATCATAAACGTTGTCTGAACCTTGTCCATAAACTTCAACATTGGCTTTAGACACTTTTCGCGGGGCCATGGTGGGGGATTCTGGTTTAGCTCTTCTGCGATAAAAATATGTATACATACAGAAATTAGTTCGCTTGAGAAAAGTTTGCTCCGCATAGAATAGAAATGAAATTTGTGACAACAAATAAAAGATCTATATCTTCGACCATTTAAAGCTTGGTTGTCCTCAGGAACATAAAGGTCAAATCATTCTTAACTATAAATTTAGCAATAAAAACCAAATCCTTACTTGTCGATTCGCCTCGGTTCTAATCAATGTCATACATTTTGACAGTTCGTAATGCAAGTTGGCGCAAGGAAAATTCAAAATTGCCTCGTAGACTATGCATATTAATTTTTGTATTAAAACATGGGAAATGTTGGCGTAGCTTAATTAATCAGGCTTTCTTAAATGTTAATTAATCTTTCGGCATTCGCTTCATCGGGAGTTTTCACTCTAACCCTTCAAGCCTCTAAAACCCAAGATTGCGATAATTAGTTTTAGTTAATAAACACATAACCAGGATTAAGTGTTTAATTAATCATGTTTTAATTTATATCGCAACTTCACGACTCGGGGATTCAAAGGTATAGCTTCCAGGAGGAGCGTATGTCGAGTTGCGAAATCGCGAGGTCGCAATGATGTGATTTATTTAAAAAAGAACATAAACTGGATTACGTGTTTAATTAATCACGGTTTTATTTACATCGCAAATTCGCGACTCAGGGCTTAGAAGGTATAGCTTTGAGGGAAAAACATGTCGATTCGCGAATTCCCGACAGAGCTTAACCACGGCTAAAATTTTTACCTTTAACATTAACCCGGGTTACTAAAACAAGAGTCTTGCAGTCTCGATTATCGGGGTTATAACGGTAAGACTTTTGGAGCTAGCAAACACCAAGACGCGTAATCCCGATGATACTTAACTGCGGTTTAGAGTATCTTTACTCTCAATACTGACCTGGGTAAACTTTTAAAACTACTTCGTTGTTTCTCTTCTCGGGGCTGGTAAACTATGTGATCTATAACTCTCGACATGCGACATCCCGAGGTATAAAAGCGGAGATTCATTTAAACGAAAAAAATAAAACTTGACTTAAGAGTATGTTAACCATCGTTGCTTACATGATGAGACTTCTGAGATTTTGGGGAAAATAAAGGAAAAGACGAAAACCTGCTTTTGACTTCAAGCATTAAGAAATAAAATTTAAAAAAGGCTAAAAACAAAGGCGGCTCCAACAGGTTCGATCACAAAATCAAGGAAAGAGAGTAGATGAATTTGTGAAGGAAGGCCTGGATTTGAGAATTGAGGTGATCATGAACTTGGGCTTAAAAAAATCGGCAAGACTTCATCAAAGTTTGAGATCTAGGTCCAAAATTTTGAGCCATGGGTTAATTGGAATCACAATTTGACAATCAAAACCCTGATGAAATTAGGAGAGAGCTTGAGCACTAAAAATAAGATACTGACCCGACTGAAAAATCATGCCCAATTTTGAACGACGTGAAAATTGGGGGCATTAAGGTAAATTAAAAACTAATTAAGGAAGAAAAAATTATGGAAGGGAAAGAAACAAAGTCATAATCAAGCAAGTGAAACATGAAGGTTCATTTGATTTACCTATTTTGAAAGAATGATCAAGACTGTGAGGAAAATGAGGAACCAAAGTCTATACAAACCTAAAAGAAATCATATTCAAATTAAAACGATAAAAGAGGCTTGTATTCTTTTTTCATTGGATGGTGTGTTGAATTATTCTAGTGCCATACATACTTAAGTCGTCGTATGACCAGTAAAATACATCCTTGTCGGTTCCTAGATTGATCACTTCATATTGCATAAATGGACTATGTGTCTTGACATTTGTTGGCCTTTTGAAGATTCTATATTTTGAATCAAAATTATTTTACAATGAAACCACATTTTTAGGTATAGTGTTGGATTTCAAATTAATGATCTTACTTTTAGAGTCTTCCGAGGATTTTAGATGCTTTTCATCATCTATGATATCATTTTCAGAATTTCCCTCATAATTTAAGAAGCGAATGATCTATTGACTATCATTGAAAATCATCCAGATTATGATGTTATCTGGAATGGAAGGGATGAAAATCAATTCAATAGAAAATGTATTAATAATAATAATATATGGATGACCCAAATGAGAAGCATCATTAAAAGTGGTTGATATACATCCACTGGCACCATTTTCCCACCTTTTTAACTAATGGTTGAGTTATGTCAAATTACTATATTTTGGAATGGTTAGGTCACCTTGTGAACTAGATCAATTGATCCTGGTGTTATGTCATATTTTGGCATTCTTGAAGGGTTATATTGGAATGTGACATTTCTTAATGGTTATGTCACATTGTGATGTTTAACTTTGTTGACTTATGTCGAATTTTATGTTCTTAAATGGTTATGTTGCATTTTGATGTTCATCAAGAGTTGTGTCATATTATGATGTTAAGAGTTTTTACCATGGTTGACGTTAAAATGTTAACTTCAACATTATCTCACATTGCAACATTAAAAGGTTGACAATATGTATTATTTCTTTAGTTGATCAAGTTTATTTTTATGTGAATTTTGGAGTATTTGTATTTTTGTATTTGAAATTCCCTATTATTGGATAGATTATATCTAGATTTTTAATTAGGTAATTTCTAAAAAACATTTATCATCAAAATGTGTTTATTGAATATTGAAATGTAGTATTAATACATTTGGTTCAATCTAAATAATGATATTACATTACTTGAAGAAAGAGGTGCATTCATATGTTCATGTGGTATTGAGATCTAATAAATTATTAATGGTCTCAAAGAAGATACATTTTGGGTATGGTTATCATAATGCTAAGTTTCTTAGTGTTATTTTGCGTGTAGTTTGTTTTGAACTTATTTTGAACACACTTAATTTTTCACAAAGTATGCAAAACTAGTTCAATTATAGAGAAGAGAACTTGAACTTGTCATACCAAGACAAGTTTTGATTTGTGTTCTTTCCATTGTTTTAAATAAGACTGGTAATTTCAAACCTTATACTTTTGTGAATAATATCATTGTATTAGGATTTATTTGGAAATATTGCATCCATTTTTTAAATTAAAGTTTCAAACCAAACTATTGTGGTCCATACTCAAGAATAATTCTGTGAAGAAAATCAAATCCATAACATAAATTAATATGAATTAAAACGAATTAAAAACGCGGTATTGAAAACCAATATATTGGTCAGTTTATATTTAATTAAACTAAATAATACAATAGTTAGTTGTATATATAAATTAATGTTATAAATATATTATTAAAGTCATATATCTTTATGGTGATGATATTGTTCTTATGGCGAAGAGTCTCTATGACATAGGTAAGAAACTAATAACCCTCAAGGACTTCCGATATAGCATGGGCATGACTATGAACACTGATAAAACAAAGGTTATGATAATTAAATCCAAAAGGATCACCTACAATACTTTTTTTTTATGACAACAATAGCTTGGAGGAAGTGCATTCATACAAGTATATTGGAATTGATATCCACCACAAGCTCAATTAGAAATATAATGTTGAAAAGGGGATAAATGGAGGATGGAAAGGTTATTATGTACTCAAAAACAATTATAAATCAACAGAACTTGGCTTTGGGATAAAAAAAAAAAACTCCTCTTTCACACTCTCATCACTCCATTTATCTTATATGGATGTGAAGTTTGGGGTTGTAGTAAATCTATAGAATACTAGAGAAAGATAGAACATATCCAAAAAAAAATTATAAATTATAATCTCAAAATTAAGGGCAATACACCCTATCCTATCCTCCTCATAGAAGCAATCATGTCCCCCATTTGAGATCATTTCTATAATAAGATACCTAACGTACAAGAACAAGATCAACGACTCAAGCAAGGATGGCATAAAAATGTCAAATATTGGCTAAATCATTAAGGAATACTAGAAGCCATCATGCAAAATATCAATAATATTAAAAATATTGTCACTTCTTAATTTGAGAATATGTGGTGTGATAAAGAATTAGTGGATAAAAGGAAATTAAGCTACTACAAGGAGGTGGTCAACCCTAATTTAGAAGATCAAAATTACCTCTTACTTTTGAAAAGTGCAAAGAAGAAAATCAACATTGCTAAAATAAGAACAAACTCTCATGAGTTACATAGTGAAACTAGGTGTTGGACAACTCCCAAAACACCATGGGATGAGAGAATCTATTACCTTTGTGACTAATCGGGTAGAAGATGAAAAATACTTCCTCTTGGATTGCCCTACATATACCCATATTAGATCCCAATTTAAAAATAAATTCCACATTACCAACCTTCTTAACCTCCTAAGTGATCAATACTATGGTGATCTTGGAATGCATTCTCTCAATAATTTTTTAGCATAGAAATACAGTTTTAAAGAAATAGAAGTAATCTCCTATCTTCTTAAGATCAGATGGAAAAATTGGTTCTAGTAAACATTAATCATCATCATCATTGTTATAATAAATTTATTAAGCTATTATCATATTTAAAAACTATTACTTTATTATTATTATTTATAATTCATATATAAAATGTTATTTTATTATTATTATTTATAATTCATATAGAAAATGTTAATAATATTGCATTTAAGAAGATTATTTATTATTAATATAAAATCTATGAACTATTACTTAATATATACATACTATTCAATTACAATTTATTTATGGTTTGTTATTTTAATTTCTACATTAATACTTATTATAATTATTATATATACTAGGTAAAGGAAAATGATATAAATACCATACTTATTGTATTTATAAATACTATTATATAATATTTCTAAATTATTGCTTATTAATTTTTTTATTATTAGATTATAATTTAAATCAGATAACTTTAATATTTATGAATATATATTAATATTTATTATATTATCATCAAATCAAAGTTGTGGGTTAGATTTGTTGGTGATACCTTTGTCTTCTAGTTGCATGGGTGTGAAAACATGGAGAAATTTGTTGAGCACCTCAACAACCAATCTAACACCATGAAGATTGAGGTTGATGGCAGCCTTCCAATTTTAGATGTTCATGTTACTAAGAAACCATATGGATCTATGGTGCACCAAGTTTACAAAAAAAAAAAAAAAACCACACTTAGCAATATATTCATGCTAAATCCCACCACCATCCAACTCAAAAACTAGGTGTTCTCAACACTCTAGCTACCAAAGCTCTTAGAATCTCAAATGAACATCATTTAGAAGAAGAAAAAATCCATATATTGGAGGTTTTTAAGAATAATCATTATAATAAACGTGAGGGAGTTAAGTCTTTTCAAAATGCTATTAGAGGACCTATGCGCAAAGAGCATACTGAATAGGCTTCCAATGTGTTGTTTCTCTACATTCAAGGGACCATGGGAAAGAATGCTAAGATCCTAGAGAAGAAAAACATTGGAGAAACATTCAAGACCTTATCCACAATTAGGAACTCCCTAAAATTTGTTAAAAACCCAATTGATCCCTCAAATAAAAAAGGTGTCTATATGATCCCATGTTTATGTGGAAAACCTTATGTGGGTGAAACTAGTTGCTTGGTGAGTTTTAGAATTTAGGAACATGTTGTTGATATTAAATGTAATCGTGTTCATTCGTTTTCCCTAACCAAGCACTCAAAAAAAACAAAGCATCATATTTTCTTTGATGAAGCCAATATTTTAGTTAAAATGGACCATCATTTCAATAGAAAATCTACGAAAGATATCGAGATTGAAAGGAGACCTAGAAACCTCAATAGAAATGAGAGTTGTATGATCAACAAAAATTGGATTCCAACTTTATCCTCCATTTATTTTCTTGGAATCATGACTTGTATTTCTCCTCCCTCTTATTATTTCATTCTTTTCTTTATTTTATTTTTATATACATTTGGATATTTTCTATCTTTATTAGGGGGGTGGGGAGGGAGGAAGGGGGGGTAATTTCATTTTCATTAATAACATAGTTACCAACTTAATGAGAACTCTACAGAGTTTTCGTTTTTTTGGGGTTCAATTTTTTACCCTATTTTTAAAAATGGCACTACCGGTAGAACCCCCCTCCCTTTTTAGGTTGTTTTTTGATATTTTAAATTTTTCGATCAACAATGTTTCCACATTATTTTTTTAAATGCTTATTTTTCATCTATTTTCAATTTTTTCAAATTTTGTTTTTATTCAACAATGTTTTTAGTCATTTTTCCATGTTTCTTTCAATATTAAAAATAGTTTTTACCGTTTACTTTTTTTAAGTTACAATTTTTCATACAATAATGTCTCCTTAACTAATTTATTGTTCCATACTTTTGAAATATAGTGGAAAACATCATTTTTAACACATGTTTTTACCTTTACTTCAATACATAGAAAAAAAATTGTAGTTAAATAACACTATTTTTGAATATTTAATAAACAAATATGCATTTTATCGCCATATATAATAAAAAAACATATACATTTTGGTACCCATTCCTTTAAAATAACATGTCAAATAAAGTATTTTTATGGACATAATTGAACAAAAAAGTTAAAATTTTATAAAAAAAAATTAACATTTTCTTTCATATTTTTATACATTTGAAATAAAAAAATGACAACATTTAATAAAATCTTCCATAATATAGTGATTCACATACAAATAAAATGAAAAATAAAACAATAAAAAGATTTATCACAAAACAACAATAGATATATCTTCATTCTTATTTTAAAATCTGAAAGTCAAAACATTATAGTTATAGCTCATCAAAAATTTGCAAAATTGAGCATCATCTTCAAGGGCATATTAAAACTAATCAACAATATCATATATCCCAAATTCATCATTCTCAACAGACACATTATCATCTTCTTTGACATCATTTTGTGCTTTCATTGTGTAATTGTGTTCTTCCATTGGCTCTTTGATATCCACACGTTCTCAAAAGTGATCCTTTCCAATCATTCCTCCTAATGGTACTTGAGGTTCCTTTGACATTTTTGCCACCTTTGATTCACTAAAATCTTCTTTCCTCAATCCAACTTTTTTTCATTTCATCTGGAAGAGTTGGAATAACATTAATTCTTTGTTGAATAAAATTGCACTGCATTGGGTCACTTTCATGGCTATGCAATTTCTTCCTTTCTGTAAGAAACATGCTAATGTTGTACCTAATCACCAAATACAAAATAAATAATGAATTTAAATACTGTAAAAAGACATAAATTAAAAATAGTATAAGATTGAAGTATGATTTCATAAATATTAGATCATAATTCTTACCTAAACCCGATAACAAATCCAAAACTCAATCTCCTTCATTTGAAAATGTATCTATAAAATAATTAATTAATGCTTGTGTTTTTTTGTAAATGTTAACCATCTCTCCTTTCAAATTCTTTTCCTCATATGTTAGTTTTTTAACCACAACATTGTATGCCAATACACTACGAAGAGTCTCTCCATCATTTACATTGACAATAATAGAATTATAAGAATCATCTTTTGTCCAAGTTGCAAGATCTATACTCTCAAAATCACGTTTAAATGATTCTCTATTGGAGCTCTGAATATTAGGATTGTGCTTGTAACATAAAATAGTGCAAATTCAATTAACTTGTGAATTAATAAAATTATTTTCTAATCTTAATTTCTAAACATACGCTTTCAATATCTTACCAAATAAACATCATCCTTGTCTTTTCTTTTCCCTTGAAGCTTGATTGTACTAATCCTTGTTGTGTGTCTGAATGAAATACCAGAAATCTTCAAAAAGATGATGTTGTGACTTTCGTAAATCCCATAACCACTTTATTGAAAGTTTGATAAGTATAAGGCTTAGTATCATATCCAATGTTTTCGATATTATAACCATGAGGGGTATAACGAAATATTTCAGAAAAATCATTATGGAAAAATCTCACCCTTTGAATGAAAGCCGTGGAAATTATGTACTCATTGTATGTGTTATGATCCCATGCCAATAAATTTTCTTATGAATCTGTTAAACCAGCATAAATTATGCATTTAACTGTCTCAAAAAGAGGATTATTGGGATATTCTTGCATCAATTTTGTTCTAGCCTCTGCAGAATGATTTCCTCCAATCACATAATATTTGTAGTAAAAAAAAATTATCTATCAAATTATTCCCTTGTAGGAACTTCCATTGGGTCAACAAGAACTAGGTAGTCAACCACGTGCATATGGATTGTACATAATCAATGCTTTCAAATTGTGAATATGCAAGTGATATGATTTTCTAATTTGATATTTTTCTTGTCCTTCTGTGGGTTTATAAAGTTGTTTCACATTCAACTAAAATGTATGGCCATCATCAACTAAGTTCGTCATCCTCAATCTATTTCGAATGGAATTTTGTGTTTTTTTCATAATACCATCCTCTAGATCAACACCTGGTGTTATTATTTATCTGCTACCTTTAGGACTTTCACTATAATACTCAGATCTAACGATGGATTCTTGAACATCATCAACAACATTCGTTTTCTTTCTCTTATGATTTAAATGGGTTTCATCTAAATCAATGATTTCTTCATAATCAATAGGAATGGACTCATCATTGACCATCGTTATTTTATGTTTATCGTGTTTATTCTTTTTGCGAGAAGAAGTGATAACCTCATTAGGACTAATCTCAACAAAATATTCATTTGGAGCTTCCTCATTTTCAAATGTAACCCTTTTAGGATTTCTAGAATGAGGACTTTTCTTTCTTCTTTCATGTTCTTCTTTGTCTACTATTGCAGCTTCAACCTCTGTTACTTTTTGTTTCCTTTTCCTTCTTGTGTCTTTTCAATATGAAAAGCATTTATGGCATCCATGATATTATTCTTTGTAGAGTAAATCCACACTAACATATGTGAAAGTTATTCAACAAAATCCTGTAAAAATAAAATATAACATTTTCATGTTAAATAAAATTAAAAAATTACCATGATACTAAAAATAATAAACGATAAAAAAATAAAAATAAAAAAACTTACATTGTCTTTCTCAATGTCATCAATGATGGATGCACATAATTCTTAAAAAAAATCATTCTTGTTACAATTGCTCAATTTGAAATAATATCTAATCTTGATATAAGTTTTGTCTTGTTGGACGAGTGCAGAAACAATATTTATGGCTGGCACTAAACAATATCTCGTAACAAGCCAAGTGTCTCATAATTTACTTGCACGTGTTCTAATTCGACACAATACAAATATATGTGATCTCCAATGTTTCCTTGCTTGTATTTAACAAACCAAGAATATTCCAGTTCGTTTTCATCTTCCACATATTTCCACTCTCTAACATTCTTCATTGCCCTTGACAACTCAGGTGTTGTGCCATCAATTTGTTTCCTAGCATTCATGGAAGTTCCAGTTGCAATTTTGGATGCCATTATTGCAGGTCGTGATCCAGATATATTCATAGATAATCTATTTCCTGCCATTTTTACTATAGGAAAAACAACATAGGCCTTTTACATTATAATAAACTAAAAACAAACATTGAATATAAGAACTAAGTTAAAAAAAAATTAAAAAAAATTTGACCCATGGAGTTATTAGGTCGATGTCGAGACCAAGCCTTGGCGTCTAGGGGCTAAGTCGATGCTCGACATTTCCCTATCTCCTCCACGGCCAAGCCCCATGCATCACCCGGAGTGCTCCCTTAGGCCAAATCACAGTCTTGCATGGGAGGGGCATTCTACCCAATAACCACCATGGGCCAAAACTAAAATATTTGAAGTAAAAAACAATAAAAAAAAGGTAAATTCTTATACAAAACTATACCTAAATGTGTTTTTTTTCAAAAAATCTTTAGAATTTTATTAAAATTTCTTTAAAAAAAGTCTCAATTTTTTAAAAAAGTTGTGATTTTTTTAGAAAAAATTAGAAAACATCTAAAAAAATTTAGAGTTTTTATAATTTTTGCATGAAAAATTGTTATGTGATTAAAAGATGATCTTATAAATGTTTTTTTCGTAAATAGTAAGAAATTAAAAAATAACTAATCTTACTCCAAATTATTTAACGAATACTGCCCAAGATTTCACACAATGTAAAAAGACAAAACAAGATTGTGTATCTATAGCACAGATGATATTAATTATTGCTAATATAATGAATGTGGGATAAATAAAAATGAAGAAGATTGTCTACATATATACCTAAAATTATATGGATCATCGTTGTGTTTAATGAATGTGGGATAAATAAACAAACATGAGAAATATTGTAATTAACAAGTAAATAACGAAATAAAAGAGTAAAAATTGTTTTTAATTTTTAAGGGAAAAATTGGGGGGAAATTAAGGAGGGAAAAATTTGAGAGGAAAATTTTGGAGGGAATATTTTTTTTTGGGGGGGGAGAGGGAGTTTGGAGGGATTTTTTTTTTTTTTTTTTAGGGGGTGGGTGGGGGGGGTTTAGAGGGAAAAGATGATTCTACAAGTTATAATAATGTCATTGGGAGGGTGAGCATTTGTATCATTCTATGCTCTTAGTGAGAAGTGATGGCTTTGTCAGATAAAGAAGATTTTATTTATGAGGCATCAACAAATTGTTCACATATCTCTTCTGTTGGGACTAGCAAATGTGATGGGAATGATTGTAATGCAAATGAGACATCGTATTCTTTAGCTAGTCAAAAGTTTGATCATAGTGCAAGCAATGTTATTTAACATGTTACTCAGCAAAGTCACAAATCAGAGGACTTTGAAGGCATCGATGATAAAGAGGAGGAATATGATGGTGATCAATCTATTCAAAAGTTTAATAGTAATGAAAATAATCAAAATGTAGGTCGAAGTGGAGATTGTGATCAACGCTTAAATGATTGGGATGAAATTTTTCCTCCAAGTGAAGATTTTCAAGGTACCAATGAAGATTTCCATGGCACCAATGAATATGATGAATAATTTCCCTCAAGTGGAAATTTTAAAAGAAGTGAAGATAATTATGACAATGGTGGACACTCTTTCCAAAGTGGGGAATTTAAAGACATCAATGTTGGTGATGATGAATTTCCTCCAACTGATGATTTTGAAGGTACTGATGAATATTTTCCTCCAAGTGAGGATTTCCAAGGCACGTGAATGAGGATGATGAAGAATCCCCCCCAAGTGAGGATTTTAAAAGTAGTGATGACGATTATGGAAATGGTGGATAGTCTTTCCTGAATGGGGAATTTAAAGGAAGTAATGTTGGTGATGATGATTTTCTTCCAAGTGAGAATTTTCAAGGTACCGATGAGGATGATGAAGATTTTCCTCCAAGTGAGGATTTTCAAGCTAGTAATGAGGATGATAAAGAATTTCCCCCAAGTGGGGAATTTAAAAGTAGCGAATATGATTATGCCATTTGTAGAACCACTTTTCACTCACTACGGTGTAGGTGTGACAACGCGGAATAACAAAATTCTCAGTCACAATCAATCACATGCATTCAAAACAAGTTAAACACATTCAACATAGAGTAATCCTATGATTTACTGCCATAATCAACAATCAATACTATTTAACATCAATTCATATACAAAGCAGAATACATGATGATTATAATACCCGGAGATATAGAAACATAATTAAAGCATCATCTGGTACTTATCTTTGAATAGTGGTGGATTCCACCAACCAAGTTCAGGCCTTCCACGAACCTCCCAGCCTTAGACCGCATTGCTCATCATCTCAATAGTGGGTCACCCCCGAGCTGGGACTAAGCTCCACCCCAAGACAAGAAATCCTAGGCTGGGCTGAGGTTACAGGGAAACAACACATAGCCACAAGGATGGGATTCTCTCCTAGGAACCTCTCATGCTCACTGCCCATAGACCCTCATTTCCCACATGCCTGTTCCACCCCAGGAGTATACACCTTCTCTGTCACCTGGACAGTCCTTCGACTGCTAACCTCCCTTGCCTTGGGTTACAGCAACAGGCCAGACCGGAAGTCTCTGGGCTCTGTGGTAGCTACAAGGTTCCTTCAATGAGTTCTCTCCTTCCTGTGTACACTCTCTCTCCTGGAGAGAGTGTTTCTCCACTAGCCAACAAGCCACACACAGTCCAGCACTGCGTGGCCACAACAATCAACAGGGAAAACTGACGCAGCTTTCCTACAAGCTCAACAATGGCCGAATGGCTAATGGTCACGACTTTGGGATAGAGACCCCACGCACAGGCTCGATCTCAGATAGAGGATACACACAAATTCTCCAGATGAACACCAGTTTTAAAGTTCAGAAGATGTACGAGGTTTTTTTTTCTACAGAGGTTGGATCCGTCATACCGCTCAGAGGCCGTACGCACTCAGGTCATCGGGTGGAATGGAGGAGAACCCCCATCACGGCTCATCTTCGCCATTTTATTTGCATGGGTTGGGGTTGACACTTATCGCCCTGGAAACTGCATGCGTTTACCCAGCACTCATCACCTTCCTCATGGTTAGGAACTTAGGATAAAACATGAAATGCTCATGCCTTTTTGGAATAATATTAAAATATTATTCCCAAGGTTGAAGCCCCCTAGGCTTAACACTTAGCCCCTTTTCGCACCTTCCAATCCCTAATCCCTTGCCTTCTCTGTGGAAGATCATCCCCCCTTCACTCATTCATCGTGGTCGGTCTGCACTTGGCGGTGTTTACAAATTTTTATTAATTGTTCTGCATGATTACATATACAACAACAGGCTCCTGGCTTTCAACACTTAGGCTCCCTAGCCTAACAAACACATAAGCCACCATCTTATAGAAACTTGGCTCACCATCCTATAAAACATAATTACAATTCCTTTCAAAACATGATTTACAACAGGGCTCGGCCTTGGGGACACTAGAATCCCCCTCCCTTTATTTCTGCACTGTCCTCAGTGCAACTTACACTGTCTCTGCAAGCCTTTCAAAATTTTCAAAAAGATGCGGGTACTCTGCCCACATAGCATCTGCATGCTCCCATGTCGCGTCCTCTGGACCGTGCCAACTCCACTGGACCTTTAAAATCTCTATAGCTCGATCTCGGATCTATTTTCTTTTCGTGTCCAATATGCTCACGGGATGCACTTGCAGGACACCTTCTGGTTCCACCTGAATCACATTCCAATCGATAACATGATTAGCATTAGGTACATATTTCTTAAGCAGTGAAACATGAAACACATTATGTACATTCATATATGCAGGTAATGCAAGCATGTATGCAACTGGCCCAATCCTTTCCAGGATCTCAAATGGCCCACAAAAGCTTGCTGCCAATTTGGCGCAACTTCCCAATTTCAGGGAACTCCTGTTAGTCCTCACTTTCAAGAAAACATGGTCACCCACTTTGAATTCTCTATGGGTTCTGATACTGCCAGCGTAAATTTTCTGCCTATCCTAGGTAGCTTTCAGATTCCATTTAATTTTTATCATTTGATCTTCCATCTCTTTGAGCAGTTCAGGCCCAACTACTACTCTGTCAGTTGGATTATCCCAACTCACTGGAGTGTTGCACTTTATTCCATAAAGTGATTTGAATGGGCTCATCTTCAATGTTGCATGATACCCATTATTATAGGTGAATTCTACCAAATGCAGGTAGTCTTCCCACCTTGATGGTTTATCCATCACATACATTCACAGTATGTCTTCCATTATCCCGTTCACCCTCTCTGTTTGACCACCAGACTCAAGATGATATGTTGTACTAAAGTTCAGATTTGTTCTGAATCCTTTGAACAATCCTTTTCAGAAATTTGAAGTGAATTTTGGGTCCCTATCAGACACAATTGTCTTAGGAATTCCGTGCAAGCATGCAACTTCTTTTAAAAAGATATCAGCAACATCAGCTGCCCTGTGGGTGGTTTTCAGTGGAATAAAATGGGTAGCTTTAGTAAGATTGTCCACTACCACCAAGATTGAATCATGATGCTTGCTTGTTCTAGGTATTCCGGTGACCAAATCCATTGTTACCACATCCCATTTCCATTCAAGAATGGGTAAAGGCTGTAGAAACCCTGTTGAGTGCCTATGCTCAGCCTTAACCTTCTGGCACTCCATACATTTGGTGATGTACTCAGTGATTTCATTCTTCAGACCCGACCAAAAGTAATGGCTTTTGACTGTTGCCACAGTTTTCTGGTATCCGTCATGTCTAGCATAAGCCACGTTATGCATTTCTTTCAGAATTGCGAGCTTCAAATCTTGGACATTAGGTACATACAAACTGTTTTTATACATAAGTAAGCGATCAGTTCCCAAGGTGTAACTTTCCTTGGTCTATGGTCTCTCACGCTGTTTTAGCTTTTCTACTAAACATCTGTACTGCAAATCATCATTTGCAGCTTCCAAAATTATGTCTTTAATCTCAGTCCTGTACATGCTAATGGCTGTAGCATGTAATTCGTGCACTTTTCTGCTGAGTGCATCAACCACCTTATTTTCTTTCCCTTTGATATGCTTGATATCAAAGTCATATTCACACAGAAACTCCAACCATATAATTTGCCTGGCATTTAAAGTCAGCTGATCAAATAAATACTTCAGACCATTATAGTCTATTCTCAACTCAAATCTTTTGCCCATGAGGTAATGTCTCCATTTCCTCAAGGCGTGGATGATTGCTGCCATCTCTAAATCATGAGTGGCATAATTCCTCTCATGCTCCTTCAACTTTCGGGACTCGTAACAAACTACAAATCCCTCTTGGTTGAGAACTCCTCCCAGTCCCTCCTTACACGCATCGATGCACACTATGTAACCCTTATTTGAATTTGCAATCTTCAGGATTGGAGCGCTGGCTAGCAGCTGCTTCAATCGTTGGAAGCTGCTCTCGCATTCTTCAGTCCACTGGAACTTCTTCTCCTTCCTTTTCAAGGAAGTGATAGAATGAGTTATCCTTGAGAATACAGCTATAAACCTTCTATAGTATCCTACCAGACCCATAAAAGATCTAACTTCCGCCACATTCCTTGGCGCTGACCATTCTTGTAGTGTCCCCAAGGCCGAGCCCTGTTGTAAATCATGTTCTGAAAGGAATTGTAATTCTGTTTTATAGGCTGGTGAGCCAAGTTTTTATAAGCTAGTGTCTTATGTGTTTGTTAGGCCAGGGAGCCTAAGTGTTGAAGGCCAGGAGCCTACTGTTGTATATGTAATCATGCAAAACAATTAATAAAAATTTGTAAACACCACCAGGTGCAGACCGATCACGATGAATGAGTGAAGGGGGACTGAGATTCCACAAAGAAGGCAAGGGATTAGGGGCTGGAAGGTGGGAAAAGGGGCTAAGTGTTAAGCCTAGGGGGCTTCAACCTTGGGAATAATATTTTAATATTATTCCAAAAAGGCATAAGCATTTCATGTTTTATCCTAAGTTCCTAACCATGAGGAAGGTGATGCGTGTTGGGTAAACAGATGAAGTTTCCAGGGCGACAAGTGTCAGTTGTGACCCATGCAAATAAAATGGCGAAGATGAGTCGTGATGGGGGTTCTCCTCCATTCCACCCGACGGCCTGAGTGCATATGACCTTTGAGCAGTACGACGGATCCAACCTCTGCAGAAAAAAAAACCTCGTACATCTTCTAAACTGAAAAATCGATGTTTGTATGGAGAATCTGTGTGTATTCTCTATCTGAGATCGAGCCTGTGCGTGGGGTCTCTATCCCAAAGTCATGACCGTGATCCATTCGGCCATTGTTGAGCCTGTAGGAAATCTGCGTCAGTTTTCCCGATTGATTGTTGTGGCCACGCAGTGCTAGACTACGTGTGGCTTGCTGGTCAGTGGAGAAACACTCTCTCCAAGAGAGAGAGTATACAGAGGAAGGAGAGAACTCCTAGAAGGAACCTTGTAGTTGCCACAGATCCCGAAGACTTCTGGTCCGGCCTGTTGTTGTAACACAAGGCAAGGGAGGTTGGCAACCGAAGGACTGTCTAGGTGACAGAGAAGGTATATACTCCTAGGGTGGAACATGCATGTGGGGAATGAGGGTCTGTGGGTAGTGAGCGTGAGAGGTTCCTGGGAGAGAATCCCATCCTCGTGGTTGTTTGTTGTTTCCCTGTAACCTCAGCCCAGCCTAGGATTCCTTGTCTTTGGGTGGAGCTTAGTCCCAGCTCGGGGGTGACCCACTGTTGAGCTGATGAGCAGTGCGGTCTGAGGCTGGGAGGTTCGTGGAAGGCCTGCACTTGGTTGGTGGAATCCACCACTGTTCAAAGATAAGTACCAAATGATGCTTTAATTATGTTTCTATATCTCTGGGTATTATAATCATCATATATTTTGTTGTGTATATGAATTGATGTTAAATAGTATTGATTGTTGATTATGGTAGTAAATCATATGATTACTCTATGTTTAATGTGTTTAAGTTGTTTTGAATGCATGTGATTGATTGTGACTGAGAATGTTGTTATTCCGCGTTGTAACACCTACATCATAGTGAGTGAAAAGTGGTGCTACAAATAGGTATCAGAGCCAAGGTTTCGACACTGAGCCTAGATGGGCTAGTTGAGTGGTCTTTGGACTGAGGGTGTGAGGAGAAATTGTGTCTAGAGGACCAATTTTGGACCCTGGTAAGCTCAAGAGGTATAGCAGTGTGCGAAACCGCAGTCGGTGTGGTCTATGGCCACAGGGAGAGAGGAATCCACACCAACAGTGTTGGAGCCTTAGGATATGTTCGAGAGGGAAGTTGAACCCTTGTGACCGTCGGATCTGGAAAATGTGCACAGGGATTAAAATCCCTTTTTAAATGAACAAGAGTGTGGGAATCACGATATGTGAAATCCTGAAACCTTTCGGATTTAACAAAGTTGGGAGATGGGAAGTGAGGGACGTGAACACCTCCAAAAACCCGAAACCCGAAAACCCCGAAACGCCAAAAAGATCTACGCCGTAGATCTGAGAGGGGACCTCACCGTTGGATTTTTCTTGGAATGGATGTGGGCGCATGAATGTGTACCACGTGCCAGTGAGTTGAGGATACATGCGAGAGTGGTGGGACCTGAAGACGTCACTGAGGTGACGTGGACCCTTCTAAATGTACCACGTGCCATTGTGGTGAAGGCTGCTAGTTGTGCTGTGGGCCCGAAGAATAAAGTAATTCGTGATTTCAGAATTTGCAAAGGAGGAGCACGAAGGCTCAACACTCCAACTCGCGAAGCCGCGAGTTGGCGAAGAAGTGCTAGCACTCATCCCTAGCCCACGGTCATGTGTAGCAGGCGCTAGCAAGGAGGGATCCATACCTGTATCGCATCTCGGGTATCGGTGTTTGGAGGAAATGAGTCAAGGGTCTTCGACTCACGAACTCGCGAGATCGCGAGTTGTGAAAGGGTGACTTTGGTTACAAAGATTTAACTATTTTTTCTTCGTAGACCGAGATTCTGAAGTTCTGAAGTCTCCGAATTTGCAGAGCTGGACAGAGCTCAGAAAACTTTGTGAAGTCAAAATGTTTTTCTTGTTCATGTTGGCTTAAGAATGTTGTAAGTTTTATTGAAGGTTTAAGGGCCTGAAGAACTTCGGTTGACTGCACGCTGTGTGTGCAGAGTTCAACGAGTGTCAGGACAGCCGAAAACTGACGCCAAGTATGGAATTGGAAGAGGTGAAAATTTCCTCCAAAACAAAAGACGAAAGAGAAGGAAAGGATGTCAACATGGGAGTCGAAGGAACAAACTCTATTGGGCATGGAAAAGAGATAGATAAAGAGGGACGCATGATGAAACTCATTGAAAAATTGCAGAAATATGCCCACGCTCGCCGAGCTGATAGCCAAAAGCTCATGAAAATTAGGGATTGGTAGGCTGAATTCAACTTAAAAATATTGAAGAACCTGAAAATAATAGAAAAGAAATTGGAAAAAGAGAGTGGCACAAGCAGATCAAGAAGTGTCAGAACCCCTGAGAGGAGAAGAAGATCGAGGAGTGGTAGCAAACATTACCATCTCTCCCCAAAGCATTCTGGCAAGAAGACACACAGTAGTTCAAGCCCGTCCCCTACCAAAAAACACCGAAAATCTGGAAGAGATGAATTGAAAGGGGAAATCAAGAAGATTAAACCGCCTACATTCGATGGTGAACATAAGAAGGAAGAAGATGCTGAAACATGGTTGTTGGGTATGAAGAAATGCTTCCAACTGCAGAATTATTCTGCCTATGTAGAAGGAAGAATTGCAATGTACCTACTAAAAGGAAAATCATTCATGTGGTGGGATCAGTTTGTGCAGGTGCAACACATCAGAGAGAAAGAGGTCACGTGGAATGAGTTTAAGTGGTATTTCGAGAAAAAATACATGACCAAAAGATACTATGACAGAAATATGAAGGAGTTCTTCGAACTCAATTTGGGAAGCATGACCATTGATGAGTATGAATGAAGTTTTCTGGAGCTATTGAAGTATGTTCCGTTCATCAAAGACGAGGCTATCAAAATTCAGAGGTATCTAAGTGGACTGCCACCTTCCATTGGTGACAAGATTCAATATGATGATCCTAAGACTATGGAAGAAACAATAAGAAGGGCGAAATGCTTGTATGAATAGCAAAGAGAAAGGCCTATCCTTCGAAAGGCTTGGGATGACCATAAGAGGTTTAAGAAGGAACAGAAGAAGAAGGGAAACAAGCCTCCCTTTTTTAGGAACAGTCCTTAGGGATAGTCATCTTTTAGAGAGCTCAGGAAAGTTGAAGGGAGTGAGAAGATTCCAAGACCACCACCTATGGAGTGTTGGGGTTGTAAAGGGAATCATATGTACAGAGACTGCCCCCACGGAAAAGATAAAGTGAGAACTATCCATACTGTTCAGCAAGCTGAAACAGTGGGGGATATGGGCAGCAGAATGCCGAGGATCTACACAACCCTGGACAAAAATCAACCAAAATTTCAATCGCACGTGATTGAAGTGGAAGGTATGATTAACAACCAACCACTCATTATTTTAATTGATTCAGGGGCTAGCCATAATTATGTATATCCTAGGGTGGTGGAAAGTTTGCGTTTATTAAGAAGAAAACATGAGAAGTCTTGGCTAGTGCAGTTGGCCACAGGGACCAATTGGAAGGTCATTGAATTGGTTAAGTCTTGTTCAGTGGACATGAAAGGATTGAGCACTAAGGCTGAATTGAATATTCTTCCTTTAGGCTCTTATGACTGCTTAATTGGGATGGACTAGTTGGACCAGCACCATGCCCTTCTGGACTGTTGTAACAAGAGGTTTACATGCCTAAACGAAGAGGGAAATCAGGTAACAGTCCAAGGAATTTCCAGAGCTGTGGCTGTTAGGGAAATCTCAACCATGCAGCTGAAGAAATGTTACCGGAAAGGCTGTCAATTATTTGCAGATCGGGTGGAAGAAGCATCCTGAGATGTAGTCTCAAATATGGAAGACCATGAGGTACTCAAAGATTTCAAGGACGTATTTCAATAGGTACCTGGACTACCTCCGAAGAGGGACATCGATTTTTCTATAAATTTGATGCCTGGAGCAGCTCCAGATTCGAAGGATCCTTATAGAATGAGTACACCAGAGCTAAAAGAGTTGCAATTGCAGCTCGAAGAGATACTAAAGAAGGGATACATTCACCCCAGTGTGTCACTGTGGGGTGCCCTGGTCCTATTCGTGAAGAAGAAAGATGGGACGTTGAGGTGATGCATTGATTTCTGGTAGTTGAATAAGGTAACTGTCAAGAACAAGTATCCTCTGCCAAGGATCGATGATCTTTTTGATCAGTTGAAGGATGCGAAAATATTTTCAAAAATAGATCTTCGATCAAGATATCACCAAATGAGAATAAATGATTAGGACATCAACAAGATTGCCTTTAGAACAAGGTACAGTCATTATGAGTTCACGGTGGTGTCGTTTGGGCTTTCCAACGTGCTTGCTATTTTCATGTGCTTAATGAATGGAGTGTTCAGAGATTATTTAGACAAGTTTGTCATAGTCTTCTTGGACGATATCTTGGTGTATTCCAAGACAGAGGAAGAACATGAGAAACACCTGAGAATGGTGTTGCTGGTGTTGAGAGAACACCAGCTGTACACAAAACTGAGCAAGTGCTCATTTTATCAAAGGAAGATTCATTACTTGGGGCACATTATATCAAAGGAAGGGATCGTTGTGAATCCTGAAAAGGTTGAGGCCATTCAAGAATGGTTAGCATCAAGGAATGTGGTGGAAGTTAGATCTGTTATGGGTCTGGCAGGCTACTATAGAAGGTTTATAGCCAGATTCTCAAGGATAGCTCATTCTATCACTTCCTTGCAAAGGAAGGAGAAGAAGTTCCAATGGACTGAAGAATGCGAGAGCAGCTTCCAGCGATTGAAGCAGCTGCACCGATCCAAATAAGGATTATGTAGTGTGCACCGATGCGTGTAAGGAGGGACTGGGAGGAGTTCTCAGCCAAGAGGGATTTGTAGTTTGTTACGAGTCTCGAAATTTGAAGGAGAATGAGAGGAATTATGCCACTCGCGATTTAGAGCTCCCAGCAATCATCCACGCCTTGAGGAAATGGAGACATTACCTCATGGGCAAAAGATTCGAGTTGAGAATAGACCATAACGGTCTAAAGTATTTATTTGATCATCCGACTTTAAATGCCAAGCAAATCAGATGGCTAGAGTTTCGCTGTGAATATGACTTTGATATCAAGCATATCAAAGGGAAAGAAAATAAGGTGGTTGATGCACTCAGTAGAAAAGTGCACGAATTACATGCTACAACCATTAGCATGTACACGACTGAGATTAAAGACAGAATTTTGGAAGCTGTAAATGCTAATTTGCAGTACAGAGGTTTAGTAGCAAAGTTACTGCACCGAGAGACCACAGACCAACGAAAGTTACACATTGGGAACTGATGACTTACTTCTATATAAAAACAGAGTGTATGTACCCAATGTATGAGATTTGAAGCTCGCAATTATGAAAGAAATGCATAACATGGTTTATGCTGGACATCCCGAATACCAGAAAACTATGGCAGTAGTCAAAAGCCATTAATTTTGGTCGGGTCTAAAGAAGGAAATCACTGAGTACATCGCCAGATGTATGGAGTGCCAGAAGGTTAAGGGTGAACATAGGCACCTAGCAGGGTTGTTGCATCCTTTACCCATTCCTGAATGGAAATGGGACGTGGTAACAATGGTTTTTGTCACCGGACTACCTAGAACAAGCAAGCAACATGATTCAATCTTCGTGGTGGTGGACAAGCTTACTAGGGCTGCCCATTTTATTCCACTAAAAACCACCCATAGGGCAGCTGATGTTGTTGATATCTTTTTAAAAGAAGTTGCACGCTTGCATGGAATTCCTAAGACAATTGTGTCTGATAGGGACCCGAAATTCACTTCAAATTTCTGGAAATGACTGTTCAAAGGATTCAGAACAAATCTGAACTTTAGTACAGCGTATCATCCTAAGTTTGAAGGTACGATAGAGAGGGTGAACAGGGTAATAAAAGACATACTGAGAATGTATGTGATGGATAAAACATCAAGGTGGGAAGACTACCTGCATTTGGTAGAATTCACCTATAATAATGGGTATCATGCATCATTGAAGATGAACCCATTCGAATCACTTTATGGAAGAAAGTGAAACACTCCAGTGAGTTGGGATAATCCAACTTACAGAGCAATAGTTGGGCCTGAACTGCTCAAAGAGATGGAAGATCAAATGATAAAAATTAAACGGAATCTGAAAGCTGCCCAGGATAGGCAAAAAAGTTACACTCACAGTAACAGAACCCATAGAGAATTCAAAGTGGGTGACCATGTTTTCTTGAAAGTGAGGACTAACAGGAGTTCCCTGAAATTGGGAAGTTGCGCCAAATTGGCAGCAAGATTTTGTGGGCCATTTGAGATCCTAGAAAGGATTGGCCCAGTTGCATACATGCTTGCATTACCTGCATCTATGACTGTACATAATGTGTTTCATGTTTCACTGCTTAAGAAATATGTACCTGATGTTAATCATGTTATCGATTGGAATGTGATTCAGGTGGAACCAGAAGGTGTCCTCCAAGTGCATCCTGTGCGCATATTGGACAGGAAAAGAAAAAAGCTCCGGAATCGAGCTATAGATATTGTAAAGGTCCAGTGGACCTGGTATGGTCCTGAAGACACGACATGGGAGCATGCATATGCTATGTGGGCAAAGTACCCACATCTTTTTGAAATTTTTGAAAGGCTTGCAAAGATAGTGTAAGTTGCACTGAGGACAACGCAAAAATAAGGGGATCGTGATTGTAGTGTCCCCAAGGCCGAGCCCTATTGTAAATCATGTTCTGAAAGGAATTGTAATTATGTTTTATAGGCTGGTGAGCCAAGTTTTTATAAGCTGGTGGCTTATGTGTTTATTAGGCCAGGGAGCCTAAGTGTTGAAGGCCAGGAGCCTGTTGTTGTATATGTAATCATGCAAAACAATTAATAAAAATTTGTAAACACCACCAGGTGCAGACCGACCACAATGAATGAGTGAAGGGGGACTGAGCTTCGACAGAGCAGGCAAGGGATTAGGGGCTAGAAGGTGGGAAAAGGGGCTAAGTGTTAGGCCTAGGGGGATTCATCCTTGGGAATAATATTTTAATATTATTCCAAAAAGGCATGAGAATTTCATGTTTTATCCTAATTTCCTAACCATGAGGAAGGCGATGCATGCTGGGTAAACGCATGCAGTTTCCAGGGCGACAAGTGTCAGCCCTGACCCATGTAAATAAAATGGCGAAGATGAGTTGTGTTGGGGATTCTTCTCCATTCCACCTGACGGCCTGAGTGCGTACGACCTTTGAGCGGTACGACGAATCCAACCTCTGCAGAAAAAAAAAACTCATACATCTTCTGAATTGAAAAACCAGTGTTCGCCTGGAGAATCCGTGTGTATCCTCTATCTGAGATCGAACCTGTGCATGGGGTCTCTATCCCAAAGTCGTGACCATGAGCCATTCGGCCATTATTGAGCCTGTAGGAAATCCACGTCAGTTTTCCTTATTGATTGTTGTGGCCACGTAGTGCTGGATTGCGTGTGGCTTGTTGGCCAGTGGAGCAACACTCTCTCCAGTAGAGAGAGTTTATAGAGGAAGGAGAGAACTCTTGGAAGGAACCTTGTAGTTTCCACAAAGCCCAGAGACTTTCGGTCTGACCTGTTGATGTAACCCAAGGCAAGGGAGGTTAGCAGTCGAAGGACTGTCCAGGTGACAGAGAAGGTGTATACCCCTGGGGTGGAACAAGCATGTGGGGAATGAGGGATTGTGGGCAGTGAGCGTGAGAGGTTCCTGGGAGAGAATCCCATCCTTGTGGCTGTGTGTTGTTTCCCTATAACCTCAGCCCAGCCTAGGATTCCTTATCTTGGGGTGGAGCTTAGTCCCAGCTCGGGGGTGACCCACTGTTGAGCTGATGAGCAGTGCAGTCTAAGGCTGGGAAGTTCATGGAAGGCCTGCACTTGGTTGGTGGAATCCACCACTATTCAAAGACAAGTACCAAATGATGCTTTAATTATGTTTTTGTATCTCTGGGTATTATAATCATCATGTATTCTGTTGTTTATATGAATTGATGTTAAATAGTATTGATTGTTGATTATGGCAGTAAATCATATGATTACTCTATGTTGAATGTGTTTAACTTGTTTTGAATGCATGTGATTGATTGTGACTGAGAATGTTTTTATTCCGCGTTGTAACACCTACACCGTAGTGAGTAAAAAGTGGTGCTACAATTCTCGAATGGCCTCAACCTTTTTAGGATCCATAGCGATCCCTTCCTTTGATATAATGTGCCCCAAGTAATGAATATGCCTTTGATAAAATGAGCACTTGCTCTTTTTTGCGTACAGTTGGTGTTCTCTCAACACCTGTAGCACCATTCTCAGGTGTTGCTCATGTTCTTCCTCTGTCTTGGAATAAACCAATATATCATCCAGGAAGACTATGACAAACTTGTCCAAATAATCTCTAAACACTCCATTCATTAAGCACATGAAAACAACAGGTGTGTTTAACAGTCCAAACGGCACCACCGTGAACTCATAATGATTGTACCTTGTTCTAAAGGCGGTCTTGCTGATGTCCTCATCATTTATTCTCATTTGGTGATATACTGATCGGAGATCTAATTTTGAAAATATTTTCGCATCCTTCAACCGATCAAAAAGATCATCAATCGTTGGCAGAGGATACTTGTTCTTGACAGTTACCTTATTCAACTATCGAAAATCAATGCATAGCCTCAATGTCCCATCTTTCTTCTTCACGAATAGGACCGGGGCAACCCACGGTGACACGCTGGGGTGAATGTATCCCTTCTTTAGTATCTCTTCGAGCTGCAATTTCAACTCTTTCAGCTTTGGCGTACTCATTCTATAAGGAGCCTTCGAAACTGGAGCTGCTTCAGGCATCAAATTTATAGAAAAATCGATGTCCCTCTTCGGAGGTAGTCCAGGCACCTCCTGAAATACGTCCTTGAACTCTTTGAGTACCTCGTGGTCTTCCATATTTGAGACTACATCTCGGGATGCTTCTTCCACCTGAGATGCAAATAATTGACAGCCTTTCCGTTAACATTTCTTCAGCTGCATGGCTGAGATTTCCCTAACAGCCATGGCTCTAGGAATTCCTTGGACTGTTACCTGATTTCCCTCTTCGTTCAGGCATGTAAACCTCTTGTTACAGCAGTCCAGAAGGGCATGGTGCTGGTCCAACCAGTCCATCCTAATTAAGCAATCGTATGAGCCTAAAGGTAGAATGTTCAATTCAGCCTTAGTGCTCATTCCTTTCATGTCTACTGAACAGGACTTAACCAATTCAGTGACCTTCCTTTTGGTTCCTATGGCCAACTTCACTAGCCAAGACTTTTCATGTTTGCTTCTTGTTAAATGAAAACTTTCCACCACTCTAGGATCTATATAACTATGGCTAGGCCCTGAATCAATTAAAATAACAAGTGGTCGGTTGTTGATCGTACCTTCCACTTCAATCATGTGCGATTGAAATTCTGCTTGCTTGTTGTCCAGGGCTGTGTAGATCCTTGGCATTCTGCTGCCCATATCCTCCACTGTTTCAGCTTGCTGAACAGTATGGAAAATTCTCGCTTTATCTTTTCTATGGGGGAAGTCTCTGTACCTATGATTCCCTTTACATCCCCAACACTTCATAGGTGGTGGTCTTGGCATCTGCTCACTCCCTTCAACTTTCTTGGGCTCTCTAAAAGATGACTGTCCCCAAGGACTGTTCCTGAAAAAGGGAGGCATGTTTCCCTTCTGCTTATGTTCTTTCTTAAACCTCTTATGGTCATCCCAAGCCTTATGAAAGGTAAGCCTTTCTCTTTTTTGTTCGTATAAGAATTTATCCCTTCTTATGGTTTCTTTCATGGTCTTAGGATCGTCATATTGAATATTGTCACCAATGGAAGGTGGAAGTCCACTCAGATACCTCTGAATTTTGACAGCCTTGTCTTTGAAGAATAGAACATACTTCAGTAGTTCCGGAAAACTTAGTTCATACTCATCAATGGTCATGCTTCCCAACTTGAGTTCGAAGAACACCTTCATCTTTCTGTCATAGTATCTTTTGGTCAAGTATTTCTTCTCGAAATACCTCTTAAACTCATTCCACGTGACCTCTTTCTCTGTGATGTGTTGCACCTGCACCAACTGATCCCACCACATGGATGCTTTTCCTTTCAGCTGGTACATTGCAATTCTTCTTTCTGCATAGGCAGAATAATTGTGCAGTTGGAAGTATTTCTTCATACCCAACAACCATGTTTCGGCATCTTCTTCCTTCTTATGTTCACCATCAAATGTAGGTGGTTTAATCTTGTTGATTTCCCCTTTCAATTCATCCCTTCCAGATTTTCGATGTTTTCTGGTAGGGGATGGGCTTGAACTACTGTGTGTCTCCTTGCCAGAATGCTTCGAGGAGAGACGGTAATGTATGCTACCACTCCTTAATCTTCTTCTCCTCTCAGGGGTTCTGACAGTTCTTGATCTGCTTGTGTCACTCTCTTTTTCCAATTTCTTTTCTATTCTTTCCAGGTTCTTCAATATTTTTCAAATGAATTCACCCTGTCGATCCCTGATTTTCATGAGCTTTCGGCTATCAGCTTGGCGAGCCTGGGCATCTTTCTGCAATTTTTCAATGAGTTTTATCATGCATCCCTCTTTATCTATCTCTTTTCCACGCCCAATAGAGTTTGTTCCTTCGACTCCCAAGTTGACATCCTTTCCTTCTCTTTCGTCTTCTGTTTCGGAGGCAATCTGCACCTCTTCCAATTCCATACTTGGAGTCAGTTTTTGGCTTTCCTGACACTCGTTGAACTCTGCACACACAACGTGCAGTCAACCGAAGTTTGTCAAGCCCTTAAACCTTCAAGAAAACTTACAACATTCATAAGCCAACGTGAACAAGAAAAACAATTTTACTTCACAAATTTTTCTGAGCTCTATCCAGCCCTGCAAATTCCGAGACTTCGAAACTTCGGAATCTTGGTCCACAAAGATCCAACAATTAAATCTTCGTAACCAAAGTCACCCTTTCGTAACTCGCAATTTCATGAGTCGAAGACCCTTGACTCATTTCCTCCAAACACCGATATCCGAGATGCGATATGGGTATGTCTCCCTCCTCACTAGTGCCTGCTACACATGACCGTAGGCTAGGGATAAGTGGTAGCACTTCTTCGCCAACTCGGGACTTCACGAGTTGGAATGTTGAGTCTTTGTGCTCCTCCTTTGCAAATTCTGAAATCACGAATTACTTTATTATTCGGGCCCACAGCACAATTGTCGCCCTTCACCATAGTGGCATGTGGTACACATTCATGTGCCCACATCCATTCCAAGAAATATCCAACGGTTAGGTCCCCTCTCAGATCTATGGCGCAGATCTTTTCGGTGTTTCGGGGTTTTTGGAGGTGTTCACCTCCCTCACTTCCCATCTCCCGACTTTGTGAAATCTGAAAGGTTTCGTGACTAACTCGAGCGTGACTCCACCAGATCTAACAGTCGAGCCTTCCTCCCAGATCTACCACGTAGATCTCCACGGTTTTTTGGGTTTTCGGGATTTCGTGTATCGCGATTCCCACACTCTTGTGCATTTAAAAAGGGATTTTAATCCCTACGCACATTTTCCAGATCCGACGGTCACGAGGGTTCACCTTCCCTCTCAAATAGATCCTAAGGCTCCAACATTGTTGGTGTGGAGTCCTCTCTCCTTGTGGCCATAGACCACACCAGTTGTGGTTTCACACACCGCTATACCTCTTGAGCTTACCAGGGTTCAAAATTGGTCCTCTAGACACAATTTCTCCTCACACCCTCGGTCCAAAGACCACTCAACTAGCCCATCTAGGCTCAGTGTCGAAACCTTGGCTCTGATACCAAATTGTAGCACCACTTTTCACTCACTACGGTGTAGGTGTTACAACGCGGAATAACAACATTCTCAGTCACAATCAATCACATGCATTCAAAACAAGTTAAACACATTCAACATAGAGTAATCATACGATTTACTGCCATAATTAACAATCAATACTATTTAACATCAATTCATATACACGACAGAATACATGATGATTATAATACCCAGAGATATAGAAACATAATTAAAGCATCATCTGGTACTTATCTTTGAACAGTGGTGGATTCCACCAACCAAGTACAGGCCTTCCATGAACCTCCCAGCCTTAGACCGCACTGCTCATCAGCTCAACAGTGGGTCACCCCTGAGCTGGGACTAAGCTCCACCCCAAGACAAGGAATCCTAGGCTGGGTTCAGGTTACATGGAAATAGCACACAACCACAAGGATGGGATTCTCTCCCAGGAACCTCTCACGCTCACTGCCCACAGACCCTCATTCCCCACATGCCTGTTCCACCCCAGGAGTATACACCTTCTCTATCACCTGGACAGTCCTTCGCCTACTAACCTCCCTTGCTTTGGGTTACAACAACTAAAAGGTTCCTTCCAGGAGTTCTCTGCTTCCTCTGTACACTCTCTCTCCTGGAGAGAGTGTTTCTCCACTGGCCAACAAGCCACACGCAGTCCAGCACTGCGTGGCTACAACAATCAACAGGGAAAAATGACGTGGCTTTCCTATAGGTTCAACAATGTCCAAATGGATCACGATCATGACTTTGGGATAGAGACCCCATGCACAGGCTCGATCTCAGATAGAGGACACGCACGGATTCTTCAGACAAACACCGATTTTTCAGTTCAGAAGTTGTACGAGGTTTTTTTTTCTGCAGAGGTTGGATCCGTCGTACCACTCAGAGGCCATACGCACTCAGGTCGTCGGGTGGAATGGAGGAGAACCCCCATCATGGTTCATCTTCACCATTTTATTTGCATGGGTCGGGGCAGACACTTGTCGCCCTAGAAATTTCATGCGTTTACCCAGAACAAATCACCTTCCTCATGGTTAGGAACTTAGGATAAAACATGAAATGCTCATGCCTTTTTGGAATAATATTAGAATATTATTCCCAAGGCTAAAGCCCCCTAAGCTTAACACTTATCCCCTTTTCCCACCTTCCAGTCCTTAATCCCTTGCCTTCTCTGTGTAAGCTCAGTCCCCCTTAACTCATTCATCATGGTCGGTCTGCACCTGACGGTGTTTACAAATTTTTATTAATTGTTCTGCATGATTACATATACAACAGCAGGCTCCTAGCCTTCAACACTTAGGCTCCTTGGCCTAACAAACACATAAGCCACTAGCTTATAAAAACTTGGCTCACCATCCTATAAAACATAATTACAATTCGTTTCAGAACATGATTGACAACAGGGCTCGGCCTTGGGGACACTACACCATTGGTGGACACTCTTTCCCGAGTGAGAAATTAAAAGACAACAATGTTGATGATGATGATTTTCCTCCAAGTGAGGATTTTCAGGATACTGATGAATATTTCAAGGCACTGAGCAAGATGATGAAAAATTTCCCTCAAGTGGGTATTTTGAAAGCAATGAATATGATTATATCAATGGTGGACACAATGTTGATGATGATTTTTCTCCAAATGAGTATTTTAAAGGTACCGATGACGATGATGGAAAATTTTCTCCAAGTGAAAATCTTAATGGCATTGATAGTCTTATGGGTGATGATGATTTTCCTTCATGTGAATATTTACATGGAAGATCTAATGACATTGGTGAGTATGATAATCATTTTTCTAGTGATTTTGATATTCCTCTCATCAACAATATTATCAATGAAGATGATGGAGCTAGGAATGAAGATCATGCTCTCAATCATTCAGCTACAACAAATCAAGGTGATCGACATTCTCTTGTTCAGTCTCCTAACAATGTTTTGCTTGATATTTCTTCTGGTGATGAGGAAAATTCTTCTAGTGAGGATGATGAAATAGTGGAGACATTGCAAATAAACATTGTGTCTAGGACCAAGACTAAACCTTTTTATATCAATCCAAATTATTCTAGTTATACAAGGTCTAGGAAAGAATTTCTCACTAAATCAATTTCCATAAGTGAATTTATTTCAAGTGAATGTTGTCAAAAAAATTGTTTGAAAAGCATGGACTACATGTATGCCTTGAATAAAAGGAAGACATATTTTTCAATGAATAAGAGCATGAAAAAATCATATTTGATGGGGTGCATGATATCCACCAAGACAGGATATGATTAACGCATTGGGAATATTTTACTTTGCAGAAAGGCTTTCAAAACGATTCACTCAATTGGTAATCTTCATCTATCAAGAATCCAGACAAGGTTGGAAAAAGCTCCTTCATTTTATTCAAAGTTACATCATGGACGAGAGAGTGGGCCATTGAAAAACACTACATTATCATGGATGAATGATTTCTTTTCCAAACATGGAGAGTGTATGCCAAATAGAGATAGAATACATACTCCAGATAATTTCTCAAGGAGGGAAATATACAACTTGTACAAATGATATGTTGAAGGTGTTGAAGGAAATGATAATTTTATTACATATGCATATTTTACAAGAATATGGAAGAAACAATTCAACAATGTATGTATTCCTAAGAAGTCAAGGATGGGGATTTGCAGTATACGTGCTACTCTTAAATTAACAAGATATATATCTGAAGGGGAAGAAAAAGGTATGTATTAAATATTTTTTATTTTAAATTGGATATTTATCAACTATGAAAACATATGATCAATATTTTCATCTATGTCATGTTCATATTCGATAGTGAAATCACTTCAAGAACATCAGAATCAACAACTAAGTGAAAGAAAAAAGTTATACAAACATCGGAAGAAGTGTTATGATGCTCCAAACAAATATTTAGTTATGATAATTCATGGCATGGACCAAAATAAAACACTTCTACCACATTTTTTCCATACACCAAAAAATAGGAAGATAATTTCATTCAGTTTCACTTGGTTGGTTGCATGGTTTTCAATGGAAAAATGTGTCCAAGGGTTTACTTCACAGCTCCAAATATTCGTAATTATGCAAATCTTACCATCACCATAATTCATCATGTGCTCACTCATTGGTCTGGAAATATTCCTCAAGTTCTCTATCTACAGTTGGACAATACTAGTCGTGAAAATAAAAATCAAATTGTGTTTGGATATCTTAGCATGCTTGTTGAACTAGGAATCTTTCAAAAGGTGAAAGTTGATTTCCTTCTTGTTGGACACACTCATGATCATATTGATCAAATGTTCAGTCATTTTTCAGTAACATTGAAGAGGAAAAATGTTGGAAGCCTACCATCATTGATTGAATGTATTAAGAAAGCATACATTCCAAAGCCTGTTTTTCATATATTATAAGAAATTGTTGATATGCAAAGATTTATTCAGGGATCGCATAGTGAAGAAAAATGTATTGAGTAGCTTAATGAAATTGACTTCCAACATCTATTTTGTTTCAAAAAGTTTTATGTGAAAACACTTATATGGGGAAAGCAATATTCAACTACTGCAGAATGGGGGCCTTCATCAGGTTTAGCATTTTTGAAGATCATTCCAGATCATCCAATATTTGCATCAAAGTTATTATTTTTACAATCAATTGCTGAAATCCATAATGCATGGAGGTGTAATAGAGATGTAGATTATTCAGAATGCCTAAAAGAAATAAAATTGTCCATTAAGGATACATATGAGTACTTTGATGTTGTTGATTGTGTTTGGTGGGATTCTTTTTTCAATAGACAAAGTGACATAATTTCAAGCTCAACAAATGAAGATACATTGTTGAAGACTCCATTTCATTGGCCACAAAATATGCCAATTAAATGAATTTGAAGAAACAAACAATGTTGAACAACAAGAATCTCAAGGTGCTATTGAGTTTACACAAGAAGAGGAAAGAGAAATGTATATTGGTTCGTGAAGGTCACGTGCACAACATGAAGCCATGGAACCTCTTTGCAGGGGTCCAGTACAAGATATTAAAGAGGGTAGCATGATTGCAATCTTAGTGACTAAAGATCCACATGGTTATCCATTCTGGATTGCAAAGGTTATAAAGATTGAGAAAGAAAATGATGATGTTATTGCAATTGAAGTGCATTGGTATGCAACAAGTACACATCCATTCAATGGTGTGTACAAGCTAGAGATGGTGGTTGAGAAACATGTCAATAGAAAGAGAAAAAGAAAGGATCAAAATACAACTCATCTTCGTACTAACCTCTTACAATTATATGATGTTGACATAAATTTTGTTTATGACTTCAATTTGACAAAGAGAGGAACTCCCCACTCCAAGACAACAGAGATTATCAAGAGGTTGCTTCCACAAGAAATAAATGCAAGATGGGAGTCTGCAGAACCTAGTCGTATATCTAAAAGGCTTTTGACATCTGAAATGTTGGGCATGCATGTAGACTTAGATGGTGCATTCATAGACAATAGAGAAGAGTATGGATCATCTACATCTTCATCCAATCATTCATCTGAAGACAATTTAGACTCTGATGGTATTTCAGAATCCATGAGTCAATCTGAATAAGTGTATGAAACGTTTTATGTATTTTTTATCCATATGATGTTTGTATGGCAACTAAAAATTAGCATTGAACTTACATATGATCTTACATGAAGTTATAAATCATTTTTATGTTTTATGAATTATATGTTTTGATTATAGAGAATATAATAAAATTTATTAGCTCATATGTTTTGAATATGGACAATATAACAATACTTTTAAAAAATAATTTATGTTTCATTCAATGTAACTTGTATTTACTTTTTTTTATTAAAAATAAAAAAATATTTAAAATTGGTGTTGAATTTTTAAAGTATATTGTGATATTTTCATGGCATTATGTATTACCTTGTGTTTTGAGTGATAAACTAAGATTTAAAAAGTAAGCATTTAAGGGTCGATTTTATGATTATGTTTACAATAATGATGAGTTCTTTTACCACTTTATAAAAAAGTGTCATTTTCATACCTCAATTTTAGAATGGGTGCTACCGGTAGCAATACTTTTCAATTTGATGGTTGATTTTGAGGTTTTGGTTTTAATGGTACCAACTGTTAAAAATACGATTTCAAATTATCTAACGTTTTAACGTTTTCAAAAAAAAATGGAACATCATTTTTTTAGGTGTTGATTTTAAGGGTTTTTTTGAGCTACTACCTGAGTTTTTAAGGCCATGTTTGAAAAATGTTATAATTTTGACCCCGTTTAAAAAAATGGTGCTAACAGTAACTCCACCTTTCGATTTGAGGATTGATTTTCCTGTTTTTTATGCAAAAATATGGATTTTTTGAGATAAAGTTCTCATTTTGAGATCATAAATTTCATTAAATCAATGACTTTGTTTAATATTATTTTAGATATTATTATAATAATAATATAATAAATATCAAGGTATATTCATAACTTTAAATTATAATCTAAATTTAAAAAATAATAAATAATAATTTAGAAATATTATATAAGAGTATTTATAAAGATAACAATTATGGTATTTATATATTTTTTAATATAATATATATAATAATTATAATAAATATTAATGAAAATATTAAAATAACAAACCATAAGTTGTAGTGGAATAGTAGGTATATATTAAGTAAGAGTTAATAAATTTTATATTTAATAAATAATTTCGTTAAATGTAATATAGGTAACAATTTTTTATATGAATTATAATTAATAATGATAAAGTAATAGTTGTAAATATGATAATAGTTTAATAAATTTATTACATATGACTTTAATAACATCTTTATAACATTAATTTATATATACAATCGAATATTGTATTATTTAGTTTTAATTAAATATAATTCAATCAATATATTAGTTTTCAATACCATGTTTTTAATTAATTTAATCCGTATTAATTCCCGTTATGGATTTGATTCTCTTCGAAAAATTATTCTTAAGATGGACCACAATATTTTGGTTCGAACCATTGATTTTTAAAAAGGTATCATATTTCTGCAAAAACCTGCATATAAGGATTAGTAATATTTATAAATTTAGCTTATTTTTTTATTTAATTATTTCAAAATTTTATTTCTAATTTTGTTAATTATATTTTAAATATTTTATTTATAATTATATATAAATCTATTAAAATAATAAATATTATTGACAAAACTACTAAATTCATGTAAATTTACATTTTGAATATAACATCAAAAAATAATCACAGTGAATATAACATCAAAAAATAATCACAATAACATGAAAATAGTTTACAACAAAAGTGAATAATCTTATGTTAATTTCAACATAAGAAAGCAAGGGAGTAATCTCACACTACATATCCACTAGAATCAATCTCCAAGTACACTAGAATCAATCTCCAAGTAGTGGCCACTTGGCGTTAATTTTGAAAGTAGTTATGAAGAAGAAAAAAAAAAAAAACTTTCTTTATTGTTTCTATCTTATTTATACAATAGGAAGAGAGTGAGATTAATAATTTCTCCATCTAGTTGTCCTTTTATTACACTTGGAGTTGTTATTCCTTTTTTCATTTAAAACTCCTTTATGATGGTTCATAATCCTTTCTTGGATGGTCATATTCCTTTCTTGATTGTTTGTTTCCTTTTATCCATTCAAATTCCTTTTTTTAATAGGATAAAATAGGATGTTCCATTTGGATAGAGGAATATTTTTCTCTTTCTTATGTACTTTTTTTTGCAATATAAAGTAATTACATGGTAGTGAGCCAAGAACCAGGCACATGGGGTTATCTTTAAAATCAAATCATGAATTATTTCATTGAATTTTTTTTAGAAATTTTAATGAAAAATTTCTTTAAGAGTATCAAGACTTACTTTAGATGCATGTATTGCATTGAACTTAAGTTTATATTTTGAACTTGAAAGATAAATTTCATATATTACCAAAGTTCAAAAAAGGGGAATCTGATTTGAAAATCATGACCCATCTAATAATCATGACCCATCTAATAATTGGGACCTTCTCACACAAGTGTTCAAGTAGGTGTTGAGATCATTTCTCGCTTCCAAAATTTCCCTCCCCTTTTTCTATTTTCTCATCTTTTGTTGTCCTTTTCTTTTCCCTCTTTTATACCCATCTGAATTTCCCTTTTCTTTTCCCTTTCTAGTTACTATACTTAGTCATTTTTTGAAAAAAACGGTGGGTTCACGTGTTGGTGGACTCACGGGTTCTTACTTCCACCCATACCCCCATATCACGAGTCTAACCGATCACCGTATTATCCTATACTTAACCATTTTCCAAGTCTCGGGCTCACGGGTTCAAGCTATCACATTCCACGTTCTGCGATATCCATTTTGCACCAAAAGATCTGCAATCTACATTATGACCATTAGACCTGTCGCGGGTACCGAACTCTTAAGTATTCCATTCACCTTGTGTCCAAGTCCAACCAACCACTCCCAACACTTAGCCAATTTTATATCATTCGCAACCACGAGCTCACAGGTTCCCAAGTTGGAGGACTCACAAAATCTCCCAAATCCTAATCACTATCATCCATCCCCACCACCTTTGTGATTTTCCCAATACACATTTAGTATGGTTTAATGCTAATAACTCATCATGAAGGTTTTGTAAAGATCGTCATTAATAAATGAAGGGCTCGAGGATATTTCTCATTAAACTGCATTAAAGCACGATTTGTGTAAGATTATATTATCTCTCTCAAGCACTCATTTCAAATATTATCTGGATTAAAGAACGCTCTCATCAACTTATGGCAGCAGCAGCTTGACAATAGTTCTACGGAGATACTTTGAACATTCTTGAATGTGAAGACTATAACTTTCAATGGTCTAGAGTGTATTCTTATTATTCATCCTTTTATGCACAAAAGGAAGTGATCTAGACATCCATAATTTCTCATACAGGTTGTGTCCCTGAGGTTTTTGAATGTAAAGAACCGGTTTCCCGGTGCGTTGAGAAATACGTACCAAGTCAGTGGATTATTCAACTTCAAGACCATTCTCTCATCTATCTTTCGCCTCAAGTGTTTCATAAGATGTTGAAGCTCCCTCAGCCTACACTTACTTTCAAAGGAGAGGATTGTATGGATTTCTTGAAAAAAATGACAATGGTCTAGACCTCTTGCCCAAGTTCTTAGAATATACCACCACTGTCCCTGAAGATTTTACCAATTTGTAGGTCAAATTGTTCAAAAACCCCGTAAGGGAAATTGTGTGGCTATTCACTAGGGTGATAGGCCAAGAAAGCATCGTCGACATTTCCCATATGATTCTTTATATATTATACTTTACAATCAAAGAGAAAGCCATTTTCAATTGGGGAAAATTGATTTCCATTGAAATATCTTCCCAATTGTCACAGTACAAAAAGGAAAAGAAATTATTCATGTCTTCTTATTTGGTGTTTTGGATAGCACATTGCTGTCAATTTTTAAAATTGTCTATCTGCAAGAGGGTGAACTGTAAACTTGATCCAATTACCTTCTGGTACCAAGAATTGTGGAGGCACAAATCTTCCTTGCATTTTTATGAAGTTTTCAATGATTTTGTGTATGTTTTCAAAGGATTTTTGTTTGGAAAAGAAACACCTCAGATGTCCAACTAGGCGAATAAATTCTTGGATAAAAAGGGGACGTTGGAGCAAATGGAAAATCACAACGTCATCAAGATTTTCGGTTCTAAGGAAAATCCTTCCTTTCTCCCATGCCATATTACTAATAAAATGTTTGTTACGGAAGTCGCAAGGCAGTATAAATTCTGGTTGCATTTTTTCCATAAGAAACAAAAAAATCAATTCATACCCTTGCCTTGGAGAATTGAGGATTTTATATTTAGAAATATAAACAAAATCGATGAAGTTGCGAACCACTTCCATAATGTGAATATGAAATATGTTGAGAAGGTAAAAGGGTTTGATCCTAATGGGATTTCCATGAAACACATGTTGGCATTAGGATTCAATAATTCATTTATCCATATTGTTCTAAGTGAATAAGAAGATAATAACTTAGGTGTTACTGCTCCCATTGTTGGTGACTTGGAAATGGTACTCAGTACCAATGAGTTCTACAAGAATAAAGGAAAGGGTCCCAGCAAGAAGAGATCCCAATCCCTGACTGTTACTCCTAAAAATACAACATCTAGGAGCAATGCTCCAATGGCCCACCCATCTAAAAAGGCTACCAACACCAACTCCAGTGGTGGAGGAGAAAATAATCCCCCTCCGAGAAAAATTGAAATCTCTCACAAGCTTCCTCTTAGAAAGAAGAGGAAAATCACCACGTAGAAAATGACATCAATAGTTTCTCCCTCGAATACATGGAACTCGAGGTAGACATCGAGAAAATATTTCCTAACATTGATCAGTTAGGAAACACGGCCCACTAGAATCCATCGTTGGAAATTATTGATAATGAGATCTTCAATGAAGAAGAATCATTTGCATTTCAGAGCGTTGTCTTTGAAAGTGAATCTAAAAAATTGATTATTGAAAAAATATATGTGAAGAATAAGAAATGGAAATCTCGTTTGGAGGTTGAAATAAGGAATATGCGACCTTCCCAAATTTCAAAAATTCGCAGAGAAACTAGAATTGCTCTGGATGACTCCATTTGCGGTCTTGAAATGGAAAATATCAGATTGAAATAAAGGATCAAGGAACTAGAAGATACTCTAATGCCTCTTCCACTTCTTTCCAGTCCTTTAACAATAGTCGAACCTGCCACACCTGAAGCTAAACTAAAGGGATCTTCATGCCTTCTTACATCAGCCAAAATCTATATGGAGAAAAATATTAAGAAAATAATGGCTTTGATCACAAAGGCTTGGAAAACTTCAAAAAATATTGTTTCTTTTGGATCAAGGGTGCATGCCTTCCATGAGTATTTGCAAGCCAACCTGAAATATGAACAAGGTTTTTACCTTGATGTTGTAATACCTTTTGGAAACAAATTTTCCAACATGACAGAACTAAGGATAAGAGAGGAGGATCTTCCCTCTCCAAGTTGAATAAAACAGTTGAATGCCTGTCGAAAAGAGAAGATAAAAAACTTGAATGATATTGTTCAAGTGTGCAGCCAAGCCATATCAAGGAGGGAAGAACTATTGAAAATCTCACGGAGGTAGACTTAGCCAAGATTACTAATGAAGTACAAGACCCCAAACTAATTCTCAAATCGATATTCCTCTCAAAACACCAGTTCGAAGAACAAGTTGATATTTTTAAAGGGTTGTCAATTGAAAATTTATATGGTATACTTGAATATGATGAAGACAACATTGACAATTGGCTAGTGGATTACTCTGTAAAGAATGAAGACATTGAATAAGCATTACATGGAATTTCCCTTTATCTGATAGATTTGGAGTGCGAGTTGTTCAACATCAAAATCCGACATGAAATCAATGTGGCACCAATGAAAACTTACATCGAATAATGGTTCAAGAAATCCATCGACAAATTGATTAATGAAGGACAAGAAGCAGTTGATATAGTTCCTATAACCGTTAATGTCAACAATAAAAGGACATCAGCAAGAAAATGAACACATGAGATACCATCATAGTAAGTTTACACTGATCATATATTTCTTTCTTTATCAGTCCCTTCATCCAGTTATTCCACTTATTTCACTAGAAAGGTCTAGCCAAAGACTGATAACTTCTTATTTTATTCTTTCCAAGTCTTGTTGTTCTGTTTTTGCCCACCTTCCTCCTTCTGCAAGATTATTTATTTTATTTATTTTCTGTATGGTACATGGGAGCCCGAATTCCAGTCTTTAAGACAAACGCATTTTAAATTTCAAAGAATATGTAACAAACTATATTTTTTTTAGAAATTTCAAGAGAGTTACCTTGGGAATAATTTCGACTGTACTTTGTAACCCTGATTTAAGAATATAAAGTATTTGAGTTTGATCTATCATTATCTTTATTTGAGTTTCCCATGTTTCCACTTTGTTAAAGTTATCTTATGCATGCAGACCATCTTCTTTGTTATTTTTATATGATCATAAATCTTTAGTTAAACTTTGATGGATTTGAGGAAAATTTTCTTATGTTGTTTTAATGTATAAAATGTGTGATTCTTGTTCTTTTCTCAGCAACCTTATTTAAACAAAAATCAAAACATTTTATTTCTTGTTATTTTATATTTCTTTTATTACCACGACGAACTTCTACAAAGTCCCATATCCCGAAGACCCAAAGTCCCATGAAAATATGAAGTAAAAAAGGAGTACCACCTATATAAAAATGCAAGGGGTTTTTTATCCTCGTGAGTTTGTCGTTTCGGTCCTAACGGATTCAAGCACCAACATTTTTGGCAACCATACTGGGGAACGAACTGAAATATGAAATCTGGTCTAGCATTTTGAAAAAATACATGACTATGCCCTAGGATGATCAACCCCACTTGGAAGTTGGATCGAATAACCAACGAATCATCTTACATCAATTATACATCTTGGTAATATCAACGCCCGAGACCCATGAAGATTTGGAAAGGTCTTGTCAAACCTTGGTCCAAGAAGAAGAAAGAGAAATCTTTTGAAGATAGAGGAGAAAAGAGCGAAAAGACCGAAGACACCAAAGGATAGCTACACTAGCACAATGACACGATCGAGGTTGAATATGAACGAATATAAAGGACCCATTACCAGAAGTAAAATCAAGAAACTATGTATTCCAAGAAGCGAAAATCATGTTCTTGGAACACCTACGGATATGGAGGAAAGAAATGAACAACCACAGGACGAGCATCATGATGAGAGACAAGGAGGTGGAAGAGATGCTGCAAAAAATCAAGGAAACATTGTATTTGAAAATCGAAGGAAGGTAAGAGACTCCCCTCTAAATATTCTGGGAGAGCAACATGATCTCCCTTTTTTCCCTAAAGGTACCTTGAAGGAATTTTCTGGAGGCGAAGCAATTGATGCAAAAAGGCATCTTCACTTGTTCCTTGATGTTTGTGATTTTCATCATGTTGAGCATGATGGTGTCATGGTAAGGGTATTTTTTTAAAGCTTATCTAGAAGAGCATATGAGTAGTATACAACAATACCTAGTAGATCGATTTGCTCGTTTAATGACCTTGAAGCCATGTTCCTGACTATGTTCTCCCCTGCAATTGCTTATCATACCCTTCTCACTGATTTCACCTAGATTGGTTTGAGGAAGAATGAAAGAATACGAGACTTTAATCTCAGGTTCAATAAAACCTTGAGTAAGATTACAGAAGATAAAAGACCAAATGACTCATTTGTACTTGGTTGTTATAAAAATGTGATGCCTCTGAATGTGAAATATTCTATCAAAACTTCTCAAATGGATACCTTGGAGGAGGAAATGACTAAATCCACTCAGATGGAAGAAATTATGATAGAAACGGGTGTCGACCCGGACATTATAATGGGAAAAGTACAAAAACAGCTGGGATGATTAAGTATTGATAATCAAGGAGCATCCAATTCAAGAAAGGATGAAGAATTCAAGCCAATACCGGCTCAAAACCAAACAATTGAAGGAGGATTTTTCAAGAGAGTCATACCAAATGTGAAGTTAGACCCTGTGGCGGCACAAGAAACTAAGCAGAGAATTGAAATTGCACAAATGAATAGAATTATCAATCAAATGCAGAACAAGATAACCAGACTTAGAAGGGGAGATAATATGTGGCAAATCCAAGGATGTCGGTCCCAGAGAAAAGAAAGAATCTTCCCCAAGAAAACAAAGTGAGGTTTGAAAATACGGATAATACACAAAGGTCAATGGTTCCCAGACATCCAAACTCCAATGCAATTGTTCTAGATGATATGATGAGAAAATGGTTGAACAAGAGAATTATTACTCACCCGATGAAAGCTCTGAAATTGTACAGATGGACAGATGTGAGATGTCCATGTATATATTTTAGGAGGGCGACAATAATCCCAAATCGCAAGAAAACATCACCCAGACAAGAGGATTTGTAAATATACCCAAGAATAAAGGCGAATATGACAAGGAAAACCAAAAAGAAAAAGAAAAAGAAAGTGAAAAAAGGACAAATGACAAAGTGACGAATGGCATTGGAACTAAAAAGCAACACCTGATGTCAAAATCCACTCAAATGAAATACAATGTTGTAGAGGAATTAAGTAAATTAAGGATAACCCTGCATTTTACGGAAGTGGTGAAGAGTCCCCAACAAAGGGAAAACATTTTGAGATTGTTGGACGATCCTTCCGAGAAAATAGAAGTTGTTGTTACCAATATAAGAGGAGACTAGAACCAACCAACCACCAAGCTGAGAGGTAAAATTCCTCCCTTCTATAATTCAATTGAAAATCATGATGTTGCACTTCATAATTTCTTAGCTGACACTGGTGCAACCAATAATATCATGCCACTAGAGGTCATGGAGGCATTGAGGATGAATTGTACCAAATGTTACGAGATTGGCGAAAGTATACATGAAATTGATTCTAGAAAAGATCCAACATATGGATAAATCAAGGACTTTTATGCCAAAATCCAAATAGGAGAGAGGGAGATGCCAAAATCTGTAGAAAAAAGAGGAGAAGAGAGAGATGCACAAATCCAAATAGAGTTAGAAACATTAGAAAAAAGGAGTGAAGAAAGAGACGTAAAACTCCAAATAGAGCTAGAGGCAATGATTGATAAAAAAATTAAAGATACAATTCAAACTCCAATAGAGGATAGATTCTTAGGGTTCAGAAGTGAATTGCAAACAATGAAGGATATAATTAAAGAAATGAAAAAACATAAACAATCAACCCAAGAAGGAGGGGTTGACGAAAATCACAACTTGAGAGATAGGATTAAAGAGCTAGAAGAAAAACTAACCAACAATTTGACCCTCAG
>JZKD02S1688299.1:194349-280735 GCA_000966675.3 Picea glauca | reverse complement strand
TTATTCAGGTGCTGATGACTTAGGGCTAATTAGGCTGACTCCTTCAACCACATTATTGCGACGTGCCCTTCAGGACGCACCACGTGCACCAAGGGTGCTACTCGCCTCTTGAATTTCTTTTGGGCGACGTGCCCTTCAGGATGCACCATCTGCTCCAAGGGTGCCACTCGCCAACTGATTTTCTTTTGTGCGACGTGCCCTTCAGGATGTACCACGTGCTCCAAGGGTGCCACTCTCCAACTGGACCGATTGGTAGACCTCTATAACCCCTGGAGTCAACACTCTGCCAGGTGAACATGTAGGAGACTAAGGGTTCTAAGGAATAAGGCCCCTGCCTTATTGCGCGCCCCTTAGAATCATCGTGAGTGATTGTCGCAGTCGGCCCTCACGGCATCGTGGGTCCTCTCGAACTAGGTAATCATTAACCTACAGTTCGAGCCACGACGGGAGTGCTAGCAGGCGGTGGTAGGGTTGTTGTCCACCCCTCTCCCTCAACCTCTCTACAAATCGTGTGTGGCCCCTTTACTCCATATGTGAGTCTGGTCAACAAGCTATTGTCAGCCTTCATCAACAATAATCATGTCAGAAATGTCAACAACAAATCATCAAATCGAATGAAACATCATAGTAAACATATCACCCAAAAGCACACTCCATGACTCAGTCCGGAGTCCAAGGGGGTTCTACCGATGCCTCTGCATCCTCAAGGTCAAAAACCCTACACACTCAATAAAACTGAGTCAATAGCACCTGTCTACATCAAATAGTAACACATCATGTCATCTGTCAATCGCATCATAATCAAGTATAAATGGTCTAACATCATAAAAGTCCAGATCACTTGCGAGCAAGTGCCCTCAAATAATAAGTGTTCTCAGTGCACCAGAGCGGGATGTTACACAATGACAGTTAGAATAATCTGATCTCAACAGAGGTCATTAAGAAGTTGAAGCTATCAATTCACCCCTATCCATGTTCAACAACACAGATATTCCAACAGAGGATGAACACCTTTAGTAACCACTCACACAACCAAATCAAACATCAACACATCGATGTTTTGAGGTGGTAAATCCGTATGGGGAAACATCCACGACCCTAGCCAATGCGGCCACTTGGAGAAGTTTATTAATGCAAAAGAAAAAGATTACAAAGAGATTTTAAAAGAAATTTTCTCACAATCGATCATCGAAAAATGACCCTCCATTCTCTTTAAATAAAGATCATGGACCAATCAAGTGTTAAGCCATGGATCAATGGTCGTTAAGATCGAGGAGAATATGAACCGTCGGATCACTCTCTGTCGGGAACATATCGTGACCGTCGGATTTCCTAACTACAAATTCATACTAAAGAAACACACTAAGGAAGAAAGAAAGGAGGCATTAGAGCCTATCCCCCCTTAATGACAACTTCCTGAACTCCTAACATAGATCAAAGTTTGGAAAACTTTGCTTCTATAAGAGACTTTGTGAAAATGTTTGCAACTTGATCATCTATAGGGAAAAAGAGCACTTCAATAACTTGATCATGAATGAACTTTCTGATGAAGTGCATGTGTAACTCAATGTGCTTGGTGCGCTAATGTTGAACTAGATCTTTGGAAAGCTTTATGGCACTCTGATTGTCGCACCAAAGGCTGGTTGTAACGACCCCATCGTTACGACTACAAGCGACGCAAGCAAGTGATTTTTATTTTTGAACCAGGAAGGAAAAAACGACAACAGTTAAACAACACAACTTGATGATGAACACAATGAACGCAGATCAGGAAACTGACAACAACGACTCAGCACACTAGCACATCAGGCAACTGGAAAAAACAAGAAAAAATCAAAGGCAGATAGAAATGAATACCCACCTGACACAAGCAAGACAACACCTACAAACTAAAGGACAACATCAACAACCCGACATAGTGGCTTTGACAACCAGGAACTAGAAACCTCTACGTTGTGCAAAACCCAATGCCTTAAGGCATTACAAAACCAAGTACCAACAACCATTACAACGAACAACTCTCACATCGGGAAGCACAGACTCCGGCCAGGTTATCATTTTCCTCTATCCCTCAAGGCGTACAATGATCCCCTAATCAAGAATCATGTCGTCACAAGGTGATAGGCATGATGGTAACCCTGGCACAGCATAACACATCTAGACCAATAACCCAAGAAAATTCAACGCGCTAGGAGACCAAATTAACTTTCAACCACATGACGAAAAAAACAATCACCCAATCGACAAGTCAACAAGACAACTACGAAATTCATACAACATGATGATTTCCTTGCGCAACAAAATCAATTTGTACCATTAAGTAATTATTATTAACAATTAGTTTGTTACAACTATTTTCCAAATCCCAATATCAGATAAGTATATATTGCTATCCTTTAAATTAATTTCACTATCTTGTAAAATTGAAACTATACATCGAATATAATTGTGACTTATCAATCCAATATATATTGTTGTGATATATTACAAACATCGTTGTCTAAATAATACCAAAAATTGTTGTCTAGAATTACCCACATTGTTTAATAACAGTCTAATAATATATGAAATGTTGAGTTAGTATGATATTGCTGACTATTAAACCTGATAGCGCTGTATAAAAATGAATGAAATCGTTGTCCCAAAATTAAGGGAAAATCACAGAGTTTAAAATTCTGATGTTCAATAATGTTGTCATGACAAAACGCAGATATATAATCCAGTTAAATGATAACACATGTATTAAATTAATGTTAGATTGTTGTATAAATATCAATATAGTTACTGTGTAAATAGCAATATGGATATCGTTACTGTGTAGATAGAAATATGGATATGGATATAGCAACAAGAATATGAATATCGTTTATTGTGTCAATATCAATACCGTTACTGTGTAAATAGAAATATGGATAATATTGCTGCCATTTAAATGTATAATTCATTGTATATGTAACTCCATCTAATCTAAATTGTTGTCACTAAATTGCTAGATTTAGAAGTCTGTCACACATTTAAATAACACATATTTAAATAAAAGTTTTGTCACTAATAATGCAACATTGTCATACCCAACATACAACGCTTACAACAAATCATTGTCATTACCACAATGTAATCATTGAAAATTATTTCCAAGATGTTTGTATCGTTTTTTAAGAATTGGTACTTAGTTGTGTATATTGTCGTGGGAAAAGGATATAGAAATTAGTTGGTGAAAGGATATACACAAAGCAATCAAATCGCAGTGATGAAGTGATTCGCTCAGAAAATCGTGAGTAAGAACTGGGCGGTTATTCCATTAAAATCGTGAGCAGGAACTGAGCATTTATGCCATTAAATTCGTGAGCAAGAACTGTGCATCGTTGGGTTAAAATACACTGTCCATACAGTAAATAAAATCATTATCATAATTGAATTCGCTAAGTTAATTTATATAAATGTTGAGTTAATATATATGAATTCACTGAGTTAATATATATGAATTCGTTGAGTTAAAGGTGTTTTAAAAAGGAGATAAAACATCTATCAACAAATTGCTGCCAAACGAAATAGATGCCAACGAAATCGAAATAGCTATGAACGAAAAATCTATCCAATGAAATCGAAATAGTTATCAACGAAATGGATATCAAACAAAAGCGAAATAGCTGCCTAATGAAATCAAAATAGTTATCAGACGAAATGGATATCAAATGAAATCGTTGCCCAATGAAACATCATTCAAAGGGAGATAAAACATCTATCAAACGAAATAGCTGGCAGGTAAAATCATTGTGGTAAAGGCCACACAAATAACAAGGTGAATTCGTTGTCAATAAATAAAAAAACACAATCATTTTCTCATTGAAATTCGATCAAGAATGTAGGGTGAAGAGCCACAAAATTTGTAGGGAAAAATCATTATCAATAAAATTTAAAAAGCGTAGTAACTCTCACAATAAAATCTCAGTCAAGAATGTTGGGTGAACAACCACGAAAATCGTAGGGAAATTCAAAGTATAATTTGTTGTTATTTCAAGGCATAAATTTACTGTCATTCAATTGAAAAAAACGTAGCCATTCAAAGTAAAATTTTCACTGTTATTCAAGGCATAAATTTACTGTCATTCAAGTGTAAAAACACAGTCAATATATAAATTAAAACATTGTCATTCACATATTAATAACGTTGTTATTTTACCAATAAAAGAGATGGGAATTGTCATTAAAATCGCAGAGAATAAAATTCCATCCAAAAACGCAGAGGTGATATTAAAAATGCAGAGAGTATTAAGTTGTTCACAGAGAGAAATAATAAACGTTACACAGAGATACTCAATCACAAGAAGGCGCAAAGACAAATCATTCAGCCATGAATCAATCAAACTCAAAGATAAGTAAGGGATAGACAAGTGGGAAAAATTGTCCTGCACTCATCATCCATGCATAAAAAAGCAGGGCATTTGAATCTATAGGTATTTAAACACCGAAGTGACGACCGTTGATTCTTCTCCTAGCAGACTGCTCAGGCATGGACTGATGACTAAAGGGATAAGGGAAAAAGACAAATTTCTTTGTAATATCAATAAACCAAATACAGAAAATTCATAGCAATCAGGGTTGGGTTTGCCAAGGAAATCAACTCAAAAAGAAGTGAGCATAAGGCTGGGATGAATTTAAATCCCTTGATTAAAAACGTTGAGTAAAACATAATTCTTTACACAATAGAAGTAAAGTAATGAAAGTGCAAGAAAAATATTAATATATCATTCAAAAATAAATGCATGCATACAGTAGCCAAATGCGACAACTTCAAGTCATTGTCTCACGCGCGCTTCATCCAGATATCGCTTGTCGACTGATGTGACCTCACTGGTACCTCCCAAACAATGCTAAGGGTACTCTTCTTCCCCCTGATTCCCCCGAGCCGCAAATGGGCCACGCACACCAATACCAGAGAACCGCTAGCACCCATCTCGCCTCGCAAGGTCGATCTACCACTCGTTACCCAAGCTGGGTATCCCAACTCCCACAAGATAAGTTCAGTCAAGGAAAAAATTCAATAGCATAACCTTATGCATAAATATGAGATCCATACTCCTCCTCCTCCATCCTTTTTATAGATTTTTTAAGTAATTAGTTTCCCAAATTCTCATTAAATCCCTTTTTATAAATTTTAATTAGTAAAAACCTCCCTCGTATACATGTCACCCGATCCCCTAGTTGCACTAGAAAATTACTTTTATTAATTAATTAATTATTCCTATTTCCCTCACCCACCTAAAAGCATTCCTAAAAACGCTCCTAGGTGTCCCAAAATTCCCTTACACTTCTTAAATGACTTACGCCTTACTTAATTCCTAGTTGAGTTAAAAAATAACAAGTTCCCAAGGCAAGATTCCTTACTAAGTTAGACAGTCTGCTTTTTCTTTATGTTTCCCCTTTTTCCTTTAGTTTCCTATTTCTTTTAAGTTTCCCTCTTTTCCCTTTTCAACTAAAAATCAATTTAGGAAGTGTAGAAAAGCAAGCATTTACCCATTTTTCTTTTTAATTAAAAATTAAATTAGCATATGTAGATAAAACAATCATTTCCCTTTTAAAATTTTAATCTCCCTTTATATTTTGATTTTAATAATTTAATTGAATTTCTTACCCCCTTCTTGTTACATGTTTAATTATGATTATTATTTTTGACCACATGTGTTACTTAGACCTAGATTTTAATTTCTCTAGGTTGGGTGACATTTTCATTAGGGAAAAAATTGTTTTTAATTCTTACTTATCACATCATTCATTTTAGGGTCAACTAGGTTTATTCACTTACCAGTTAAAATCATGACATGCCCTTCTGGATGCACTAGGTTCTCAAAGGGTGCCAATCGCCTCTTTCCATTTTCCTTGCATGGTGTTCCCTTCAGGACGCACTACGTGCTCCAAGGGTTCCACTCGCCTCTTTTTGTTTTCTTTGTGCAATGTTCCCTTCAAAACACACTACATGCTCCAAGGGTGCCACTCACCTCTCTCCATTTTCCTTGTGCGACGTGACCTTCAAGACACACTACATGCTCCAAGGGTGTCACTTGCCTCTTGAATGACTTGGTATATATAAAAAAAACCTAGAGTCAATACTCCGCCAGGTGATCTTGTGGAAGACTGAGGGCCTCTAAGGAATAATTCCCATGTATTATTGTGCACCCCTTAGAATCATCGTGAGCGACTGTCGCAATCTTCCCTCATGAAATCATGGGTATTCTCAAACTAGGTAATCATTAACCTACAGTTCGAGCCATGTCGACAGTGCTAGTAGGTTGTGGCAGGGTTGTTTTCCACACCTCTCCCTCAAAGTATCTGGTTGTCGTGTGTGACCCCTCTACTCCACATGTGAGTCTATTCAGCAAGATATTGTTAGCCTGCATCATCAATGAATCATGTCATCAATAATAATAAATCCTCATAACATCTAGTCATGTGTACATATGTCATATCAACGACAATCAAACCCCAATAGTCCACTCCCTGACTTGATCCAAATTCCAAGGGGTTTCATAGATGCCTTTCCATCCTCTAGGTCCAAAGTCCTGAACACTCAGGAGAACCCATTCAATAGCACTTGTCTATGTCAATACAACAAAATAAAATATCATCATATCCATAATGCCTCGTAATCATAATCAAACAACCAATAGTATAATAATATGGATCACTTGCAAGCAAGTGTCCTCAAGGATAATTTTTCTCAGTGCGAGCAAGAGTGGGATGTTACACTGGTCGGATGTTGCTACTGAAATCCAAACTCTAAAAGGATCTATCGAAGCAACAAGGCTTCTTTACTTGCATTTATCATTGCTCGGTACTCTGCTTCTGTTGAAGAAAGTGAAATATCATGTTGTTTCTTACAGACCCAAGTGACAGGTCTTGAACAAAGGCTAAAAACATAACCTGTAGTAGACTTCTAATCATCAGGGTCCCTAACCCAATCTGAATCAATGAAACCAACCAATAAAGGAGTCCTCTTTGAATTGTAATGTATCCTGAACTGAGTTGTACCACGGACATAATGAAGTATCCTTTCAGCTTCTTTCCAATGGATTTCATGGGGTGTTTGCATATACCGAGCAAGAAGACCAACAATAAAGGAAAGATCAGGATGGGTATGATTCAAGTATAAGAGGCTACCAACTAACTGATGGTATAGGGTGGCATCAACTTCAGGAGAAGTACAAGTGGCAGTAAGCTTGACTCCAGACTAGAAGGGAGAAGGAGTTGATTTACAATCATCCATGTGAAAGCGACGAAGAAGGTCACAAGAATACTTAGACTGAGAAAGAAAAATTCCTTCATACTTAGTGCAAAAATTCTAAGTCTTTCATTTCAAATTTCTTCTTAAGGTTGGTTATCACATGGTTTAAAAGTTTTGAGTCACTACCATTAAAGATAAGGTCATCAACATAAAGGACAAGGATTATGAGATGGCTTCCTACTTTATTGGTATAGACATTAGGATCATAATGGTATCTAGAGAATATGGTGTTAATAAAAAAGTTGTCCATTTTGGCATACCAAGCTCAAGGAACTTGCTTAAGACCATAAAGAGAATTCTTAAGGAGAAAAACAAGGCTAGAGTCATTTTGGACATAGCGAGGAGTTTGTTCCATGTAGATTTATTCTTGAAAATTTCCATGCAAGAAGGCGGATTTAACATCCATCTGATGGACCTCCCATTTATGTGAGGCAGCAAGGGCAAGAACAAGGTGGATGGAATTCTTTTTGGCTATAGGGGAAAAGGTTTCATTATAGTCAATTCCTTCAACTTGGGAAAATCCTTTGGCAACCAATCGAACCTTGTGTATTTCAACACTTTCACCCGATACATACTTAGTTTTGTAGACCCATTTACATCTGACAAGTTTTCTTCCTTTTGGAAGAGGTACAATATCCCAAGTATCGTTTTCCATTAAAGAATGACACTCTTCATTCTTTTTTGTATCCCAATCTGGATGACCTGAAGCTTCTGCAAATGTTTCTAGATCATGAGTCTCTGAAACATGATCCAAAAGAGAAGAGGCTCGTTGTAATTGTTAACGTGTTCGAGGTTAATCTGAAAGATCACTGACAAGACCACCAGTTGTTTGTCATATTGAACAGACCCATCTAGGAAGCGGTGGAACTGGTGTTGGTTCGGGTTCAAAGGACTCATCTAGAGGAAGGTGAGCAGGAAGAGGTGGATTTTCATCCTCACTGTCATCATCTGAAGAAGAAACCAGGATAGGAATAGAAGAAGGCACAAACTCCAAAGATGGCTCGTAGGCTAAATAAGGCACAATCATCGAATAAGGCTTGCAGGCCAAGAGATTTTCATCAAATTTAACATCTCTTCTAATAATAATTTCATTACAAATCTGGTTCAATAAGTCTATAACCTTTGACATATTCAAAATAACCAACAAATATACACTTCTCACTTTCAGGCTGCAATGTTTTCCTTTTCTCATCAGGAATGTGAGCCCATGCTATATTGCCAAATACATGGAAGTGACTTACATCTAGTTTAATTTTAGTCCAAGATTCTTCCCGTGTTATATTTTTAAGATCCTTTGTGGGAGTGTGATTGACTATGTAATTTGCACAGTTGATTGCTTATGCCCAATACTTTAGACTTAATCCCTTAGATTGGATCATACAATTGACCATTTCTTTTAATCTGTGGTTCTTTCTCTAACCAACACCATTTTGTTGTAGTGTATATAGAATAGTGTGTTGCATTTGGATTCCTTGTGTAGTGCAGTAACTTGTAAAATTATTGTTCACATATTTTCCTTCATTATCTATTCTTAACCTTTGAATTTGATGTCAGGACTGCTTTTCTACAAGGTCCTTGTAGGCTAAAAACTTGTCAAAAACTTTTCTCTTAAGTTTTAAGAAGTAAACCCAAGTACATCTGGAAATATCATCAATGAAAGTTAATAAATACTTTCACCCAGAAAAAGAAGGAGAAGAAAGTGGACCGCACAAACTGTGAACAAGCTGCAAAGGGCCTGAGGTGTGTCAAGAGGCACATTTGTCAAAATTGTCCCGATGATGTTTGTCGAGAACACAACCGGAACAAACACCATCTCTGCATGAATCAAGAGGAAGGTCGGTCACCATATGTTGATTACATAGTTGTTGCAATGAGTGATAGTTTAGATGACCAAAATGCTCATGCCAAAGTTTTCTCAAGTCATGGCTATGAGCAACAAAAACTGATGAAAAATATGATGACCCAAAGTTGTCAAAATTGTACAACTTGGTAATATAATTAGCAATTCCAGTTGGAAGAACATGCTTAGGATATTTTAGATCCTTGATTACAACTTGGTGAGGTGAAAACTCTATGGTTTTACCTTCAAATAACTCTATGAATGAGTTATTTGATATACTGATAGAAGGTTACAAGAAAGACTTGGAACACATAATACATCATTGAAATGACCATTATCTACTTAAACTGTTCTAGATCCTACAACACTAAAACATCTATCATCACCAACAAATATTTTGTTTGTGTTACATTAATTTAGAGAAGAAAATATGTCTTTATCCTTAGCCATATGATAAGATGCTCCATAATCAATAAGCCAGTCATCAGAAGAAAAAGTAGAAGTTGTATTGAAGGAGAAACCAGAAGCAGAAAGTGCATGTCCAGAAGAAGAAGAAGATGAAATAGAATCGATACTGATGTTGTGCTTCTTCATCGTTGCTTCTAAAGATGTCATGTTCTTGAAACATTTGGATTCATCATGACCATCTTTATCACAAAAGTTGCAATGTTTGTCAGTCTTCTTATTTTTATATTTTTCTCCTTTGTCACCATTAGGAGTTGAAGTTGTCTGAGCAGGTTTGCGACCTTTATGTTGCTTGTTGTTGTAGCGAGGATGTTACTTCTTGGGATACTTGGGTTTATCTTTTTGTTGGGAAACTAAGGCTTTGTTAGAGGTACCTAAAGTGATGATCACTCCAAGTTGTACAAGCTTATCTTCCTCTCTAATCAAAACATCAAAAAATGACTTGTTAGGATATTTAGACCCTTAAGAGTTAGTTAATATCTAATTGGTCTAATGTGTCGTTAGGTAAAAGTGTGTTTCCTAGTGTGTTTCTTTAGTATGTATTAGTATGCATTTGTAGTTAGGAAATCCGACGATCACAATATGTTCCTGACATGGAGTGATCTAACGGTTCATACTCTTCTCGATCTTAATGACCAAGGATTTGTGTCTTAACACTTGATTGGTCCATGATCTCTATTTAAAGAGCATGGAGGGTCATTTTCCAATGATCGATTGTGAGAAAATCTCTTGTAAAATCTCTCTGTAATCTTTTTCTTTTGCATTAATAAACTACTTCAAGTGGTCGCGTTGGCTCGGACCGTGGATGTTTCCCCGTAGGGGTTTTACCACGTGAAAACATCAGTGTGTTGATCTTTGATCTAGTTTTGTGAGTGGTTACTGAAGGTGTTTTTCCTTTGTTTGAATACCTGTGTTGTCGAACATAGTATCAGAGCCTGTTTGAAGACCTGCTCATGTTGTAGATCAAGAGTGTGAAGCCGAGTTGCCTCATATCCATTTTATGGCATTTCCATACATTTTTTGGCCAAGAGGATTGTTCCATTGTGTCCATAGCACTCGTTTCAGTCGGGAACCCTTTTCTTTTCACTCGAAAAGGTTTTCATTTTCCCAAGATATAGCCATTACAGTGAGATCCGGAGGTATAAAGCCTGAATACACATTTTTTAAATTTTTGCAAAGTATTATTTTGGTTTTATTTCGGTTTGATATTATTTGTTTTTGGGTTGCTACTCTTTTAGATCCGCGTATTCTCTTTGCCCCGCATCATGTGTGGTTGCGGAAAATCAGAAACAGATAGGAAAATGTGCATCTTCTGGGCAAGCTAACCGAGATCTAACATTTGTTGTCATCGAGAAGCGAAACTTTTTTCTTATGTGAAAAGAGATTTTCTTTAGCACGCTCTCCAAGGCCATCTTCAACAACAACAACAAAAACAACCCCAAACCTCTTGCGAAACAATACAATATGTTTTTCTAGCCCATTTGGTTAAAAGTTGTCTTATTAAGTAAGAGGTCTTGAGTTCAAGTCTCTCTTTTGTTACTTTTTTTGAAAAGGTTCATGCTAAAATTGTAAAGTGTATTTCACTTCAAGTATAAAAGTGAATCACTATAAGTAGGTTTAATATTTTATTTTAGAGTTATTTATTTTGCATGAAGTAACTTCATTGTAAAAGTGATCCCCACTTCTCTTTATAAAAGTGGGTCACTTCATAAAGCAACTTACACCACCACGTGGTCCTTTGGTTACCATTTATTCATTTTTTTAAAAGGGCATAACTCTCACATCTGAAATCCGTTTTAAGTGTCATTTTTTTAAACCACATAACTTTTCGAGATCTTTCCATTCAGATCATCAGTTTCAGTGTTTAAATCCATATTATCTGTATATTTAATATGGCTTCTACAAGTAATCTCTTACTTACCAGCACCAACTACTTCCAATGGAAATCTCATATGGAGGATTTATTAAGAAGTAAAGACTTGTACCAGATTACCTTGGGAAAGGAAAAAACACCCACCGATGTTGATAAGAAATCCAAATGGGGTAATAGGAATGACGAAGCACGTGGATTAATCAGAATGTCCATTTCTCTTGATTTAAGGTTCCACCTTCAATCAATTGATAAACCTAAAGAAGCTTGGGAAAAGATTGAATCTGTGTTTGGTAAATACAATATTATTCGAGCACAACTGTTAGAAAATCAAGTACTAACTTTAAGTCCAAGTGATTTTTATTGCATTGAAGACTATCTATCTAAGTTTAAAACACTCAGAATTTTATGTGAAGATTGTAAAATAAATACAGATGAATATCGTTGCATCTATCTTATTCTTTCTAAGCTAGGTAGTGCATATTTTGTGTTTGTATCTACCTTTTATGCCATGCAAGAGAATCTAGGGATAGCTTATCAAAAACCCAGTCTTGAGAACTTTTGTGATGCTTTGATTAGAGAGCAAGATAAGCTAGTACAACTTGGAGTGATCAGCACTGCAGGTACCTCTAACAAAGCCTTAGTTGTCCATCAGAAAGATAAACCCAAGAATCCCAAGAAGCAACATCTTCGCCACAACAAAAAGCAATATAAGGGTCCCAAACCCACTCAGACAACTTCCTCTCCTAATAAAGACAAAAGAGAAAAATATAAAAATAAGAATACTGACAAAAATTGCAACTTTTGTGATAAATATGGTCATGATGAGTCTAAATGTTTCAAGAAGATGAAATATTTAGAAGCAGCGATGAAGAAGCACAACATCAATATTGATTCTACTTCTTCTTCTTCTTTTCATGGACATGTTTCTCCTCCAATACAACTTCTACTTCTACTTCTGATGAGTGGCTTCTTAATTCTGGAGCATCTTATCATATGGCTAAGGATAGAGACATATTTTCTGCTCTAAATGAATGTAACACCAAGATAATAATTGTTGGTGATGATATATCTTTCAGTGTTGAAGTATCTAGAATAGTTCAAGTAGAAAATGGTCATTTCAATGATGTATTATGTGTTCCAAGTATTTCTTGTGACCTTCTATCAGTATATCAAATCACTCATTCAGGTGAATTTAAAACCGTAGATTTTTCACCTCACCAAGTTGTAATCATGGATCTAAAATATCCTAAGCATATTCTTGCAACTGGAATTGTTGATGATATTACCAGGTTGTACAAGTTTGACAACTTTGGGTCATCATATTTTTCATCAGTTTTCATTGCTCATAGGGATGACTTGAGCAAACTTTGGCATGATCGGTTTGGTCATATAAACTATTGCTCATTGCAGCAACTATGTAATCAAAATATGGTGACTGGTCTTTCTCTTGTTTCATGCAGAGATGGTGTTTGTGTCGGTTGTGTTCTTGACAAACATCATCGAGACAGTTTTGACAAACGTGCCTCTTGGCACGCCTCAAGCCCTTTGCAGCTTGTTCACAGTGATTTGTGTCGTCCTCTTTCTTCTCCTTCTTTTTCTGGGTGCAAGTATTTCTTAACTTTCATTGATGAATTTTCTAGACGTACTTGGGTTTACTTCTTAGAACTTGAGAACGAAGATTTTGACAAGTTTTTGGCCTACAAGGCCCTTGTAGAAAAGAAATCTGTACATCAAATTCAAAGGTTAAGAACAGATAATGGAGGCGAGTATGTGAACAATAATTTTACAAGTTGTTGCACTACACACGACATCCAAATGAAACACATTGTTCCATATACACCACAATAAAATAGTGTTGCTTAGATAAAGAACCGCACATTAAAAGAAATGGCTAATTGTATGATACAATCTAAGGGATTAAGTCTAAAGTATTGGGTGAAAGCAATCAACTGTGCAAATTACATAGTAAATCACACTACCACAAAGGCTCTTAAAAATATAACACTTGAAGAAGCTTGGACTAAAATTAAACTAGATATAAGTCACTCCCGTGTATTTGGCACTATAGCATGGGCTCATATTTCTGATGAGAAAAGGAAAGCATTGCAGCCTAAAAGTGAGAAGTGTATATTTGTTGGTTATTCTAAATATGTCAAAGGTTATAGAATTCTTCAACCACATTGTAATGGAATTATTATTAGAAGAGATGTTAAATTTGATGAAAATATCTTGGCTTGTGAGCCTAATTCGACGTTTGTGCCTTCTTTGGCCTACAAACCTAATTTGGCGGTTGTGCCTTCTTCAACCTGCAAGCCATCTTCGACGTTTGTGCCTTCTTCTATTCTGGTTTGTTCTTCAGATGATGAGAGTGAGGATGAAAATCCACCTCTGCCTGCTCACCATCCTCCATATGAGTCCTTTGAACCTGAACCAACACCAACTCCACCGCTTCATAGTTGGGTCCATTTAACACAAAAAGCAACTAGTGATCTTGTCAGTGATTGTTCAAATCATCGTCGGACACGTTCACAGTTCCAGCAAGCCTCTTCTCTTTTGGCTCAAGTTTCAAAAAGTCATGATCCAGAGACATTTGCAGAAGCTTCAGGTCATCTAGAATGGGATATAACAATGAATGAAGAGTATTGTTCTTTAATGGAAAACGATACTTGGGATCTTGTACCTCTTCCAAAAGGAAGAAAACTCATAAGATGTAAATGGGTCTACAGAACTAAGTATGCATCAGATGGTAGTGTTGAAAGACACAAGGGTCAATTAGTTGCCAAAGGATTTTCCCAAGTTGAACGAATTGAATATAATGAACCCTTTTCCATTGTAGCCAAAATGAATTCCATCCGCCTTGTTCTTGCCCTTTTTGCCTCACATAAATGGGAGGTCCATCAGATGGATGTTAAATCCGCCTTCTTGCACAGAGATTTGAAAGACTAAATCTACATGGAACAACCTCCTGACTATGTCCAAAATGAATCTATCCTTGTTTGTCGCCTTAAGAAATCTCTTTATGGTCTCAAGCAAGATCCCCGAGCTTGGTATGCCAAAATGTACAATTTTCTTATTTCCACTGGATTATATAGATGTCATTCTTATCCTAATGTATATACCAAGAAAGTAGGAAGCCATCTCATAATCCTTCTCATTTATGTTGATGACCTTATCCTTACTAGTAGTGACTCAAAACTTTTAAACCATGTGAAAACCATCCTTAAGAAGAAATTTAAAAGGATAGACTTAGGTTTTTTGCACTATTTCCTTGGCCTCCAAGTTTTGCAAACCAATGAAGGAATTTTTCTTTCCCAGTCTAAGTATGCTTGTGAGATTCTTCGTCGCTTTCACATGGAAGATTTAAAACCAGCCCCTTCTCCCTTCCAGTCTGGAGTCAAGCTTACTTCCACATGTACTTCTCCTGAAGTTGATGCCACCATGTATACTTGACTCATACCCATCCTGATCTTTCCTTTGTTGTTGGTCTTATTGCCCAGTATATGCAAACACCCCATGAAATACATTGGAAAGCAGCTAAAAGTATACTTCGATATGTCTGTGGTACTGTTCAATTCGGGATACATTACAATTCAGGGGGGACTCCTTTATTGGTTGGTTTCATTGATTCAGATTGGGCTGACGACCCTGATGATCAAAAGTCTACTGCAGGTTATGTTTTCATCCTTAGTTTAGGACCTGTCACTTGGGCCTGTAAGAAACAACAGGCTATCGCAGTTTCTTCAGCAGAAGCAAAGTACCGATCTGCGGTAAATGCAAGTCAGGAATCCTTGTGGCTTCGATAGACCCTTTCATAGTTTGGATTCCAGCAGCAGCATCTGACTAGCCTTTGGTGTGATAATCAGAGTGCCATCAAGCTTGCCAAAGACCCAGTTCAACATCAACGTAGAAAACACATTGAAATATACATGCACTTCATCATAAAGCTCATTCATGATCAAGTTATTGAAGTGCTCTTTCTCGCTACAAAAGATCAAGTTGCAGTCATTTTCACAAAGTCTCTTACAGAAGATACGTTTTCCAAACTTTGATCTATGTTAGGAGTTCTAGAATTGTCATTAAGGGGGGATAGGCTATAATGCCTCCTTCCTTCTCCTATTGCGTCACTATTGTAAATCCTTCAATCCTATCCCAAGTTGTTCTTAAGGAGGGATGTTAGTATATTTAGACACTTAGGAGTTAGTTAAGATATACTTGGTCTAATGTGTCGTTAAGTAAAAGTGTGTTTCCTAGTGTGTTTCTTTAGTATGCATTAGTATGCATTTGTAGTTAGGAAATCTAATGGTCACGATATGTTCCCGACATAGAGTGATTTGGCGGTTCATACTCTCATCGATCTTAATGGCCATTGATCTGTGGCTTAACACCCGATTGGTCCATGATCTCTATTTAAAGAGCATGGAGGATCATTTGTCGATGATTGATTGTGGGAAACTCTCTTGTAAAATCTCTCTGTAATCTTTTTATTTTGCATTAATAAAATGCTCCAAGTGGTTGTGTTGGTTGGGCTCATGGATGTTTCCCCGTAGAGGTTTTACCACGTGAAAACATCAATGTGTTGATCTTTGATTTGGTTAAGTGAGTGGCTACTGAAGGTGTTCGTCCTCTGTTAGAATATTTGTGTTGTCGAACAAGACTCAAGAGTGGGTTTTTGATAATCTTTCCCTATAGCCTCGATCATGGCATAAAAGGTAGATACAAACACATAATATGCACTACCTAGCTTAGAAAGAATAAGATAGATGCAACACTCTTCCTCCATTTTTATCTCAAATTCTTTACATTAAATTCTGAGTGTTTTAAACTTAGATAGATAGTCTCCAAGGAAATAAAAATCAATTGGACTTAAGGTCAATACTTGATTTTCTAACTGTTGTTCTCGAATAATATTGAGTTTACCAAACACTAATTCAATATTTTCCCAAGCTTCTTCGGGGTTATCAATTTCTTTAAGGTGGAACCTTAAATCAAGAGAGATGGACATTTCAACTATTCCATGTGATTCATCACTCCTATTAGCCCATTTGACTTTCTTATCATCATCAGTGGGTGATTTTTCCTTTCCCAAGGTAATCTGGTACAAGCCTTTACTTCTTAATAAATCTTCCATATGAGATTTCCATTGGAAGTAGTTGGTGCTAGTAAGCAAAATATTACTGGAAGAAACCATATTAAATATGTAGATAATATAGATTTAAAAAGTGAAACTAATGATCTAGATAGAAATATCTTGAAAAATTATGCGGTTTAAAAAAAAACCGCACTAAAAACGGACTTCGGATGTGAAAGTTATGCATTTTTTAAAATCAACATATTCGGTAACCAAAGGACCACGTGGTGGTGTAAGTTGTTTTATGAAGTGACCCACTTTTATAAAGAGAAGTGGAGATTACTTTTACAATGAAGTTACTTTATAAAAGAAAAGTTACATGCAAAATAAATAACTCTAAAATAAAATATTAAAGCTACTTATAGTGATTCACTTTTATAGTTGAAGTGAAATACACTTTACAATTTTAGCATGAACTTTTTCAAAAAAAGTAACAAAAGAGAGACTTAAACTCAAGACCTCTTACTTAATAAGGCAGATTTTAACCAAATGGTCTAGAAAAACATATTGTATTGTATCGGAAGAGGATTGTTGTTTTTGTTGTTGAATACGGCCTTGGAGAGGATGCTAAAAAAAAACTCTTTTCACACAAGAAAAAAAATTCACTTCTCGATCACAACAAAGGTTAGATCTCGGTTAGCTTACCCGGAAGATGTACCTTTTTTCTATATGTTTCTGATTTGACAAGATCACATAGGGTGCGGGGAAAAGAGAATATGTAGATCTAACAGAGTAGCAACCCGAAAACAAGTAACATAAAACTAAAATAAAACCAAAATAATACTCTGCAAAAATTTTAAAAAATGCGTATTTAGGCTTTATACCTTCGGATCTGACTTAAATGGTCATATCTTGGGAAAACGGAAACCTTTTCGATTGAAACAAAAAGCATTCTTAACTTAAACAAGCATTCTAGACGCAATGGAATAGCTATCTTAGGCCAGAAATGTATGGAAATGACAAAAAATAGAGATGATACAACCGGCTTTACGATCTCGATCTACAACATGAGCGGGTCTTCAAACAAGCTATGACACTATGTTCGACAACACAGGTATTCCAACAGAGGACGAACACTTTCAGTAACCACTCACAAACCATATAAAATATCAACACATCGATGTTTTCACATGGTAAAACCCCTACGGGGAAACATCCACGACCCCAACCAACGCGACCATTGGAGCAGTTTATTAATGAAAAGAAAAAGATTACAGAGAGATTTTACAAGAAATTTTCTCACAATCGATCATCGGAAAATGAACCTCCATGTTATTTAAATAGATATTATGGACCAATCGTGTGTTAAGCCACGGATCAATGGTCATTAAGATCGAGGAGAATATGAACCGTTGGATCACTCTATGTCGGGAACATATAGTGACCGTCAGATTTCCTAACTACAAATGCATATTAATGCATACTAAAGAAACAGACTAAGAAACACACTTTTACCCAACAAAACATTATACCAAGTAGATATTAACTAACTCCTAAGTGTCTAAATATCCTAACAAGACATACACCATCGGTTTGTTGATCCTAAAACAAGACATCCACGTTAGTCAACAATGTTTCCCCCCCTTGAAGTTTGTTATGTTAATTTATAAAAACATATAGAAAGCATCATGTTTATGAGTTTAGTCCCCATAGTGTCATTGTTACTTTGTGAGGTCAACTCTACATAATACTAGAGGTATCCCTAACTACTATAGTATCTCTAATCACGACGAAGTAGTGCAGAAAAATAATATCTGAAATTGGGAGATTTGTCATGTTCATGATTTGGTTGAAAAGTGAATGGAGATCACTGAGACCATTGAGGACTTTGTAATGGGTTTCTTTAAATAGTAGAGGCAAGTGGACAAGATGGTAGAAGAATACAAAGATACATTTTCCTCACCTTCTAGGGTACCTCTACACTATGAACTAAAGCATGCAATTTATTTGACACCGAGTGGCCCTTTATCTAATGATGTGATATAGAGACACTTTATTTTGGAGAATGAGGAGATCAAACACTAGATTCAAGAGTTATTACAAAAGGGTATACATTTAACCAAGCTCCTCACCTTGCAAGAGCTCAATTGCGTTGGTTCAAAAGAAGAATGGAATTTGGAAACTCAATATTGATTACAGAGCCCTAAACAATATCGTTGTCAAGAATAGGTATCTAATCCCCTAGATTGATGATACTCTTGATCAGATCAAGGGTGCCAAATTTTTTAGTAATATTAATCTAAATTCAAGCTATCACAAGGTGATAATCAATCAAACTAATGCATGGAAGACAATATTCCAGTCTAAAGAAGGTATCTTTGAGTGGCTAGTCATGCCTTTCCACTAGACTAATTCCTAAACATTTTTCATGAAGATGATGGATGATGTCTTGCAACTAAAGTACATTTAGCAAGTACTTAATACCTTGCGACAACACAAGTTATATGTAAATATGGAGAAGTTTCCATTCAACATGTAGAGAATTCAATACGTAGGATACATCATGGATGTGTGTGATGTGCATGTGGATCCATCCAATATCTAATTCATCTATGATTGTTTAGCCCTAAAGACACTAATGGAGCTCCACATCTTCTTAGGCCTTGTTAACTTCTACCATAGGTTCTTTCTGGGGTTCTCTCATATCACTTTTCCCTTGAGCCACATGATCAAGGATGGAACCAAAGCCAAGTTTGTTTGCGTTGAGGCACAAAAGAAATAATTTGCGTATTTGAAACGCCACCTCTGCTCGACACCAATCCTCATTTTTCCAGGCATGAAAAAATCAATTGAGATCAAGACAATTTACTTAGATATTCAGTTGATGTAGTCCTCCCTCAACATGGACATCTAGTGGCCTATCACAACAAGACACTCTCTAATGCAGTTCATAGGTAACCCACATATGATAATGAAATGTACTCCATTATGCAAGCATGTTGAAAATGGAAGAATTATATTCTAGGAAAGTAAACAATGACCGACATTGACCACATGCCCTTGTAATTCATTTTGGTGCATAAAAAGTTGCAAAATGAACACCATCATAGGTGGTCCATGTGCCTTCAACAATTTCACTTGAACTTCAAGTACAAGAAGGGTACCACAAATCAAGTTGAAGATTTCCTAAACCAACCTTCAGTTGTGGCATTAACCACAATTCTTAATTCTTGAGGACGCAAGACTTCCAAGTGGGCCTAGTTGTATGATAGAGATCCTAACTTCATTTCTACATATTATATACCAGGCACATGAAAACAAGTTTTATATTTTCACCTCCAAGATGAACTTTTATGCCATGACCATCTATAGGTTCCTCCAAGTGAGCATGAGAAGTTAATTTGGGAGGTTCATTATAGTGCATTGGTAGGGCACTTCAATGTGGAGAAACAATGGCAGTAATGTAGAGGTACTCCTACTAGACAAATCTCCATTAAGACATCAACTTGTATATCAGAGCATGCATTTCTTGTACCATTGCTAAAATTTCCATCACGAAGTAAGGACTGTACACTCCTCTACATGCTCTTGATAAACCTTGGGAGTCATTCTTTGCGGATTATATGTCATGGTTTCCCTCATCCAAGCATCGTAATGCTTGTGTATTTGTGGATGTTGATCGATTATCTAAGATGACCATTTTGGTGACCTACAAGAAGAGTACCATAGCAGAAGTCACTGCTAAGATATTCTTTAAGCATGTTTGTTTTCATTTTGGGTTTCCACTAACCATTGTTTCATATAGGGATTGCAGGTTCTTCGATACTCTTTGGTCTAGACCGTGGTCAATAATTGACACCAAGTTGATCAAATCCATCACCTTCCATCCCCAGACTGATGGACAAACATAGTTAGTCAACAAGATGATTCATCATATCATTATAATGTACAATTCCAAGTATCCATGTGCATGGGATGAAATTATTCCTTATGTTCAACATAACTACAACATAACCCTTCATAGTTCTATTGGCCACAACCCTTTTTAGGTGTGTCTAAAGTTCCAACCATTAGCCCCAATTGATGTATCTTTTCTTATTGCATGTATATAGGAATAATCTTGCCATGCTCAAACCAAGGTAGAAAAATAAATTAAATTTGTTGAATGGATCTAGCACATCCAATAGTAAGTTCATGATATATTGTATAAATCCTACACCAAGCACAAGTAGCAACACGATCAACATCGGGTTTCACACAAGTTTCAAATTGGTCATAAGGTATGGTTACACTTACAAAAAACGTGACTCATGGGCCCCCATAAGAAGCTCAAATTGCTTTCTTGTAGGCCTTACACCATCACCAAGGATGTGGGTGAGAATGCAACTTTTTAATTAATTCACCCCCCCTTTCCTTGGCTTACACCAGGTATTTAATATGGAGATACTTCGATCACATTTTCAACCTTTATTAGACACCTTAGAGGTGGCAGAGAACTTGGCTCCTACAAAACTCAACCTTGATTGCATTGAGTAGGCTATATTCAACGACATCATGTACCTTAATAAAAAGGGTACCCTCCAACAGAACATACAACTGTATCAAGTTGTCGAAGCAAGGCATTTTCTTCAATGGGGAAAGTGGTTCACCAAGAATCGGATTGAGAAAAAAATTTCCCATCTAATGGAGGAACTTGATGCAATGGATACCATTACTTCCTAAAGAGGGAAAAATGATCCAAGGGGGCATCTAGAGCCATCTTAGAAATGGTCCTAATTTTGACAGTATTTAGGTCTTGAATTTCCATCACATTTTTGGGGCTTTCCTATGCATTTTTCGCCCCAAATATGCACAAGTCGAGGGATTCAACTCAATTCTTTATATTTTTTTCCAATGAGATAAGGAAGACCTAAAAAAAATAAATGATTGAAAACTTATGGTCCTAGCAAGGCTCTCCTTCCTCTAGAAAACTTAGATTCATCCAACTTAACGTTCCCACTCAACACTAATTTTGTTCTAAGGTTAGGGTTCTTTCATATTAGGGTTCTTTTACTAGTTAGGGTCTTTTTGGTATTTATAAAACACAATGTTAGCCTCTTGTTATGGGATTTTTTTTTATGGGTGTAGTCAACACATCTATTCTCAGAGATAAGATACCACCAATCTAGTTAGTTTGTTTTTTTCTTTTCATATTACAAAGTTTTCACTATTTCATTCATTAATAAAGTTTGGATTTCATTGTATTATTGTGCTCTTTGTAATATATTTGTGTTATTTCCTTTGTTATCGCCATATTTATTTCATTCTCAACATAATCCATGACAACCACTGCTAAATTTGTGCATACTTAAAATGGTTTCCCAAGCTGTAATATGTCTTCCATCCTACAAAATTCCTTTTTCAATACTAATGGTATAATTAATCTTATGATTGAGATCCGCACCTAAGTATTTGTAGGAGTGGGCCATCTCTAAAAGTTGATTACTAAAAAAAATTCAAAGTTGGTTGACTTTTTGTATTTTGGTATTATGATTTTGGTTTTATTGATGTTTACTATCGAATCAGATATATCACAGAATTCTTTAAGGACACTTAGTGGCTTTTAAAGGTCCCAAGATGGTTCACCAAGAGGATAATGTTGTCAACATATAAAAGTAGAATACTAATGTAGTAGTGAAGGTTGGTGCCTTTGCAGCTAACATCTTCTAAGTACATTTCCAAACTATCAATATAAATTCTAAAAATGGTAGGGGATAAAAGACAACCTTGTTTCAGTCCAATATTGCAATTAACATCCTCCAACCAACCTTGACTAATTTTAGGCTTGGCAGTGACTTGTTCATAGAGTCTATAAATGACAAACCTAAGTTGAAATGGAATTCCTAAGTCTTCCATACAATTTAGAATATTTCCTCACGGATGATGTTAAAAGATTTTTTGAGATCAACAAAGCAATCAAAAAGATCTTCTTTGTCATTATGACATTTTTTGATGATGATCATAAAAGTAAAGACATGTTAAATTATTAAGTATGTAGACCTTTAATTCTAATCTTGTTTTCATCCAACAATCTACTAATTTTCTTTCTTAATAGTTTAAAAAAACTTGGCCAATTAATGACAAATCATAATAGTTCTATAATTGGAAAGATTGTTGTTGTCTCGACTTTATAGATTGGTATGATGGAACTTTCCATCATTGTAACTAGGAAATTTCGATCTTAGAAAAGTATTAAACACTTGTCCTATATCCATTTCATGAAGCACTTGGCCTACGTACTTATGAAGAAAGAAAAAAGGGAACTTGCGCTAATAAAATTAATGGGAGCAATATGCATCAAGTAATAGTGAATTTAACAATATATATGTTGGTTATACACCACTCACATGTGGAGATGCTCCATATTTGAATGTGTATATATTGATGTATATAACATTAAATGCACCATTCCATGGTGCATATGGTTTGTCATTTTTACACAACAATTGTGGTGAAACTCTTTGAGTTCATTATTAACATGATTTGATGTGTGTTTCATGGAGGGGGTTAAATGTTCTTTTTTTTCACCACAAGTTTGCAAGAATTCGATGTAAACTTAGATTTTCACTATAATCCAATGCAATAATGCATTAAGAAATTTTGACCAATTCTATATCAACCTAAATTTTCAAAAAATTATGAAAAAACCCATTAAAAGTTTAACTTGGTTTATCTCCAAATTCTTATATTAAAGGAAATTTACTACATGTTGATTGAACATCTCCAAATTTCACTATCTCAAATCAAGTAATTAAGTACGAGGAGAGGGGCCCTCAACAATCTCACTTTTACTTTGATAACATATGTATTAAGTAGAGATTGAGTGCACCTAATGGTTAAGAACAAATATTTACGTTTCAGATTCAAATCCAAAGGAGTAGAGTGTGTACATGTGGTCTTGATAACCGTTGGAGGGAAATTAAAACAAATAAAAAATAATTTATTCATTTCGAAACTCGGCGAGAATACGCGCCAAAACCGTCCGTCGCTTCCTCACCCTTGCGAAATCCTCCTTTCTATTTATTTCCAAGTCCCGTGGAGTCTTATTTTCAGTTGAATTCTCACGCTGCAATCTTACTTTCCATTCCCCACAGTGTCTGCCCCTTTAACCGTTAAAATGGAGAAATCCAACTCTAATTCGAACCAGGAAGCTCCCAAAACCTACCAGGTTTCGAATCGCGGCGATGCCGAAAGGCCAGATAATGAAATTCAAGGCAAAAAATTGAGCAAACCGCCTGCGGCCGAGCCTTATGCTTCCAATGGCAGACAACCCCCTCCTTGCAGATATTTCAGACGAGGTTATTGTAGAAATGGTAGTGCTTCTCGATACCTCCATGCGGGATCCCAAACGTTGGACAGTTCTGCTGCCAATGGAACCAGTTCTGATGATCAGGTTTGCATTTGAGATGCAGTATCTACTAACATGGGCCTTTCGTGATGTAAGAGGGCGAGCCTGGCTTTTATGTGATTAAATATCATATTGATTGGGATGCTTTACATTCCATGAAAGCTCTCTGAGCTTTTGCGAGTTTCTCTGCTATCTTTTAAAGAGAGGTTCTTATGTTAATGTTCCTTTCAGATATTTTGGCAAACCTCCTGTGGGAACATGGCGTTTAATATTGCACTTCGGGTTAAACCTATGTACACAGAGATATATTTGGGGTTTTCAGTGGATTTTATATGGATTTTATATAATAGAGCAGAAGAAGAAATTATTTTAACGTCCACGAAGCTAACAATAGCTTATGGGACAGATCGCCTCACACACTGATTTATGCATTTCAGCCCTTTTCCTGTTAGGCTTGATGATGAGCTTTCCCAATTTCTCCATTGTCCCCTTACTGAATAAATTATTCCAAGAGCTAGCTGTCAATATACTTACATAACTGCCCATGCTGTCTTTGAAAGTTTCACACTCTAAAATGAAATGTTTTTTCTGTTTCCATTTTGGTCTTTTCCAATGCCTCACAAAATAGTTTATGAGAATTGATTATTAATTGGGCAATAAACATTTTGGCCCCTATGTACGTTTTTTTATGGTGATTGTAAGTGGAGTTAAACTCTTCAATATAATACTCTTTCTTTCTCCCTAGCCTTTTATACTAGGCTCGCTTGTGGAACCTATCAATAACAAAAGCCTTTATCTCTTTATTGTTCGTAGGGCACCTCTTCAAGTGAATATCCCATTTACTAAGCCATTTAATATTTTGCCACATCCACATCTTCTTTCTTTTGCACAATATGTCATTGCAGATGACCTTAGGCCACCGACCGTCTTCCATTTTCTCAATTTTTTTTAGATATCTTATGAGACGCGCCATTGCAATTGTTTCAATAGGAGCAACCCCCATTTCACTCAGCATGATATCATATGGAACTCAACTTTTAATTTTAAACTTGTTTGTAATCAAGCGATTTTGAATCTTCTCAATTTGTTTCCACTGTAAATCAGATGTACAGTTGGCCCACACTTCACAACCATAGAGAACCACTAAATCATTAAAATCCCAATGAGAGTTTGCATAGTCTTCCAATCCCATAGCTTTGAATCTCTGCACCTATTTTGGAAAGCATAAAACACTTTCCAACCTCCCAAAGTTCTTTTCTTTCTACAATATTCTCAACTTATATTTTTGTTGAAGTCAATTCCAAGGTATTTGTAATCTGCCACTTCATCAACAGTGTTTCCTTCAAAGTAGAACTCATGTTGATTGTGTTTTTTTTTTCTTTTGCTAGAGAAAATTACCACTTTCGTCTTGCTAGTATTGACTTAGTGCTCAAGGGAGATTAAGCATTCTTGCAACCCAAGAGCATATTTAGCAATTAGAATAAGGTCATCTGCATACAAAATAAGCCTTATCACAAACTCGCCCAAAAGAGCACCATCACCCTCCTGAAAGTTTAACCAATCTTCAAGTTTGTCTATTGTAACACCATGTTTCCCCCAGTTTGTAAATATAAATATATTGGCCAAGAAACTATGGAAAACTGAAATGTGTGAATGTTTGATTTGATGGACCTTTGTATAAAAGGTTGATGAATGTATATTATGTTATTTTAATAGAAAATGGATAAGTGTTGCATGACTACTGGAAATGGGATGTGCTAAAAGAGACCACAAATGTTATGAAAGAGATGGTGGAGGAGACCAGGAATGGTTGCGTTAACCTCCACCAAACCAATACTTTGTTGAATTTAATTGCTCAGAATCAGAACAACCCTTTGACCCAGGAATGAATTACAGTCAGGCTGGTAGGTGGAAGACCTCCTCAAGAGTTAATGAGGGGATGGGGCAGACTGCCCATCAGTAAGGCTTTCAGGCCTGACCACGGACTGAGAATTCAGGCCACACACAATCTTGCTGGAAAAGGCAAGAATGGAAGGCGTGGGGGTTAGAGAGAAAAATCTGCGGAGAGTGCAGAGACGAGAAACTGAGCTCTCGGATTCAAGGGAGAACTGTGAAAAGAGTGTGTTATGATTGTGGGAAATAGAGACTGAGTCGGGAGAAGGACAGTAACCTTCATCCCTATCTATTTATGTGCCGGAAGAAGAGATTCAATCAAAAAACATCGTGGTCTAGCTCGGGGGTGGCTAGTGGTAAATCCGTTAGTAGTGACTAAGCCTATGGTTGGGTGGAAACGGGCACCCCTTATCTGGTTTTGATAAGTGTTTTCATACTCTATGCGTTGAATTGGGAATTAATGTTTGCATGCATGTATTTACATATCTATAAATAGTTTTAGTATTGAAATGGTTAAGTTATGTGTATACATTAGCTTCCTTGAGAACTTATTCTTTTGTTTTTCCCGTATGCTCCAGTTTAACTCTCGAAGATGTTTTCCCTAGGGAACTACCTCACAGCTTCGGAGCTGGAGCAAGCGTCTTGGCACTACTACAGACTCGGTAGCCTCACGAGTTTACCCCACCCTGTTTCAAAACTTAAAAGTTTTGTAAATTAGGAAGGCGTTTCCTTCAAACCAATAGCCTGATAGACTTTGAACTCGTGCCAATGGCCTTAACCAAAACCCGTCTAAGAGTAGAGCTCATAACCCAAGAGTCATATGAAGGTCGATGTGACTTGGGTCTAGGAACCCTACGTTAAGCCCGAAAGAAGATAGCTCATAATGGTTTCGAAGTTTCAGGAGTTCGACGCCATGGGATGTCAAACTTCATGATAGTCAAAGTTACCCAAACTCCCTGAGTAACAAGAGTCGTATATGAATCAAGAACATGACAAGAGGAGATGAATGTGATCCATTCATCGACTCAAAGACCCGCTGGAGTTAACGAATCAAACACCATCCGCTCTATTAGATCGATGGTTGGGAATCAGTGTGGAGCGCGACGGTGAAATTAACAGACATGCTAGTTCACGGCCTGCAATTAACCAACGTCGTTGATCTCGTTGGAGTGGAAGATCAATGACCACGATTAGACAGAGTCGGACGAGTACTTCCCAAATTGCGGATATTGGGCCCCACAATCGTTGTGAACTGTCGATCTATGAACAAAGATCGATGGTCGGGAATAATTACGGAGTATGAAGGTGAAATTAGTGGACATGCTAGTTCACGCCCCGCAATCAACCAACGTCGTTGATATTTTTGGGGTGGAATATCAACGACCACAATTAGACAGAGTCGGGTGATCAATTTCTAGATTGCAGAGATCGGGCCCTGCAATCGCAGTGAACCATTGATCTGTGAACATAGATTGATGGTTGGGAATCATTGCGGAGCGAAGGTGAAATTAGTGGGCGTGCTAGTTCACAGCCCACAATCAACCAATGTCGTTGACCTCGTTGGGGTGGAGGATCAACGACCATGATTAGACCAAGTCGGGTGTTGAGTTTTCATAGCATTAGGTTAAGCATGAAGTTCATTCCATTTTAACAATTAACCATAACCATAAATGTTGCAGCAACCATGATCACATGAAGAATCACCATGCACAAGAACACAAGATATATCCTGGGAAACCCTTCTCAAACAAGGGAGAAAAACCCAACCAAATCCTTTGCTATAATATTCAAGAGAAATACCTTTACCACCAAGAATATGCTAGCACACAAGAGGGTGCAAAAAACCCTAGAACTCTAGCGCCCAAGAGAGGTGCGCAACTTTCACCAAGAAGTGTACTTGCTGAAATTTCCAAAACTCACAAGTGTGTGTGTATCTACAATGAAAGATTTTATCTTACTTATATTAGACTTGTCTTGTCAACTAAAGTGTTTATTGGCACAATAGGGTCGACCTCACTTAGACATATTAATTATTTATTATTATACTAATTAATATTACTATTACTATTAATTATATTTTACAGTTTATCTTTAGACACAATAAGATAGGACCGACCTATACCTTTTACACAATAACTAGGGTTACAGGTAGGTATGAATCTTGAACAACATATAGCAAAGGATCTGATACACCCACTAGTGCTCATCCACTAGGGGCACATCCATAGGGATGTAATGGACCTGATTCACTGCATCACATAGATGAACCGGGTCTTCACACGTGCACTTGTGCTCGTCCACATGCACGTATGCTCTCCGATAAAAAGCAAGCATGTCGGGGCCTCACAATCACCGTGAACTGTCGATCAGTGAAAAAATCGATATTGGCCGGATCATGACTGTGAAGACCTGGGGGATGTTGAAATATGATTAGACCAGAGTGACGAGGCATAGTGATGCCATTCATGGTGACATGGATTTAAGATTGATGAGCCACGTGCCACTTGGATTCATATGCATCACATACCCTATAGCCACATTTGGATGTGATAAGTTTCATCCCATGCGAGGGCATGTGTCTTCCTTGACCTAGCTACGTGTCAACCCATGGCACATGCATACCTTTCCCACATGGTTGGTGAAATGACTGGGATTTTGGGAGTATGGGACTTCAGGAGTCTGGAAGATTCGAGGTACTTCGAAAATCCTCGAAGTGCCGAAGTGTTGGAGTAGATCCTAGTCGTTGGCACATGAAGGCACGTGGTAGTAGATCGTTAACTCCAGAGAAGAGCAGTCCAGAGGAACACGATGAGTGAATTCCCAAAGTCCCGAAGGCCATCGGAACAGTCTGTTGGAAGGGGACGTGTGGCGCTCGATCTGTAACTTCGGGTATGGATTACTTCGGAGCAAAAGGGCGTTGGAGTGTTAAAAACTCCTGAATGCTAAAGTCTCGAAGTAGATCACAACTGTCGATCATGAGGGATGCATGGCGCTCAATCTATAAATCCAGGTACAAAGTACTTCGGGAAAAAAATACTTTGGAGCGTTCGAAACTCCTGAATGTCGAAGTCCTGAAGTAAATCAGGGTCGTCAAAACCCTTGAGGACACCCGACATCGGATTTTCAACTTCGAAGATTTCTCACTCGAGAGGATTCACACGGTGGTTGTCTTGGCGTCTGGGCATAGCTCGCAGTCATATGCGATTATAGATGAATGGAAGAAACTAAAGAACTTGGGTAAAGATATGTACCATCTCTAAGATTGGTTCGGAGCATGGAGACTGTGGTTGGAAATCTCTGGAAGAGAAGAATGGAATAGATACCCGGAATGGGGATTTTGATTTTCTTAAGAAGAACGAAATTTTGATGCCCCACCATGGGTGTGTTACAAATTGGTATCAGAGCATGGTTACAACACTTGGTCTGCTTGGACTCATGGATGAGTCGCTTAGAAACTGTTTTTAACGAAAACTTTAAGGGTGACGCCCTACCTTACCTTTTTCCTAAATAATATGGTTAAACTATTACTAAAGAAAATAATGAAAACTTTCTACTGTGTGCGTGTATTTAAGAAAAATGAACTATGTGTTGCACATGAACTAATAGAATGTTAGCTAACAAAAAGTGTTTTTTCAACACTCCAACAGTCAGTGAATCACGAAAAACCACAAGAATAAAAGATGGCGATGCACCATGAAGTGGGGGATGGCTCCCACAATAGATACGAAGAGTCTGATGAGAGGAGGGAGGTGGAGACCCCTCCAGATCTAGCTGAAACTGTAAGGAGCCTTATGGCTAAATTACATAGTTGCAAGGCTGACAACGAGAGATTGATAAAGGATCAAGAAAAACAAACAGAAATCAATGCAGTCTTGCTACAGAACTTATCCGATATACAAAGGCAATTGTAGCATGGACCTGCAACCAATCATGTGGATCGATGGCATACAGAGAGAAGTCAAACTCCACCTGAAATATGAAAACGTGGTCCCCTAAGTAGCCACATAGGGAGAAGTACCTCAAGGAAGGCCCAACCTGGAGGAAAGGGATTCTCATCGGGAGAGTCCTCTAAAAAGGGAACTGGCAACTTCGAGGGATCTTCTAGTAGCAAAACTAGCTCACATTCTCAGAAGAAAGGAAAGAAGCGAAAGAATTCCAAAAGTCATGACCCTGAATATTTCAAGAAATCCAAACCACCCTCTTTCAATGGAGATATTGAGAAAGGGGAATAGGCAGAAGCTTGGTTTCTTGGTTTAAATAAGTACTTCAGAGTTCATGACTATTCTGAGAACTTGAAGGCTCAAATAGCCATCTTCAACCTAAATGGAAATGATTCCATTTGGTGGGAAGATATTAAGAATGTGAAAGGAATCCATGAAAAGGACTTACCATGGAAACAATTTGAGAAATACTTCGATGGGAATACTAAGGAGTTCTATGAACTCAAGTTGGGACAACTCATCATAGAGGAATATATCAATAAATTCCTTGAGTTGTTTAGGTATGTACCCTACATAAAATATGAAAAGGTAAAAGTCCAACGATTTATCTGTGGGTTACCTCATACCTACTGGAACAGAATTGAGTTTGACAAGCCAAAGACCTTAGAATAAACTATCCAGAAGGCAAGGTATTGTTATGAACAGTTCGGGCATTAGACAGAACCTAGCGAGGATTGGAAGAAGAAGAGTAGTTCGGGGTTCAAGAAGAATGGGTTTAAACCCTCGATATTTAAGAACTATAGAAAGGATTCAAGGGTGAGCCTTCCTACCCAAAGTGTGTATTAGTATAATTTCCCCTCCCAGAGTGGAAATAAACCTTTTGGATCAGCCCCAGGAAAGACTGATAACCCAAAGAGAGAACCCTTGAAATGTTGGGGTTGTGGAGAAGAGCATTTGCTGAGCGATTTCCCACACGGACAATAGAACAATAGGAGAATATACAACATCCAAGAAGCTACCACTGTCAATGATGTGGCTAGGATCATGCCATAGATTTATGTGGCTTTGGATAATAAACAAGTCGACAACCAAGCTTCAGTGGTAGAGATGGAAGGTATGATCGTCAACCGTCTAGTTTTTATTGTAATTGACCCTAGTTCTAATTTGAGTTATGTGGACCCTCAGAATATTGATAAGTGTAAACTACAACCAATTAGACATGTTAAACCATGGTTGGTACAACTAGACACTAGAACCAAAAGAAAAGTAACATAGGTCATACCAGCTTGTCAATTCATCATGGATGTATTTCCCACCCAAGTGACCCTTAACATACTTCCCCTAGGATCTTATGACTTGTTGATTGGCATGGATTGGTTGGTTTCTTATAAAACTAATTTGGATTGTTACCATAAAAATTTAGAATGTGTAAATGAAGAATGGGGAAAGATGACCCTCCAAGGGATTTAGAAACATGTTTTAGTGAGACAAATTTCAACCCCTCAAATGAAAAAGTATTTCAGAAAGGGATGTCCTCTATATGAAATACAGGTGTTGGAATCTGTTGAGGATGACAAACTGAACCTAGAGGACCACCCCATATTAAGAGAGTATAGATACATGTTCCCAGAAGAGGTACCAAGTTTACCTTCGAGAAGAGACATTGACTTCTCTATAGAACTTGCACCAAGAGCAGTGTCAGTGTCTAGGACACCCTATAGGATGAGTACACCCGAGCTAGTTGAGATCAGGCTACAACTAAAGGAAATGATGGAAAAAGGCCACATCTAGCCCAATGTGTCTCCATGGGGAGCACCAGCCTTGTTTGTGAAAAATAAATATGGCATGCTCTGACTATGCATATATTATAGACAACTCACTAAGACAACCATAAAGAACAAGTACCCCTTACCAAGAATCGATGACTTGTTTGACCAATTAGGGGGTGCTTCCATTTCTCAAAGATTGACTTGAGGTCTGGATACCATCAAGTCCGAATCAATTATGAAGAGATCCACAAAATGGCCTTCAGAACAAGGTATGGTCACTATGAATTTGTGGTTGTGCCATTTGGACTAACCAATGCCCCCACCACTTTTATGTTCTTGATGAACAATGTACTCAAAAAATTCCTATACAGATTTGTATTGGTTTTCATTGATGATATCTTAATCTACTCCAAGAACATAGAAGAGAATGAAGAACATCTTAGGCTTGTACTTCAAGTACTAAGAGAGCATCAACTCTACGCTAAGCTTAACAAGTGTGACTTTTTCCAGAAGCAAGTACATTACTTGGGCCATGTTATTTCTAAAGAAGGGGTGGCAGTAGACCTCGACAAGATCAGATCTATTATGGAATGGCCTACCCCAAAGGATGTATATGATATCAGATCCTTTATGGGTTTAGCAGGATATTATAGAAGGTTCATAAAAGGATTTTCCAAGATTGGTTGTCCAATAATTGCCCTTCAGAAAAAGGGGTTAAATTCACTTGGACATCAGAATGTGAAGAAATATTTTAGGAACTGAAATACCTTCTAACCCATGCATCCTTGCTGAAGATTGCAAACCCTGAGAATGACTTCATCATGTGTATAGATTCCTGCAAGGAAGGACTCAGAGGATTCCTTATGCAAGAGGGATGTGTAATTTGATATGCATCCAAGAAATTGAATGAGCATGAAATCAATTATGTGACCCATCATCTAGAGTTGGCTTCCATGGTGCATGCTTTAAAAATGTGAAGGCATTACCTCTCGGGTAGGAGATTTGTACTTATGACAGACCATTGATGGTTGATTCACCTGTTTGATCAACCAAAACTCAATGCTAGAAAAGCTAGGTGGATGGCTCTTTTTAGTGAGTTCAATTTTGAAATCAAGCAAATCAAAGGGAAGCAAAATGGGGTGGTTGATGCCCTTAGCAGAAGTGTGAAAACGATTCACCTGGTAGCAATAGGCACTTGTAAAGTTGTAAAGAGAAAGTTGGGGAAAGAATCAGGAATGCACAAGAAACATATACATTCTTCAAGACCATGAACTCATACCTAAGGCAAGAGCCTACAGGGCTAAAGTATGCAGGCTATCAGAGGCTCGATGAAGGCCTGTTGAACTACATTAACAGATTGTATATTCCAAGTTGTGATGACTTGAAGAGGTTCATAATGGATGAACTACACAAGAGACCATATAATGGTCACCCATGATATCAGAAAATGATCACGGCCACTAGGAAACAATTCAATTGGCCTGGACCGAAAAGAAACATAACCGACTATCTAGCTAAGTGCCTAGAATGCCAACACGTTAAGTCATAACACTGGCACCCAACAGGGTTGTTAAAACCTCTACCAATTCCAGAATGGAAATGGGAAACCATTTCCATGGATTTCATCATCGGATTACCAATATCGGCTAAGCGTAATGATGCCATCATGGTAGTGGTGGAAAAATTGAGCAAGTCTGCTCACTTTGTTTCTGTCAATTCGACTTGCAAGGAAATAGATATTTCCAACATATTCATGAAGGATATATTCAGACGGCATGGCATGCCTAGAGAGATTGTATCTGACAAAGACACAAAATTCACTTCAATCTTTTGGAAATCTTTGATGGCTGGTCTTGAGACTAAATTGTTGTTTAACATAGCCTACCACCCCCAAACTTATGGACAAATAGAAAGAGTAAACCAAATATTAGAAGACATGTTAAGGATGCATGCAATACATTAGCCTAAGAAGCGGGAATAATACCTTCCATTGGTAGAATTTTCCTACAAAAACGGTTATCAAGAGTCACTAAAGATGATCCCTTTTGAAGCCCTCTATGGTAGACAATGAAAAATTCCCATCAGCTAGAGTAATCCATTGGATAGAATTACAATCAGACCGGACATGCTGAAAGAAATGGAGCAACAATTGATTCAGATAAAACATAACTTGAAAATTGCTCAGTATAGACAGAAGAGCTACGTCGACCAAAAGAGAACCCCCAGAGAATTCAAGACATAAGACCATGCCTATCTCAGAGTTAGACCTAGGAAGAGTTCACTGAGAATGGGAGCTTGTGCCAAGATGGCACCTCGTTATTGTGGACCCTTTTAAGTCTTAGATAGGGTGGGACCTGTAGCCTATAGGATAGCACTCCCTCCCATAGTAAATACACATAATGTTTTCCATGTTTCATTATTGAAGAAATATGTACATGATTCTAATCATATAATTGCCTGGTCTGTGATCCAAGTGGATCCAGAGGGAGAATTCCTACCAGAACCTCAATCCATACTAGATAGGAAGGAAACCGCACTCGGGAACCAAACCATTGCACAGGTCAAGGTGCAGTGGAAACACTTTGGCCCAGATGAGGCTACGTGGGAAATCGAGGATGCCACGAGACAAACATATCCAATTTTGTTTACTTCTGTATATATATAGCCTATTGATAGATTGAACATTGAGGACAATGTTCCTTTAAGGGGGAGGGAATTGTAACACCCTTTTTCCCCCAGTTTGTAAATATAACTATATTGGCCAAGAGACTATGGCAAACTCAAATGTGTGAATGTTTGATTTGATGGACCTTTGTATAAAAGGTTGATGAATGTAAAATTTGTTATTTTAATAGAAAATGGATAAGTGTTGCATGACTACTGGAAAGGGGATGTGCTAAAAGAGACCACAAATGCTATGAAATATATGATGGAGGAGACCGAGAATGGTTGCGTTAACCTCCACCGAACCAATACTTTGTTGAATTTAATTGTTCAGGATCAGAACAACCCTCTAACCCAGGAATGAATTACAATCAGGATGGTAGGTGGAAGACCTCCTCAAGAGTTAATGAGGGGATGGGGTATATTGCCCATATGTAAGGCTTCCAGACCTGACCACGGACTGGGAATTCGTTCCACACGCAAAATTGCTGGAAAAGGCAAGAAAGGAAGGCGTGGGGGTCAGAGAGGAAAATATGTGGAGAGTGCATAGACAAAAAACTGAGATCTCGGATTCGAGGGAGAGCTGTAAAAAGAGTGTGTTCTGATTGCGGGAAATAGGGACTGATCCAGAAGAAGGATAGTAGCCTTCATCCCTATATATTTCTGTGCTAGAAGAAGAGATTCAATAAAAAATCATCGTGGTCTAGCTCGGGGGTGGATAGTGGTAAATCCGTTAGGAGTGACTGAGCCTATGGTTGGCTGGAAATGAGCATCCCTTCCAACAATCACTTCATGTTATCTGGTTCTGATAAGTGTTTTCATACTCTATGCGTTGAATTGGGAATTAATGGTTCCATGCATGTATTTACATATCTATAAAAGGTTTCATTATTGAAATGGTTAAGTTATGTGTATACGTTAGCTTCCTTGAGAACTCATGCTTCTATTTTTCCCATATGCTCCAGTTTAGCTCTCAAAGGTGTTTTCCCCAAGGATCTACCTCACAGTGCTGGAGTCGGAGAAAGCCTCTTGGCACTGCTATCGTCTCAGTAACCTCACGAGTTTACCCTGCCCTGTTTTAGAACTTAAAAGTTTTGTGAATTAGGAAGGCATTTCCGTCAAACCAGCAACCTGAGAGACCTTGAACTCGCACCCACGGCCTTAAACAAAACTTGACTAAGAGTATAGTTCATAAACCGAGATTCATCTGAAGGTCCATGTCACCTGGGTCTAGGAAACTTATGCTAAGCCTAAAAGGAGCTAGCTCATAATGATTTCAGAGTTTCGGGAGTTAGACGTCGTGAGATGTCAAACTTCACGATAGTCAAAGTTACCTAAGCTCTATCAAAAGCAAGAGTCGTAGATGAATCAAGAACCTAACAAAAGAAGATGAATGTGATCCGTTCATTGGGAGGAAAACCTATCTCAGTTGTGAGATCGACTCAAAGACCCACTAGAGTCAACGAATCAAACACCAACCACTTGATTAGATCGATGGGTGGGAATCATTGTGGTGCACGAAGGTGAAATTAACGGACATGTTAGTTCACGGCCCGCAATCAACAAAACATGTTGATATCGTTGGGGTGGAAGATCAATGACCACGATTAGACAGATTCAGGCGAGCAATTCCAAGATTGCGGAGATTGGGCCCTGCAATCGCTGTGAACTGTCGATCTATGAACAAAGATCGATGGTCGGGAATCGTTGGGGAGCACGAAGGTGAAATTAGCGTACATGCTAGTTCACGGCCCACAATCAACCAATGTCGTTGATCTCGTTGGGGTGGAATATCAACAAACATGATTAGACAGAGTCGGGTGAGCACTTCCTAGATTGCGGAGATTGGTCCCCACAATCGCTATGAACATAGATCAATGGTTGGGAATCATTGTGGAGCGCAAAGGTGAAATTAGTGGATGTGCTAGTTCACGGCCCGAAATCAACCAACATCATTGACCTCGTCGGAGTGGAGGATCAACGACCACGATTAGACTGAGTCAGGCGAGTACTTTTCAAATTGTGGAGATTGAGCTCTTCGATAAAGAGCGAGCACTTTGGGGCCCCGCAATCACTGTGAACCATCGATCGATGAACAAATCGGTATTGGCCGGATCATGACTATGAAGACCCTAGGGAGGTTGAAAGACGATCAGACCAGAGCAATGAGGCGCAGTGACGCCATTTGTGGTCACATGGATTTAAGCTTGACGAGCCACATGCCACTTGGATTCATGCACATCACATACCCTATAGCCCCTTTTGAACGTGATACATGTCATCCCAGGCGAGGGAACGTGTCGGCCTTGACCCAGCTACATGTCATCCCCTGTCACATGCATACCTTGCCCATGTGGTTGGTGAAATGACTGGGATTTTGGGAGTGTGGGACTTCAGGACTCCAGAGGATTTGAGCTGCTTCGAAAATCCCCGAAGTGTCGAAGTGCCGGAGTAGATCCTAGCCGTTGGAACAAGATGGCACGTGGAAGTAGATTGTTAACTCCAGAGAAGAGCACTCTGGAGGAACACGAGGAGTGAAGTCCCAAAGTGCCGAAGTCCATCGGAAGTGTTAGTTGGAAGGGGATGCGTGGCGCTCAATCTGTAACTCCAGGTACAAAGTACTCCGAAGGAAAAAGGCGTTGGAGTGTTCGAAACTCCCAAACGTCGAAGTTCCGAAGTAGATCAAAGTCGTCAATCATGAGGGATGTGTGGCACTCAATTTATAAGGTCAGGTACAGAGTACCTCAGGGAGAAAAGACTTTGGAGAGTTCGAAACTCCTGAACGCTAAAGTCCCTAAGTGAATCAGGGTCGTCAAAACCTCTGAGGACATGCGGCGTCGGATTGTGAAATTCATATATTTACCACTCCGGAGGATTCGCACGGTGGTTGTCTTGGCGTCTGGGCATAGCCCACAGTCATATGCGAGTATAGATGAATGAAAGAACCCGAAGAACTTGGGAGAGGATATCTACTGGCTCTGAGCTCGATTTGAAGCATGGAGACCATGGGTGGAAATCTCTAGAAGAGAAGAATGGAATAGAGACCCCGAATGGGGGTGTTGATTTTCTTAAGAAGAAAAAAAATTTGACGCCCCACCATGGGTGTGTTACATCTATATATAAACCAAAAAGGGTAGGGGACAATGGACACCCTTTCTTGACCTCGATATCACTCCTAAAACTTTCAGAGAAACCAACTGACATTCTGATTTTGACTTTAACCTCCTCATATAGCCTATGGATGGTTGATCTAAGATGCATAGGAATCCCAAGTTCCTCCATTCTATGCCAAAGCTTATCTCTAGGGACCATGTCAAAAGATTTTTTGAAATCGACAAAGCAACAAAAGACTTCCTCTTTTTTCTCCCACACTTTTTCAATAATGTGACTTAGAGTTATACCGTGATTAATCATTGAGTGTTTAGGTATGAAACCTGCTTTCCCTTTAGCCTGCTTATCTCTTTCTTCCTCCCACTTGCTGATTCTATTTTCCAGCATACTTCCGAATAAATTTGCAAACAAGGGGTTTATCATTATAGTCCTATATTTGGAGGGATTGTTGAAATCCCCACTCTTGAAAAGCGGTATTGCTAGACTTGTTTTCCAATCTGTAGGGAATCCTTGCTGAATGATGTTGTTGAAAATTTTCATCATGTGAGGTGAAAGAGTTTTTGAACCCCATTTTAGATAATTTTCTTGGAGTTTGACTAAATATTTTTCTTTTTGTTACACCTCAAAATTACTCACTTTGATAGTGTCACAAGTGTCGTCATTACAAGTGTTGTAAGTGTCGCATCTTGTCTACAAGTGTCGCATTTTGACTATAAGTGTTGCAAGTGTCACAAAAATCATACTGCCATATTGCCTATGTCGTGCCTCTAACGACATCACAAAGACACTTAAGACACCTCAAAGGCTAGTTTGGAAGAAGAGAAATCACTTGACAGGAAGTACACGCCTTTTGCCATTGGAAAAACCACTCAAAACTGAATTTTGGAGAGGAGCGCTCTCCTACCCACTGTTAGGGAGTGATAGCGCTCCCTGAACCTCTTTGGGGGAGTGTTTGAGCACCCTGTGTACCCTTTTGGGGGAGCACTACCCTTTTTTTAGCAAATTATGGGTTTGTTGAGAAAAATAAGGGAAGAATCCCTCAATTCCTGAAAGTAGTTGGATTCGAATAGATGGTCAAGGCATGATCTTAGGGGAGATCCTCAACTGAAGGAGAGGAATCATCAAATCATCCCAAAGATCTCTCAAGTGGTTGAACCTCTCCAAGGTTATATAAGGAGGCCTTCTCATGGTGAGAGGTACGGTGGAGACTAGAGATTGCTACCAAATTTATGATCCTATAAGTGCTATTCACATAAGAGAATGGAGATTGAGAATTACATCAAACTTATGATCTCATGAGTGAGATGTCATCAAAGAAATCAGTGGAGATTATTTGAGCAAAGGGGTTGGACAAGGAGAACTGGAAGAAGCTGCTGCACCTTCATCCAAAGGATTGTAAGTACTTTTACTTGTTCTCATTAATAATCAATGCTTGGCCTATTTCTTTCAAACTTATGCTTGTTCCACATGAGTTTGTCTGTAGTAGATGGATTTATGTTTGAGCTAATATTAGTAGAGTAGGAAGTCTTTTGTACCTTTGTTTGTTTTACAAGACCTATCAGGGAGCTCAAGATCGAAGCTCAACCTAGACTTTACAAGGACAAACGTCGCTAACAAGGTACATATCTTTCTATTTATCTTTCATTGATTAGTTTGATTAGATCTAAAAGGAAGTCATTGTCCATGTTAAGCACTTTCATGTCTTGGCCTTAGGAGTCTAGAGACCAAGAGAGAATCCACTTGTTTGCAGGGGGATTCACCTACAACAAAAAATGGCGACTCCACTGGGGAGGAGATCTGATTTTTGTTTCCATTCCCAGATCTTGTTTTGGCCCTTTGCCCACTAATTTGATCTTCTCCAGATTGTATTTTTTATTCTTAGATTTGTTTGATTGCCTCTTTATGTCATCAGGATCACCCTGATTGACTAAATTTCCTTGATGTTTTGAGTGTTTGGGCATTTTTCTGAGATTTTGCAGTAGAGAACTCCCCTACCCTTGTTAGCAAAGCGCCAAAACTCCCTGGTGGTCTTACACAGAGTGTTGGAGCACTCTGGTACCCCTTACACCAAAGCACTATCCCATTTTCAGTGAAAACCCCTCTAATTTTTCAATTTATGGGTTCATATTTTTCCTTTTTCATTTGCTTAGGGTCTCATACTCTCATTCCATCTTGGTATTGGCCTTCAACACCCTGTTTTCTAAGGATTCATCCTCTTTTGTTTGGATTTTTTGACATTTGTCCTCCACGATTTGGAGTCAATTTGTTGTTTTCTTCTCGTTTATCTGAATGAGTGAAAACTTTGTAAGGAGTTTCAAAGGTATTTTGTACTTTTATTTCTGATCTTTGAGTCATCTTGTCCAAGCTATTTCTCCTTCCTTTTGAGTTTTTGGCTTTCTGTTTCTTGTTTGATCATAACAAGGGTGTCTTTTGGTTTATGTGAAGTTTGCTTCCATATTGCTTAAATCTCACAACTCTTGAAGTCTGATTAGCATAGGAAGCTTTACATCTACTGGTTATCAGTCACATATAAACATTTTAGCATTGCATTGGATTCCTTATTGAGGACTATTGCATGAGTTAATTTCATCTTAGTGTTTGACAGTGAAAGGAAAATCCTTCTCCTTCCCTTAATTAGACATTCATTGAAAGAAAATATTGCTTATCATTTCTTATGCATGTTTTGGGAACTAAGTCATAATATCATCAGTCTTCATTGTCATACACCTCTAAGTAAACAACAATCACTAAAATCAACGCTTAACTAAAATTTATTAGAATTTTTACATCTTTGTTAGCAAACCTACATTAGTTTAAGGTGTAGGGTTTTGGAATAGGTTGAAAGGATAACTTTCCAAAAGCTATCAAACAAAATTATCATCTTTCAATAGGGAGAGCAAATCCAATTGTCGTATAGGCTTTCTGGGATCCCCCTCTCACATAGGGGTTATGCACGAGGTCGCATTCAGGAGAATTACGAAGATTATCCCTAAATGGTTCAACTGTTTGTAGTGGTCAGATCGTATATTGGGGGTCACTTAAGGGTATACCCATGATTATGTGTGGGAGCCTCTCGAGTTGATTTCGGACTTGTTATCTTTCCCATACGTTCGGATTGAACTGTCGACTGTACCTGCCCAGGGGTTGACTGCGAGTTGGTGACCTTAGTAGCCATAATATTTAGGGTCTCACACAAGGTGACGGTGGAGGGAAGTCTCATTGTACCTGGAACATATGTTGGTCAAACTCACTCGGGCTCCTTGGAGGGTAAATCCACAATTACTGCATGGAAGCTTGCACCAAGGCGTAAGTCCATTAAGAAGGTCGCCAATGTAACTAATCCAACCGATCTACCCCTACCTCTTCCTATGTTGATCTCGCGACGTTGGATTTCATCATCAACTAGTGGTTTCATTGTGGGAAGGCTTTGTTTGATTGTTTGTTTCTTAGATTCATAGCATGTGTTGGTTGTGTTACTTAGTTGACCTTAAGTCAAGTCAGTGTTAATGGCATCAAATATTGAGAGTACCAATGGAGGGACCCCTTGTCCCGGGGAACCTTATACCTTTCCTTCATTTGGAAACTTTGGTCCTCCGTACATTACCACACTAAGTCTTCCGGGACTCACCATCGGATTACCAGTTTGGTTGTTCCCCACTCCGGTGATCTTGAGTCCTCCCAATGTTTCAACTGCACCTAATACTTTATATGTCAGTACACCACCCACAGATCAACCTCACATCGACTTTTTTCCTTCTTCACCCATTAAGTCTCCTTCCACTTCTCTTCTTCACCTAGTGAAATCTCTAAGGCAAGTAGCCAGGTTGATCAGAAAAATAAGAAATAGAAAGAGAAGAATAAGGAGAGATCGAAAAGGAACAAGGCCCCAACAACATCAGATGTTGGATCCCAACAACTAGCTATTGTTAATAGTACTAGGAGTGTTGATGAGGTCAACAAGATTAAAATAAAGAATCTGAAACCCAAATTCCCTTGTAGTCTTTGTAAGGGTGACCACTTTCTGAGGGATTGCCCTGGTATTCCCATGGTCTTAGAAATGTGGTCCTCCACGTCATCGGCCTCTACTGGTCATGCCAGTGATACCCCGTCAACTAGTGATGATAAGGTTGGTAAAAAGAAGACAACTATCAAATTCCCTTGCATGTTATGCAAAGGTGATCATTATTCTCACCTTTGTCCTCGCATGGATGATGCTTCTTCTCTTTTGGAAAAACTTCAACTTCCAAAATGTTATCATAAGCTTTCCCCCAACCCATCGTTAGTTGATGGACTGGTCAATCTGGTTCCATCCCTGTCCAGTCCGGTTGATCAGGTAGTCAATCTAGTTTCCTCCTCGATTGAACCACAAATCCAAGTAGTTGATCTAGTTCTGTCATTGATCAACCCTACTCTTCATCAAAAGAGTGTAACCCAAGTAGTCAACCCGTTTTCATCCTTGGTTGACCCCACTCTCCCGTTAGAGAGTGAAACCAAAGCGGTCGATCCCACTCCTCCTTTGACGAGTGCCAAAGTGGTTGATCCAGTCCCTTCCTCAGTCAGTCCAACCCTTCATCCGAAGAGTGCCAAAGTGGTCAATCAGATTACATCATCGATCAATCCCACTCTTCCTCTGAAGAGTGCCAGCGTGGTTGATCTGATCCCATCATCGATCGATCCCACTCTCCCTCTAGAGAGTGAACCCGATATTGTCCATGTTTTTCTCGTTGATACAGAATCTACTGTGCTGGGGGGCATTCCTCTTTCTACCGTGAAACCCCCTCCAAGCAATGAGGCCATCCTTTTTTATTGGGGTGCACTAACCGGACCTCATCTTCCTTCTCACATTCTTTTCTAGATTACAATATAGGTTTGTGTTTGGGACGTTCCTCAAATGCTGATAGATGAAGGTGCGTTTGTTAGTATTTTGTCCTCTGTTGCTTGGCACGCTTTGGGTTTTCCTCAGCTTGCGTCGGTTACACAGAATCTGTTAGCTTTTAACATAAGAACCAGTCAACCTTTAGGAACCCTTCCTCAGTTTCCGGTAACTATGGGAGGGAAAACTGTCTTTATTGATGTCATCGTAGTCCGAGACCCCTTGGATTTCTCTTTACTCCTTGGGCAGGATTATGTCTATTCCATGAAAGTTGTTGTGTCCACTCTTTTTCGTGTGATATCTTTCCCTCACGATGGAATAATTGTGACTATTAATCAACTTCCCTTCATCGATCCTGACTCGATTACCTCCCTGAATGGTTCTTATATGACAACAGTATCGCCCCCACTGCATGTCAATTATGTGGTGTTGTCTCCCATGACTTCAACTTCCGATGATTTGGATTCGGTAGTTGACATGGCGATCTCTTCGGTAGGGATATTGGAGCCTGATCTCCTTACCCTTGATGAGGCGCTTGACATGTGTTCCTTCCAAAGTGATTTTCTTCCATCCAGTGAAGATCTCTTGGAAGCCATGACTGAGTTTTGTCCCTTGACATGGTGTTCTTCTAGAGCGTTATTTTCTTGGAAGCCATGATCAAGAAGAGTCACGAGCATAGTTTTCTCTTCTCTATGGAAGGCTCGTTAAGAAATGAAACAGAGGTTACAAGCACAGTTTCTCCTCTCTGTAACAAGATCGTTAAAAAATGAAACAGAGGCTTTGAACATAGTTTTCCTCTTTGTAGCAAGATCATTAAAAAATGAAACAACAATCTGGGGATTGAACCCGGAGCACTGAGAATAGTTCTTTTCCTGTGTCAAGCTCGTTAAAAAATGAAACAGTCACCTCTTTTGAACCTTCATTTCATCCACCTTTATTCTTTTTCTCCATCTAGTAGAGAAATTGGTGACAAACTCAAAGTCGATGAATGAATTGAAGCTTGGAGGGCATGTCTCTAGCCTTTGATGATCATTCTAGAGTTAAGCCACTAGCTTTCAAGCTGGGGGCATATCGAGCTTAGTCTTTGTTCTTTCTCGTGCTCGTAAATACATGAGAATGCAACCAGGTAAACTTTTATCTCTTTTTCGGACCTGCATGGATATATGAAAAAGGAACCCCTTGGAGTCATCTTTGAGCTCTTTTCAGACTCTCTAAACATGAAAAGATTGTCGAGTGATATTGCTTCCTTTCACACTCGTTAAAAGGTTTGAAAGGGCGTCTTTTGAGTGATAATTTATCTCTTTTTCGGCCTCTCGAGACTAACATTACGAAAAATGACAACATTGGAGTCATCTTTAAGTTGTTTTCAGACTCTCTAAATATGAAAAACCATTGGGTTTACCTTCTCTGGACTCATTAAACGATCATACATTGAAGGGCCCATATGGGACCGAACCCTTACTTCTTCCAGTTCGTTAAACAAAGGAAGAGGGACTTACTGAAGGTGAGTCATATCGAGCATGTGTTACCCTCCTCAAGATCGTTAAATTAAAAAGAGGTACTCGTCTATCTGAATGGGGTAAAAATTGAAAGAAGCAAGCCAAGCAATTTTTTGAGAACACTACCAATAGCTCTTACGTTCGCCCTTGAACACGACACTTTGTCTTTGCACACATTTTAATCCCCTTAACCTCTGCACTGAGCCAATCCTCTGATTTTCTTTTACTCCTTTGAGTCACTTGACGAAAGTCACATCATCCACTGCATCATCAAGTTTTGGTCCATGTCATGTTTCTGTTGTCGTGCCTCAGTGTTCAAGGGGAGTACTTGCCTCGGGAGTCAGCCATCACAAATATCCTGTTTCAATACCTGTGTCATTCCATGTTCATTTGATCTACCAATTACATCTCTGTGTTAGTTTTGTGTCATTGATGGGGGATACATCAAGGCCCTCCTTTGACGAGTCTATTCCTGTCGAATTCAACACATTATCCAGGAGCTATAATTAGAAACCAGTTAGTACCTTGGGACCTGCATGCCTCAATGGTAGGCCTCCTCGTGTTCGACAGTGGGTTTACATCATTGACCTCTGATTGGATGATTCCATGGATGTTTAACTTCATCTCATCTATTCACATTCATTGGAATGTACTAGAGTACCTTGAGAATCATTGACATCAATGGTGATTTCCCTCACGCTTGTTAACGGTTTACATCATTGATCGGTAATCAAGTGGTTTCTGCCATGTTCGACATCAAGACATCTATTCACATGGTTAGATTCGTACTATATCGGGATCGGTAAGAAGACCCTAGGTTGAGTCATCACTCTTATATGTACTTTTCCCAGGTTGCGAAGGAGTTCTCTTGAACTATGACACATATACTGTTACATAAATCCACTTTGTATTGATCGTGGCTATGTCTTGTCATCTTGTAGATCCACTGTGTATTCTTTGTCAGTTCAGGTCATAGGAGTATAGATCCACATTGTATCTGTAGTGGCTATACCATTTTGTCAATATAATTATGGATCCCCAGTGTATTTTATGGCGGCCATACCTAAAAAGTCTTTATCACTCAAGCATAGGTATGTCTGCCTTGGGTTTTGAAACATGTCATAATATTTGTTTGATGGTTGTGTGCAGCCTTTTCCAGTTTCTCTACGTCCATACCCTTGCTCGAAAAATTCTACAAAGCACTTCAATCATCATCATCTTCTAACTCCATACTTTAGGGGGCAATCTATTACACCTCAAAATAACTCACTTTGATAGTGTCGCAAGTGTTGTCATTATGAGTGTTGTAAGTGTCGCATCTTGTCCGCAAGTGTCACATCTTAACTATAAGTGTTGTAAGTGTCACAAACATCATACTGCCATATTGCCTATGTTGTTCCTTTAGCGACATCACAAAGACACTTAAGACACCTCAAAGGCTAGTTTGGAAGAAGAGAAATCACTTGACAGGAAGTACAAGCCTTTTTCCATTGGAAAAACCACTCAAAACTGAATTTTGGAGAGGAGCACTCTCCTACCCACTGTGAGGGAGTGATGGCACTCTCTGAGCCTCTTTGGGGGAGTGTTAGAGCACCCTGTGCACCTTTTTGGGGGAGCTCTACCCTTTTTTTAGCAAATTTTGGGTTTGTTGAGTCAAATAAGGGAAGAACCCCTCAATTCCTGAAGGTAGTTGGATTCGAATAAATGGTCAAGGCATGATCTTAGGGTAGATCCTCAACTAAAGGAGATGAATCCTCAACTCATCCCAAAGACCTCTCAAGTGGTTGGACCTCTCCAAGGTTATATAAGGAGGCGTTCTCATGGTGAGAGGTACGGTGGAGACTAGAGATTGATACCAAACTTATGATCCTATAAGTGGTATTGACAGAAGAGAATGGAGATTGAGAATTACATCAAACTTATGATCTCATGAGTGAGATGTCATCAAATCAATCAGTGGAGATTATTTGAGCAAAGGGGTTGGACAAGGAGAACTGGAAGAAGCTGTTGCACCTTCATCCAAAGGATTATAAGTACTTTTACTTGTTCTCGTTAATAATCAATGCTTGGTCTGTTTCTTTCAAACTTATGTTTGTTCCACATGAGTTTGTCTGCAGTAGATGGATCTGTGTTTGAGCTAATCTCAGTAGAGTAGGAATTCTTTTGTACCTTTGTTTGTTTTACAGGACCTATCAGGGAGCTCAAGATCGAAGCTCAACCTAGACTTTACAAGGACAAACATCGCTACCAAGGTACATATCTTTCTCTTTCTCTTTCATTGATTAGTTTGATTAGATCTAAAAGGAAGTCAGTGTCCATGTTAAGCACTTTTCTGTCCTGGCCTTAGGAGTCTAGAGACCAAGAGAGAATCCACTTGTCCGCAGGGGGATTCACCTACAACACTTTTCCAACCCCCAACTTTTTGATACCCACCTCAATCTCTTACACGGTGAAGAGCTTAGTAGTAGTGTTGACCAAGGGAGGGGGGTCAACCTTAGGATCTTGCTCATAAATCTTCTTTGCACACTTGAACCATTGATAAGATGTGATATTATTTTCAATTTGTTTCTTTCTCATTTGAAGTTCCTTCCAAAAACACTTGGGGTTATTTTTCCCCAAGAAAATTAGTTCCTACCTCCTTGAGATCATGAAATCAACTTTTTTCTTTCTTACAATTTTCTTGTAGGATTTTATGTTTATTTCTTTTTGTCTTGACTCTTTTAAAGTTTTCTTTGTTGTTTTTCATTCTTCATCAAACCAAGCATTAACTCAAAAACAATTTGTTTCAAATTTCCTGTTTTTTGTTCTTTTTCATTTTGTAAGTGAGATTTGAATTAACTTTGTTAGCTCAAGACTATGGAGGCCCTCGGATGGAATTTTATCCTTTTTAAATGACCTCTCTAGCACTATCTTGAAGGTGTTAAAGTTTTTTTGAGTCAAAAGAATTTTTCCCTTTGAAGGAGATTGTTGAATGCACTGATTTTTTGTCCCACGTTGTTGTTGTTCAACCCAATTTAAACTTAAATAGATCGGTCTAGCAACTCCCACAGTTATTCACCAATCAAAACTTCTTCCATTTCTCACACAAGCCATGCGATCAAATTGCATAGTCTACTACACTTGCTCCATTGTAGGTATTGCAGGTGAAATTACCAGAATTCGCCCATCTAGCCAACCCATTACAAATGACTAAGTCAAATGCCCCACATAGAATAAGCAGTTTCTCCCCAAAAAGGGTGCATCTTTTGTTGTCCTCTGAAACTCTTGTCCACTAATGATTTATTTCTTTTGTAAGACAAATGGGATTGTAGTCTTCCTTACAACGAAAAATACTAGCTTGTTCACTTGCTGCCCTAGCATTGAAATCCCCCACTATAAGGACTTCACTTAGTTGAGAGTACGTTGCAATATCATTTTTTAAGGCTGCAAATGGGTCTTTGTGGTCAACCCCCTACTTTTGTAAGTTTTTGAAACTTGTGGGGAAAAACATGTTGCAATTTTGATGGTGTTACCATTTTCTAATATTTTAAACCAAATGAATTGTTTATTTGAGTCTTCTCTTTCTAATTGAATGAGACAACCTTTTTTTTTCCTCACTAAGACCATGATACCCCCATGTCCTTTACCATTCTCAGCTTCCTTGTTCCACACTGCCATCTTCACATACCCTTCAAACAGAGGTGTCTTGCACCCTTCATGCTCATGTGTTTTCAATAGACAAATTATGTCTCTATCTTTCGCAATAGGTACTAATCCAAGTCCCCACCTCCAAGGATAACCTCTGCAGTTGCAACAAACTAGTCTTAAGGAAACATGGGTATAATCTGATTGCTATTTGTTTTGGCCTACAAGACTCAAAGTTGAGTCTTCACCCCTATTTGCCCATACTGACCTTGTTGCATAGTTTCTTGTTAATGAATTTGTTGTCGCTTCTTGGCTACCTCCTTGTTGTCTTGTTTTAGAATGAGGATTGAAAAAGGCAATAAAAAATTTTCCTTTGAAAAACCATGCCCTTTTGCCCTCATCCCTTGTTGTCCTAACCTTTAACATCTCTTCTCTTCTTTCCTCTTGTTGTCTAATAGTTAAATCTTCATCTAGAAAAAAGAGAGATCCCCTCAGGAGTTGCTTCTTTCCTAAGAGAAATTTCTTGTCACGTATGCTTGACATGATGACTTTTATGGGCCTAACTCTCTCTCCACTGGGTTTACCCACCCTCCATGCTTAGCAAATTCGACTTTGCCCAGGCAACTTGTCCTTCAAAAATTCACTTGCAAGATCGAGAGTACATTCAGTTTTTCCATACTCCCTCACACCTTTGATAATTATGTTTTCTGCTCTTACTTGTCTTTCTTTGATTTCTCTATCTCGTATGTCATCCCCCTGACTGTTTGTTTATTTTTCCATACTAGCAGAATTACTAAGAACTTGTGCCCAAGTTTTGGAATGTTTTGTAAGATCTATTTTCTCTTCATCCCTTGCTTTAATTCCCTGGGTGTCCGCTTGTTCAATTTTTTTCACTTCAACTTTGGATGTTTTAGAGTTCATCCCCTCTCTAATTTCCACAACATAATCTTCCCTGATTTGTCCGACATTAATCTTCCCTAGACATTCGTATATTTGACTAGCTCTTGCAAACCCAACAATCAAAGAATGTTTAACATTCTAATTGAATGCAAAACCTAACAATCAAACAATGTTCAACATTTTAATCGAATGCAAAACCCTACACTTTCTAAAACACTTACGATATTATATAGTTGTAGGTTAAATGTTTATGAAATGATGATTTTTTTTAGGGACATTTTCTGAAATTTGGTTTGGTTAGAAATTGTTAAATTTGTAGATTTGAGTGATTATTTAATCCTAGTGTTTTAGTTGTTTTTCAGCATGCTGAATTTATTTCTGCATTCAAAAATAGATTTTGAACAACAAAAAATAGTGATTCGTGTAAATTTATATAGTCAGATTCCCATAAAAAAAAAAACCATTTCATACAACAACTAGACAAAGTTTATCATATATAATAGACCTTTTTGCTATTCAACATGAAATTATAATCAATCTTCAACCATAAAACTTTTCACTACTTATGTTTTTTAGAATGAAAAAAAAAATAAAAATAACAGACAAATATATCACTCGATTACTTTTTTTGGTTCGAAGTGGATCCAAAAAAGGTGAATAACAAGTGTATCCAAACAAGATGAATAACAGGGTGAATGGTTTGTAAATCTTAATAACAAAAGCAAATTGACAAATTAATAAATAAATAAAAATAAAATAAGTTTTAAGAGGAAAAAACTAAATGAAAAAGAAAAATAAACATAGGAGAAAAGAGAATTGGGAATGAGAAATGAAAAGTCAAGTTTTTTTTGGCCTTTCCATTATCTTATGTTAATTGCATTCACAAAGGACCATTATCTTATGTTAATTGCATTCACAAAGGACTTTTTGCTGACCAAGAGGTGCTAATGCACAGGGTTTGAACCATGTGTTGCCCTGTAACTTGAGATTGTTGAAATGAAGGGTGAGAAACCATTAGAATTTGGTTCTCTTGTTTGGTTTTCAAGGTTCATTATGATTAATGGTTGTGTATTTCATTTTATATGAATGCATAGCTCATAGCTATACTCCATTACTTTGTTCATTACATGAAATGTGATAATTACTATACTGTAGATTTAGTCCATCCAAGGGACATGGAGAAAAATCAACCGCTCACTTACAAAATGTGCAATTGAGATAATGGTTTCCTAGATAATTATGCAGTAAAACAAGGTCATTGCATTTTGTAATTAATCTAATAACAATCTCTAGCAAATGAAGATTTGGTTTTTATTCTCATAACTAGCATCCAAAAGAATGGTGGGTCACTGAAATTCGATCAATTTGTGTTTCTTTGTTGTGAGGGATGAGCAGTAAGCATTGTTGAGATTGTTTTCTCCTTGTTTTAAATACCCAACATTTGTATATTGATTGGAAAAACACCATTGTCACGCAGCTGTACACACAAAACAATATGTTGTTATATATAGCATTAATGAAATCCAACCGTCAATTAACCTAGTGCGTCCATCTCATTTCATTGCTTTGATGAGATCATTGGCTGTCGAAATAGAGTCGTTGCATTTCTCCAGCTAATTTCTATCTTTAGAATCTTGTGTTTGTCAACCCTCTTATTCCTCAAATGTTGGGCAAATTATGTGATTAGTACTTTTTTATTGTGGAGTTTTATTGTTGCTCATGCATTTTTATGCTGAAAGGTGTAAACTTATTGACCATGGATATATTTAATAGGTTTTTAGTGCTTAATCAGTTTTGTATGGAAAATATTAAATATTGATGAAATATTCTTAGTAGTCCCAATAAATCAATGGTTGTGATTTCAACCACTAACTTCCTCACTATTATAAAGATATCAGTTTACATGTTTATTTTTTTACTTTTACTTAATCATATTTAAAATTTACTATGGTGGCTAGCTGATTGCCACTTATGAGTGATTAGGGTTTCATTTTCTAGGCCAACCTAAACCTTTGGCCTTCACCACCCACATTCTGGACACACTGTCTCCTTACAACCAACTCCTTCCGTCCACCTCTAAACCGTTTCTCTTTCTCGACAGTTCAAGTTTTGCAAACCATCTTTTTACAAGCCGTCCTTTCTACGTTCACCTGCCACGAATTGTGCTAGTATATAGGTGAATTAAACAATTGAAATCGTTGTCTCCGCTTCTTCTTAACCCATTGACCCCTGTGGCATAAGAAATTACCATCCAATGATCTATTGACAATTCGTGGGAGTGAGTTGCCTTGTGAATAGAGCACAGCCGAAGGGATTTGTGTCTCATGCTCGAAATTATAATCCTTTGCAAATCGCACATGCTGTTAACGTAACCCTGCAACAACGCATAAATTGATGTGAAAACAATCATTGTGGGGATCGTGCTACACGTTGTTGGGAAACAAAGTTAAGGAGAGGGTGATCCAAGTGCAATTGGATGTTCCCGTAGCCATTGGTTTGTCCTCTAGTTAAAGGATGGTCAAAGAAGATGTACAAAGCATAAACAACGCTGGAGCGATATGTTGCTGAAGCCATTCTGCTCTTTATTTGAGATAGAGAGATGCACTTAGCTGTCACTAGTTTGCCTTTTGAAAATAACAAGGTGTTGTGTTTTGTACATTTCATTGTTGGAGGTATTAATTTCTACCTACCAACAACCACTAAATTTCTAGAGAGTTTCATTGACAGCCCACCAACGGTGACAGCACGGTTCCAGATATTTCTGCTGCGAGAACTCTCCAGACTGTCTAGAGTCTTCTAAAGCCTCTATAAATACGAGGAAAATGTAATCGCGTTGATATCGAGCAATACACTTATCTATTTGTTCTTTACCGTTTGTCTGTGTTATTTTTCTGCTTCTGCCCCCTTCAATTTGGTATCAGAGCAGGGATCTGGGTCTCACTCCCTCACGGGAAGGCCCAGGATCCTGAGAGGAGAATCGCCCAGCCAGGATGAGGAAATTTTGTGAGGCTGAGAGCCCAGATTGAGAAAAGTAAGTTGGGAGAGGACCCGTGGAGCCAGATAAGAGGCCGCAGAGTAAGTGGAGATTGCGCTTGTCGGAATAGTTGAGGGAGTCAAGTTGAAGCCAAGCAGAGGAAGCCGTCAAGGGTTTCGTGTTGGAGGTAGCCGTCAAACGGAGCCGCCCCATTTCTGTTCTCAGTGAGAGTTGGACAGCTTCTGTCGTGAGTGTTGCAGAGCTTAGGAAGCCGTAGCTTCCAGGATTAGCCGTGAGAATTGAAGAGTAAGTCATAGCGAGGTGAGCGAGCTGTTGTGCATTGTGTTGAGGAAGCCGCAGCTTCCAGTAAGAGTTCATGAGAGTTGTAGAGTGTTAGCGAATTGCTGTGATAGTTGGAGAGGAAGCCGCAGCTTCCAGGTCAGTCGTGAGAGCCGTGAAGGCTGCAGAAAGTTTCGGACAAGAGCACAGACTCGTGAGAAAAGAACTGTCATGGCTAAGAGAAGAGCCAAAATCGGTCTGCTCGATGTGTTGGACTAGAGATCTCCCCAGATCGTTCGCTGCTGAGACCGCGTAAAAAAGAGGTGGGCTAAGACCATTGCTCCCAAAAAAATGTTGTTTGCTATTTAGCACTGAGGTAAGAGGCCGACCATCATTTGGAGCGTGAAGAGAGATGAGGCAATACTATGAGCAGAACTGCAATTATTGGGTGGTCGAGTGCGTGGTTTGTGCCGTTGTCCGTGCAAATCTCAGGAAGAGGTTTCTGGATTACGTGAGCTTAATCCAGCAATAAAATCGATGATTAGAAAAGAAGATGCAGGATTTGTAAGTATTTTCGACATGGAACAAGATTAAATTTTCCCGAAGATGCATCTTCAAGAGAGAGCACCGGAGTTGTCAAGAAGTTACCCCGACTACGAAATTTAGTGATGGAATATGTGGACCACTCTACTGGTGCACTCATAGACTTGCTGCAAGGCCTTCATAAGTATGAGCCGTCAGAGTGTTTGGAAGCACAAGAAGCTCCGAGGTATCTCTTCTTCACTCAAGATTATAGGGGATTTGGTACTGGATTGTTTAACATATAATGTTCTTCTCTTGTTTTGTGATGGAGAAAGTAAAATGTCTTATTTGAGTGTTAGTTGGTATTTACACAAACAAAATTTAAGGTAGTATGAGTCATGTGTGATTTCAAATTGGAGTTGGCTTATTTTATTGGCATATTGAATGGGTTTATATGTAATGAGATTATAATTTGGGAATTTAATGCTTCTTGTACTTGTGATAATAATGATAAGTGATGTAAGGGGCGCATGATCGGTAGTACCCAACACCCTAGAGGTTTTTGAGTTGTAAAGCTTAGCTATAGGCATAGGCAAGCTATATTCCCCAAGAGGTTATTGGTCCAAAGATGTAAAGCTTAGCCATAGGCAAGGCAAGCTATATTCCCCAAGTGTTTAGTAAGCCCTGTTGAGACAGGCCTACATGGATTAGTATGATCATGTAGTGTGTATCCCTCTAAGGCATAAAGAGTGGATGTGGCATCAARCTGTGGAATTAACCACTAAGRTAGRTAYGAGGGTGGTVAGGTGTACTTGTATCTAAGTTTGATGGTGATTGGAGAAGTTAGATCTTTGATTAAGGGGAAGACTGTGAGATTAAGTAATCTCAGAGTATGAGTTGGGACCAAGTTATGACTAAAGGAGTCTAATGTATTGATGAACCATGTATGTGAAAAGAATACCTAGAGAATTGGCGAGTACAACAGATGGTACCCATGTATCTCTGTAGATGGATCTTTTTTTATATGGACATCAATGATCAGTTGTTTGCAGGTGCAAAAGGAAGATGAAAAGTTCGAGTATTAATCAATGTTATGCAGGTACAAAAGAAGAAGCAAAAATGATGAAACTCAAGTGAGTGCGTGTTATAAAGTAGCACATTGAAGGAAGCCCAACTATATGAAGATAGAAACTGAAGATGATGACATGTCTCCTAACCAAAACATGTATTCGTTAAGGAGGAGACATTGCAGATCAAAGGATTGAGAGAAGCATTGGCCATTATAAATGTTGATGTAAAATGTAATTAGTAGTAGAAATTAGGAGGGAGTGTTGGAGGTATTAATTTCTACCTACCAACAACCACTAAATTTCTAGAGAGTTCCATTGACAGCCCACCGATGGTGACAGCACGGTTCTAGATATTTCTTCTTCGAGAACTCTCAAGATTGTCTAGAGTCTTCTAAAGCCTCTATAAATACGAGGCAAATGTAATCGCGTTGATCATCGAGCAATACACTTATCTATTTGTTATTTACTGTTTGTCTGTGTTATTTTTTTGCTTCTGCCCCCTTCATTCATCAGTAGAGTGAGTAAAAGACACTTTTTAAGTCATTCATTTTTACTTGTTGATGAATGGACGCATAGCCATTTATTATATGCCTTCTTGGTGATTAATGACATAGGATCTTAAACTCAAAGACTCTATTCTCATTGCATTATTAATGGATTGCTTGTGCGCAAGTTACATAGAGAAATGAGTCATATCAATTTTGAAGAAAGATAACACTGAGAATAAAGATCAAAGTTCATTTTTGCAGAAAGGATATGTGTTGGTGGGACATGTGGGCTATAAGTATGGGTAAAGTGAAAAAGAGAGAAAGGTTGGAATACTTAAGGGTTACTAATTTGCAACTCCATGAAGGGAACAAACACTTGAAGGAGAAGGTATAGATGTTTGATCGAAGTATAACACAGCTAGAAAAAGACCCCGAGACCTCTGTAAAATTGTTGTCATTGCTAGAGAATTGCTTCATTGAATGTCAAGACTTCCTCCTTGTTATGGTAGATTGGGAAAAGAACATAGTTTAGCTTGTGCAATTGGGGGAGAAGGTCGTCTAGATGGATAGTTGATAAGAGGAGAAGTTCACTCAAATGATGGTTAAGTTGCACCAAGAGTTGGTACAAAAAGATGAGGCATTGGTTAAGCTACAGGTAGTTGTTTAAGGGACTAGAGAAGCAGAGGAACCTTCCATTTCTATCGTAGAAGTAGATACTATGATTGAGACAAACATGGTAAGTTCATATTCCTTAGACCATTCTCAAGAATATTTTGGTGATTTTGAAAAGCATACTAGAGGCATTGGTTCCAAGTTCTTAAGGCTGATGGGCTAGGATGGACAAGGGCTAGGCAAGAGAAGTCAAGGCATCATATGTCCTATTGTCTCTGAATTGAGGGTCAACTATGAGTGTTGACCAAGACCACCAAGATTGAGGGTCAACTATGAGTGTTGACCAACACCACCAAGACTGCATTTGTGAAGGTGAACAAGAGTTGGCTTGCTCATCAAAAGAAAGAGAAACATCAAATGAAAATGGCAACACACTACCACTTCAACCTTCTTGTGGTAAATTGCAGAAAGGAGTGCAAAGAACCGACCTATATTAACACTTGGAAGTAGTGGCAAGCCCAACTGGAGCAAGAAGAAGAAGACCAAGAGGTGTACATCAAACAAGACATCTCTTGTTTATCATCGTTGTAAGAAGAAAGGCCTTTGAGATGCCAATTTTTGGTATTTTGAAGGATGTGCATTGTGTGAGAAGAAATACCATCTTGATGCATCTTGCTAGCAGAAACAAGCCACATGTCATAAACCTAAATAGGCTTAAAAGAAGAATGGTGGGAAGACTTCCCCAATAGAACAACAAACTTAGAGGCACATGGAGAAAAAGATAATGTCAAGTAGTCCATGCAACAATAGAAACTTTTGCCAACACTGCAAGTTGAGCGAACATTGGGAAGCAAATTGTTGGAGGCTTCCTCCAGAGCTTCATCCCATGACCGCACAACGAAGAGAAGAGTATGGAGGGTGAATCCTAAATAAGATGAAGAGCTCATTGTATTTTTATCCCAAGGAGCAACATGGAGTTATAGTAGCATAGGAGGGAAAAGTCATCAATGAAGTGGACAATTGATCTAACTATTGCCTTCAATCTTCCAATAGAATATTCCCTTCTTGGAAATGTGTTCGAGATTGGTGCACAAAGGTCAATGACCTTAGGGTTCCTTGGAATTCCATGGTAGTCAAAAAAGCAAACAAAATGTTAGATAATACATGTTTCACTAAGTTGTCTACTAGCCATTTCTTGTATTGTCTAAATCTTGAGGCATTCCCTCCTCGAGACTATAGGCATTGATGGACCACCCACAACCATACATTGAATGATTTGTTTACTGTTGTGGGTAGAAGAAGGTGATATGATTGCACATGAAGGAGATGCTATGATTGTAGATGAAGGTTGTCATCCATATGACATTGGTGTAGAGATAGTATGCTAGGAAAGAACATGTGAACATCGGATTTGTTCGTGTTGGAAAGTAATTGATGGTATATGATCATTGGGATCTCATGGTTGAATGAGTGTTGCATACATTCAACAGTGAACAAGCAAAGACCAAAATTCAACTTGGCTTCCATTGTCTACCAAGATGGAATGTCTCCAAGTTTGAGAATGAAAGAGACTTTCCTGTTGAAGATGAGAATGTATTTTAATTGAAGAGTTCATATTTGAAGATTGCTCTAAGTAGGGAGTTAGTGAGAAGATATTTGTGTTGTGGAAACAAGCGAGCTAGAAACTAGAGTTGGACCCAAAGCCAAGGCCAGAGCCAAAAGCCAGAGTTAGCTAGAGTTGAGAGCCATGCTCAAGAAGGCACATTGATCCAAAACTTGGTTTCGTTGAAGTTTTTGGAGACCAAAAGAAGTGTGATCTGAACAAGACAAATGACTTATAAATCCCAATACTAAAAGCAATTTGATAATTAATAAAGGTTAAATAAAAATAAAAGTACTATGCAAGTTTTAAAAATCAAAGAAAAAAAATTTGAAAAATAAAAATAGGAGAGAAGGGAACTGGAATAGGAAATGAAAAGTCAGTTTTTTTGGTTTACCTAATATTTGCCTATATCTACAAAGGGCCCTTTCCTAGCTATATCTACAAAGGGCCCTTTCCTAGCCAAGAGGTGAGAATGCACATGAGCCTTGTTGTGTAAACTGTTGAATGGCCATAAAACTATCGTGGGTCGTACGCCTTCATTGTGGAGTTCTATTGCTGCTCGTGCATTTTATATTGGATTTTACAGGTGAATTAAACAATTGAAATAATTGTCTCTGCTTCCTCATAACCCATCAACCGTTGTGGCATAAGAAATTACCATCCAACGATCTATTGACAATTCGTGGGAGTGAGTCGCATTGTGAATAGAGGACGACAGAAGGGATTTGCGTCTCATGCTCTCCATTAGAATCCTTTGCCACTATCGAACCTGCTGTTAACGTGACACATTGTTGGGCAACAAGGAGAGGGCGATCGAAGTGTAATTGGACGTTTCCATATACACTGGTTTGTCCTCTAGTTAAAGAACTATTTGATTTACTGTGTAAAAGTTGATCGCTGTTTGGGGTCCAACTTGTCATTGTTCTAGACTTTCACATCTTCGTGCATTTTGTTTCCAAAGTCAATCACATTTGATTAGGCCTAAGGGGTCTTTGTTTTAATAGGGGAGTGGGTTCCCTAATTCTTAATTAATTGTAAATTCGTATGTTTTATTAGAATTCTAGAAGATTGAATTAGTTGGGTTGGAATATATGTAATTGAGTTTGTTCTAGAGAGTTATGAGGACTTAGATTGAGATTTAAATCTTATGAGGATTTTATGGATCTACAGATCCTAGGAGTTGTTGTTGAGGATATTGAAGATCTGGAGGATCCTAGGGATTTGTGTGAGATTTTTCAGGATTTGAAACATGTTATGGTTTCAAATTCTTTTGTTTAAATGTTGTAATCCTAAGTGTGTAAAAAAAGTTGGTCATCAAGAGAGAAAATCAGGCCATAGAATGAGATTGAGAGAGGCCATTAGAGGAGAGAGGTGATATGCAAAGTTTATGTGTAGTATATACATTTGAGTAAATAAAACACTCTATTTTAAGTGTCGAGTGTTAATTACTGTTTAGAATCTCTATTTAGACTAGGAGATATTTGTGCCTCCAAAATATTGATAATATACTCTCTGTATGAAATGATATGTGCATTTATGTACTAGTTCGAGGTTGTGTTGCAAGTGTCTTCGATCATAATCGTAGTAGGAGAATTCTCTTTCTGAATCGTGTATGCAGGTTTTAGAACTAGATCAGTGTTAGAAAAAGAAGAAACCAATTGAAACCCCATTGCAACAATCGAGGATAATGGCCATTGATCGTTGATCACATTATAGATCAACGATCCTAATTCATTTGATCATAACCAAGTGTTGATTCTAAAGGAGCAACGGTGAGGATTATTGATTGTTTGATCCCTATCGAGATTCATTTGTAACCGTCGGATCGTGGGATCAACGTAGAGGAAGCGTCGAGGAATAGTGACCATCTGATTAGGACGAAGACTTAATCGTGACCATCGATTATAGTGCCAAGGCTCTGGTCAAGTGGTCTAATATGGACGACTGAGATTAGATCTGGAAAGGAGGTTTTCCAGATCAACGACCAACATCAAGTTTCATTCGGAGTCTGATGTGATAGCGTCAAGGATTTTAGAGCAATGTGTTCAAAGTCAAGTTGGAAGAACGCTACGACGAGGAGTTCCGATCAACGGTGAAAGTTAATTATGAGTGGCGAGATCAAGTGTTCCTAAAGTGGACAAGTGGAAATATTTAGAGTGAAGACTGAAGGAAATTCAGAGGAAGTTCGACCAATGGTCCAAATTGTAGAAGAGAGGCCCTGACAAACAGTCCAGATATGTTCAGAGTAACCCAGGTCAATGCTACGAAAATGATGCATGGAGACATCTTATTGGTTCTTGGAGTAGAGCCATCTGTGTCCATAAGCTGGAGGAACTCCGATAGAACAACACCGATGAATGACCGAGATCTATTTGGAGTGAAATAGATCAACGACTCTGTGACATACACATGGCAGATGAAAAAAGAACATGATTAGTCAAATCAACGAATGTAAGTGTACGCATGGCAGTTTGATCCACAAGTGTAATTGAGACATGTGGAAAACACATGACAACATATCCTTAGAGTGGATCTTTTGAGTGGGGTCCAGTCCATTGGGTCGGGATAGTTTCAGTCCTGTGTTTGTTTAGTGATAAGGAAGTGTCGATGACAATACTGTTAGTGCGAAATATATAACACCTGGACACAGAGTGTGGTTCTGTGGAAGATCGGGGCTAATCACGCCGGGACTCGATATATCATTAGGCCGAGGCAGTAAAGTGTTGTGGTTTTTCCCCGATAGAAAAACACAACGAAGATACAAGCACTTGGTTATGGGACGAGCTTTTATGAGGGACAAAGGAGCGAATGCCGACGAGTGAAGGAGCCGAAAAAATAGAGTTTGGTGCAAGATTCTAGCAGTTGGTCATGTGCAAAAGGAAGAGCGCAATGCCAAAGGAAAAATCTAAAGGTTGGGGTTGTAAAGAGGAAGATGATCGTTGATTCAAAAGGTGTCAAAGATAAGCACCTTCTGATCTATTCATAGGAACAGATCCTCGAGTCTGTTCATTGAGGGTTTTGACAACATAGTGGATGGGTACGAGAATAAAGTTTGCAGAGATCTGTTAAAGGGGGAATATTTGTGATCCAGGTGGATATCAGTGGCCACCCACCTATTCCACTCGCTCAAAAAATAGTTTCCACCTTGGCAGTTTTTTGGCAGTTTTTCGGGTTCCAAACTTCTGGGGCCATTTTGAGGCTCGAAACGATGATTTTTGGGGATTTGGGGCCCACGTGGTTGTTGGATGCACTAAACTAGGCTAGTCAAAAATTGTTCTTCTCAGTTAGACCTTTCCAACGGCTATCGTGCACCTAAAACAAAGATCGTATGAAAAAGTTACGACCTCAGGAAGTTGATGTACTAACTTACCCAAACGGGGCCCACATGACTTTTGGTGCTTCATCTCCTAGGGTTAGGTTTTTGGATGTCTAGGGTTTTTTACATTCCTGTTTATTATAAAAGGCCTTCAGAGCCTTATTGTAACCATATTCATGCGAATGAGCGCAACCGTCACATCTCTTCTTAGAGATAAGCCATCACCATTCCAGCAAGCTTGTTTTCCGCTACATTATACAGTTTCAGCTTATTTCCTTATTGAATAGAAAACTAGTTTTAATGTATCTCTGTTATTTTTTGTTAAGCATATTTTAATAATCTGTATTCATTTCATTCTGCTCATAAAATCCGGATCACTTTGGGCCCGAAATTAAAGAATTTGAGGCAGCTCAAGCTCTATAGCTACAACAAAGTTAATATTATGCAAACTGTGGGTTTAAGTCTCGGAGGTCATCATTTTTTATATCAGAGTAGGAAATTTAATTTTCTTGTGCATTTGATTTCAGATGGAATACTTTAAATGAACGAAGTTCATTTTTTGTATTAGAACGCAACTTTGCTCTGAAATAGAAAAGGGAAATATGAAAATTCGAAATCGCAAAAAGAAAGCAAGAAAATGAATTAGATATATAATTCCTTAATGAATTACTTACAAAGGAATTACAATAGGGAGAAGATATTGGAAGGTTGCAGAGAATGAATGATAGCATCCATTACAACTAGTAGAGATGTGACAGAGAAGAAGGGAGCAAGAAGAAGCTCTCAAGTGAAGGATAAGTTTGTGGCAGAAAAACCTTACAGTGGGGAATGCTATAAATTCTTCCAGCCGAAGATCGGAAGTAAGGGTGTGTAGATGCAGAAGCCAGAGAAGAGTAGAGGAGTTCTCTTAAGGTTCCGATAGGAGAACCAATAATACCAATAGGCCATAGCTTAGGAGTGAAGATTGATGAGGTATTGAGTGAAAAGTAGAGGAGGCTTTCTATAGAGGCTTGATGCAACTCATAGTGGACTAAGAAGAAATGGAGATGACTACTGATAGTCATAACATGGGTTTAGAAAGAATCGACAACAAAATAAAATAGGATGCCAAAGAAAATGGCATAAAGAGAATGATTCAGGAGGAGATTGACAAAGAATTGGTTGAGTTAAGAGTACAACTCAATTACATAAGACAACTACTACAGAGGAAGATTAAGGAAGTCTAGAGACAATGATGGAATGTGAAGAAGAAATTCAAGTGGTCTATAATGCAATTTTTTGCTAGGGAGCTAAGGAAAAACTTAAGGAGCTTGAAGCACAGGTGGAGAGCTTGGATGAAGAAAGAGGAACTCAGAGGAGTTGAGTTCAGACATGGGGCACTAACATAAGAGGAAATTCACTTTTGTGATATAGCAAGGATCATTCCTTGGAGAGGAGGATGAAGATATTGATGAGAGACTTACTACAAGTCTCATGGATTGTGTGGAAAGTTCAGATCAACATAAACATGTGCTGATAGAAATATCAAATGAGGCTAGAGAGCCTTATGTTTTTAAATCTGACAATTTATGTATGGTTGCAAGTTTTGCAAATGATGAAGATGGATAATCATTTGAAGCTGTCATAAAGCTAGAGGAAGATGAAGGAGGAAAGAATTCAAATTCTGTTCTAAAGGAAGATGAAGCAACATCATCTCATAAAGGTTATGCAGGTATAAAATATGGAGAATTGTCTCATGAGGGAATACTTAAAGAGATTCCAATGAATGGAATGGATGATAGACTTATGTCAGGAGGAGGAGATACAAACCATGAGGAAGAGATGGAAATCTTAGAGGATTGATTGGAAATGGATACGGGTGATGAATACTGCATGGAATCTACAAATGAAGTTCAAGTTAATTTTACTGATTTGTATGATGAATTGGAATTCTTGGAGAAGAAGATAGTAGAACAAAAGATGCATATTCAACATGTAAAATAAGAATTGGAAGGAAAAAGAGTTGTCTTGAAAGACATCAACGTGGATAAAGCTATAGAGTATGGCTAACAGGTTGTAAATGAGGTATTTGAACTAAAATTGAATAAGAGTCTTATAACTCTTATGCAAGAGGAGTATGTGCAACGACAAATGGGAGATAACAACAGAAAATGTCAATCAAGAAGTAATGGAATGTACCAACAAAAAGATAAATTAGACATGGAGATTGATGAGATATGGATGCTAATGATGAGAGTACTGACGAGAATACCTAAGAGGAGGAAAACTAAGGTAATAAGGAAAACCAACAACAAAATACAACTAACTATAAGGCATTGCATCAACAAAACAAGTGGACAACAAAAACATAAAATTTGAAAGCGTGGAGAATTGGAGACAACAATAATTGAACAACAACATACAAGGATGGGTGTACAACTACAACATAAAGTATGGGATCCAAGAGGACTTTAGCTAATGGAACTCATGATCAAGAGATCATGAGCATTTTTGTTCCTTGGGAGTCTGATGAAGGAGCATTTTTTTTCCAAAGTCAATCACATTTGACTAGGCCTAAGGGGTCTTTGTTTTACTAAGGGAGTGGGTTACCTAATTCTTAACTAATTGTAAATTCCTATGTTTTATTGAAATTCTAGAAGATTGAATTAGTTGTGATGGAATATATATAATTGAGTTTTCTCTCGAGAGTTGTGAGGACTTAGATTGAGATTTATATCTCACAAGGATTTTTTGGATCTAGAGAGATCCTATGAGTTGTTGTTGAGGATCTGGAGGATCCTAGGGATTTGTGTGAGATTTTTTCAGCATCTGAAACATGTTATGGTTTCAATGTCTTTTGTTTAAATGTTGTAATCCTAAGTGTGTAAAAAACGTTGGCCATCAAGAGAGGAAATCAGGCCAGAGAGTGAGATTGAGAGAGGCCATTAGAGGAGAGAGGCCATATATAAAGTTTAAGTGGAGTATGTACATCTGAGTAAATAAAACACTATGTTTCAAGTGTCCAGTGTTAATTAATGTTTAGGATCTCTATTTAGATTAGAAGATATTTGTGCCTCTAAAATATTGATAATCTATTCTCTGTATGAAACGATATGTGCCTCTATGTACTAGTTTGAGATAGTGTTGCAGGTGTCTTCGATCATGATCATAGTAGGATAAATCCCTTTCTAAATCATGTATGAAAGTTCCATAACTGGATTGGTGTTAGCAGAAGAAGAAACCAATTGAAACCCCACTGCAAAATTCAAGGAATAAGGGTCATCGATCATTGATCAGATTTTAGATCAACGATCCTAATTCGTTTGATCGTAACCAAGTGTTAATCCTAAAGGAGTAGTGGTGAGGATTATTGACCATTTTATACCTATCAGGATTCATTTGTAACTTTTGGATTGTGCGATCAATGTAGAGGAAGTGTTGAGGAACAAAGTCCATCCGATTATGACGAATACTTAACCGTGACCAACGATTATAGTGCCAAGGTTCTGGTCAAGTGTTCTGGGATGGACGATTGAGATTAGATATGGACATGAGGTTATCCAGATCAATGACCAACATGATTCAAGTTTCATTTAGAGTCTGATGTGATAGCGTCAAGGATTTTAGAGTAACTTGTTTGGAGTCAAGTTGGAAGAACACTCCGATGAGGAGTTCCAATGAATGATGCAGATTAATTCCGAGTGGCGAGATCAAGGTTCCTGAAGCAGACAAGTGGAAAGATTCAAACTTAAGAATTTAGAGTGAATACTGAAGGGTACTTCGACGAAGTCCAATCAATGGTCAAAATTGTAGAAGAGAGACCCCGACAGATGGTCCATATCTGTTCAGAGTAACCTAGGTCGATGCTATGAAAACTACATGTGGCAACATCTTATTGGTTCTCGGAGTAGATCCATCAGAATCCATAAGATGGAGGAACTCTGATAGAATAACACCGATGAACGGTCAAGATATGTTCAGAGTGAAATAGATAAACAACTCTGGGATGGACCTGTGGTAGTTGGCAGAAGCACATGATGATTCAAATGAATATCTGTAAGTGTACACATGGCAATTGGATCCACGAGTGTAAATGATACACGTGGAAAACACATGGCAGTATATCGTTGGATTGGATTTTTTGAGTGGGGTCTAGTTCGTCGGGTCGGGACAGTTTCATTCCTTTGTTTGTTTGTCGATAAGGAAGTGTCGAAAATGATATTGTTAGTGTGAAATATATAGCACTTGGTCATAGAGTGTGGTCTTGTGGAGGATCAAGGCTAACCACATTGGGACTGGAGATATCGTCAGGTCGAGGCAGTAAAGTGTTGCGGTTGTTCCCCGATAGAAAAATGCGACGACGATACAAGAACCTGGCTATGGCACGAGGTTTTATGAGGTGCAAAAGAGCAGATGCAAACGAGTGAAGGAGCCGACGAAATAGAGTTTGGCGCAAGATTCTAACAATTGGTCATGCAAAGAAGGAAGAGATCAGTGCCAAAGGAAAAATCTAAATGTTGGGATTGTAAAGAGGAAGACGATGGATGATTCAAAGGGGGCCAAAGATAAGCACCTTCCAATCTGTTTATAGTAATAGATCCCCAAGACTTTTCGTTGAGGGTTTTAACACCATAGTGGACTGGTACAAGAATAGAGATTGTAGATATCTATTAAAAGGGGAATCTTTGGGCCCAAAATTAAAGAATTTGAGGCATCTCAAGTTCTATAACTACAACAGAGTTAATTTAATATTCTATAAACTATGGGTTTAAGGCCGGGAGGACATCATTATACAACACTCCAGTGGCGTTCGAGTTGTGTTAATCTCTTTTTTAATTCTCTATGTTTGAATTTATCATGGGTTTCCCTCCCCATCGCCTACATCATTTTGGTATTAGAGAAACCATGATAAATATCTATGCAGGTCTGTACCTATAACATCCAAATGCATTCTCATGTTTTTTGTTTATAGTTGGAGACTTTACCGCTAAGTTAGTTTGAGAGAAGAACTAAGTGTGTTTGGAGGAGCATTGGATTACACAGAGGTTAAATTGCAGCAGGTTAAAAATGGAAAAGGTGAAGAAGGTGAGCCAAAAAGAGAAAGAGTGGATGAGGGAAGAAATACAAGTGATTAGGAAACTAATCAAATAGTGTGAAGAAAGACAACAAATAAAAACATAGATACGAGCCATAAAAATAAGAACAAGGGCATTGCAGAAAGAATAAAATAAAAGAATTGAAAATAGAGAGATTTCATAGGAGGTCTTAGCTATGGAAGTGTATTGCTACCTGGAATAAGGGGAAGCGCTTGAGAAACAGTGCATAAAAACTTAGGGTGTGTGTGTTGATCAAAGAATGTAAGAAGAGGATAATATGTTTGAGCATGTAGAGACTTATATGCATGTTTATAAATGTGAGGAGAAGAATGATGCCACAAATTGCATCCCAGAAAAGGTTGTGGAAACCTCGGTGAAGATAAATGGAGAAGACAAGTAGTGTCTAGCTAAATACTTCTCAAAGGAAGAGATTACAAAGGATCAAACCGCTGAAGATAAGACTGATTTGCAAGTTAGAGAAAACAAAGGCCTAGGAGAAGTGGGGAATACGATTTATCTCTTGAATATAGAAGATGTAGAGGTCATTCACAGTATGATTTAACAATTGACCATATGGAGAAGATTGATGTAGAAGCCGAGGTGAAAATTTTCCTAGATATGGTGAGATTTGACTTCATACAAAGGAGTTTGTTTGCTAAGTTGATCAGAGTTTTGGAGGTGAAGATTACAAAAGAAAATGTGTTGGCACTTCACATACTTGATATATTATCCCAAGTATATTAGGAAAATTGGAGATTGATTGATGAATATGAACAATATATGAAGAGAGTGAAACATTGGATGTGGAATTTTGGACTTCATGAATGGGACATTGTCTAAAGTGAGTCATGGTTCGATAGGTGGAGAAAGATGAGGAAACTAGAGTGCAATACCTCTAAACCTTGAAGTTCATTTTTTTTAAAACAAAGGGAGTATGATGCAGTGGAAACCTCCACACAATCAATAGACTACACCACACATAGTAAAATGCGGCATTCTTGCATGCCAATGAAGATCCACGTTTCAGTCTCAAAACGTGGCAATATTGCATTCCATTGAAGAGCCACCTTCAATAATATTTGTATAAGAAGAGGTATGTAATAGTGGTAGCGGAAGACTCGAGAGCATTGTTGAGACTCAGAGGATCTTTGCAGATGCGCTTAGAGGAGTTGTGCATGCCGGAGGACATTGCAAATTGAGTTGAATGTCAATCGTGTGGCTTGGAGACCATTAGTATATTTCTGAGTAGTCGGTCTTGTGATGACCTAAGAATGTAATAGGGTAGTTCCTTTGTTTACAATAGAGAATTACAATTGTGTTACTGTGTTATATTACCACCCAACATGAGTTTCAATATGTAGTAAGGTGGTCTTTGACTTGTTGTAGTAAACTATCTGATTTACTATGTAAAAGTTGATTATTGCGTGAGATGTCTGGGTCCAGCTTGCCAATGTTCTATACTTTCATATCTTAGTTTATATGAGTATTTCCAGTTAAGTGTTTTTAACAGTGGATGGTTCTTTTCCATGAGTTTATTCAACACTCCAATGGTGTTCCAGTTGTGTTAATCTCTTTTTTAATTCTTTGTGTTTGAATTGATCGTGCACCTGCCTCCTCATTATCTTCATCAATGTATCAATCCATGATACAATCCATAGGCATTGACATACTTACATGGTTAGCATATCAATCCATAGGAATTCAAGCAGTGCGTTTTCAAGGTGTGCATTTGATCATCTAGTTATTACCATCGCTGAATTTTTATTGAAGATGGCAGAGTTTTTTATACAACAGTATATTACTTTAATTGTTGGTAATAAGTGAAGGACATATATATATAGTGGGTTGAGCATAGCTTCTAATATGTAACCAATTTGGATTTTTAAAATAACAAGGTGTTGGCTTTTGGACATTTCATCAGTAGAGTGAGAAAAACATAGTTCTTAAGTCATTTTTTCTGCCTGTTGATGAATGGAGGCAGATCCATTTCTGACATGCTTGCTTGGTAATTAATGACAGTGGATCTTAAAAACAGGGACCTAACTATCATTGCATTGTCAACGAGTTTCTTGTGTGCATGTTACACAAAGAAAATGTTACACAAAGAAAGGATCTATATATCAAATTCGAAGATAAATAACTCTATATAAGACTGAGAACAAAGCTCGTAGTCCATGTTCATAGAGAATCTGTATTGGTGAGATGTGTTTGCTATAAGTCTCGAGTCTCGTGTTTACTAATCACCTTTTGAACCTTTTTGGAAAACATTCAAAAATAACCCAGTCTTTGATTCTCAATGAATTTGGGCCCTTCAAATCAAAGAAAGGAAGTTTAGATCTCTGATTCAATGTCAATGAGAAACTATACAAGTTAAGAAAATAAACATTGGAGTTCAGAGCTTGGAGTGTAGAACAAATTAAGCATTGCCAATCCCGAGCCTGGGGTTCAAAACAAATGAACGTGAATGAGTTGGTTTCTAGTAGAAGCATCCAACGCAGACAAGAAGTGAAAAAATAGATCATGAAAATAAAAATAATAGAAACAAACTCACCAAAGCTTGCAAATCCACTTAAAAATATGAGTGAGAAAGGGGAAAATGGATACTGGAAATGTCTTCTCTCAAATTTATGGTCATGCTTCTCCTACTTACAATTTTAAACATTATAAGCATGCTATCTTGATTGCAATCACTATTGTGCTCTCTCAAAATAATGCAAATAGATGTATCTGCCCAACGATGATGACGTTTTCCATTTTTTATGAAACTAAAAAGTCCGATCAAATATTTATCTTAGTTGTCGTCCATGATGTCAATTAAAGTATCATGGCCAAAATGATCGTCAAATTCCATCGTTGACTAAACTACAATGACTAACCTATATATAATATGGTGTCAAATTAAGTGAAATTGATCTATTAGAATTGAAATAATCATTCAATCATATTTCTCATTGAAATGATTTCTTGAGACTTGGAAAAATAAGTAATACATTTCAACTAATTACGAAATTACTTGTAATAACAAGGGTTGCATGGAAGCTCAATGCCTTGTCGAGGTAGTTGTTGAATAATGAGATTTAATATAGCTAAATGTTTAGGAAATAAATAGGTTGTAGTCTAATTGTTTTAGTTTTGGTATTTTTTCAGGGGATATTTTTTGTTTAATTTTGCCCAAAATCTCGTGAGAAATTGTTGGATCTGCATATTGAATGGTTAATTATGTATAATTCAAGTGCCCCTGGGTTTTTTCAGCATGATGAATCCATTTCTGCATTCAAAAATGCAATTTAAACAACAAAAACTTGTGATTTCGTGCAGATTTATGTCACTAGATTCTGGCCAAAAGGGCCAAAAAATAGTTAGACAACACCAATAAATATTTTTTCCAAAAGATAAGTCATATAATAAAGAAGAATATCTTTATTGTTTATGCAAAGAGGACAATATTAAGAATAAAGTAAAAACAAGTAACAATATTTAGCATAAAACTTTGAAAAAATAAGAGTAAAACATAGTAAGTGAAATGTTCAATGGGGAGATTAGAATATGTGGGAAGAAATGCAGAGTGTTTGGAGGTTAGGATGAACGAGAACCACTGCAAAGTATCCAAAAGTTAGAATTGTGGGAAACAAAGTGGGTACAATTCTTGCCAAAAGAGAGGAATAATGAAACTTTAAATAACTAGATGAAAAGGTAAGATAGCCTTGATGTTACATTGAATGCCGCCCCATCAACTTGTAAAAGTTGATAACCAACAAACATTAACATGAAAGTCTTTTAACGTTTTACATATCTCAATGTTTTTATGTATATACATACATTACAAATAAGTATATAAAGTGAACAAAATGCTTCTATGCATATGCTTAACTTAAAAAATATAAGCGATGTAATTTGCACAATAACCAACTCATTTATGGCAGGTTCGATTGCTAAGATTCGGCTCTAAATTTTTGATACTTAGTTGAATTTATTTTAAGTAACAATGTTGATTATAAAAAATAAGGATATAAAATGAAGAAAATGCTTTTATGCATATGTTTAACTTAAAAAATATTCTTCACTTGAATTTATTTTAAGTAACAATTTTTGTTATAAAAAAATAAATATATAAAGTGAGCAAATTTTTTTTTTTATGCATATGTTTAAGTTAAAAAGAATTGTTAAGTTGAATTTATTTTAAGTAGCAATGTTTATTATAAAAAATAACTATATAAAGTGGAGAAAGTGCTTTTATGCATATGTTTAACTAAAAAAATTGTTGATTAATGACCATACTTTTAATTTAAATATTGTACTTATTCACTTTTCAAGTTGTGGAGAGTCTTTTGCTATGATGATATCTACACTCTCCATTATACACAAATATATCTTCTGGACCTCTGCGGTCCGCATTAGTAAATAAGTGAAATGTTGAATGGGGAGGTTACCATATGTGGTAAGCAATGTAAAGTGTTTGCATATAAATTTTTTTCCATAAAACTTTGTAAAAATGAACAAAGAGGTAAAATGTTCAATGGGGAATAAAACTTAGTAAATAAGTGAAGTGTTGAATGCAGAGGTTAGCATATGTGGGTAGCAATGTAAATAAGTGAAGTGTTCAATGAGGTTGTTATCATATGCAGGAAGCAATGTAAAGTGTTTGGAGGTTAAGATGGGTGGAAATAATTGCAAAGTATCCACATGTTAGAATTGTGGGAAGCAAAGTGGGTAGGTATCCGCATGTTAGAATTGCGGGAAGCAAAGTGGGTAGAGTTCTCGAAACAAGAGATAAATACTAAAAATTAATACAATTAAATGAAAAGGTAACATAACCTTTTGTATATACATTTTAGAAATCTCAATGCATTAATATATATACATACATTAAAAATAAGTATATAAAGTGAACAAAATGCTTTTATGCATTTGCTTAAGTAAAAAAAAGTTCTTAAACATATATATCTTCCACACAGATATATGTTCGACAATGACATATCGTCTACAAGAATATATCTTTCGCATGTCTGCACATGCATATCCCTCCCTAAGAGCCAAGACTTAGTTTAATTTTAACCATTGTGAGGATAATTAATATGACTCATCCTCGCGCACTTCACAACTCCACACCTCCAATAGTTCCATAGTGTGGATTCCGAGGAAGCAATGTAAAGTCTTTGCAATGAAAACGTTTTGCACAAAACTTTGTAAAAAATAATAAAAAATGGTAAAGTGTTCAATGTGGAATAAAACTTAGTAAATATGTGAAGTGTTTAATGAGGAGGCTAGAATATGGGGAAAGCAATGCAAATAAGTGAATTTTTCAATGGGGAGGTTAACATATGCAGGAACCAGTGCAATTTTTTTGGAAGTTAGGATCGACAAGAACCAATGCAAAGTATTTGCATGTTGGAATTGTGGGAAGCAAAGTGGGTAGAGTTCTTGACACAAGAGATGAATAATGAAACTTTAAATAACTAAATAAAAAGGTAAGATAACTTTGATGTTGGCATTGAATGTCGGCCCAACAACCTGTAAAAGTTGATAGTCAACAAACATTAAGTTAAAAAATATTGTTAAACAAATATATGTTACACACAAATATATCATTAGCAAAAGAATATCTTCCACACAACCAATACTTAGTCTAATTTGAACCCTTGTGTAGATAATTCATATCACTCATCTTCCTGAACTCCCACTTTTCACAACTATGTACTTCCAATGGTTCTATAGCATCGATTCTGACCAACAATGTAATTTGCATGACAACAGACTGATTTATGACAATTTCATTTTCTAATTTTTTGCCACAAATTCTCGGTACTTTGTTGAATTTATTTTAAGTAACATATTCTTAAAAATATATCTTTCGCATAGATATATCTTCGACATACACGTATCGTCCACATAGACATATCTTGCACGTGTGCACACATGAATATACCCCGCATAGCCAACACTTAGTATAATTTGAACCCTCGTGTGAATAATTCATATAACTCATTCACCCACACTCCGACACTTTGCAAATCCATACTTCCAATAGTTCCATAGCACATATTTTGACCAACAGTGTAATTTGCATGATAATTGATTGATTTATGGAAATTTCGTTTTATAGGTTTCCACAACTAACTCTCTATACTTAATTTAATTTATTTTAAGTAACAATGCTTATTATAAAAAATAAGTATATAAAGTGAAAAAATGATTTTATGCATGTTTTTAACTTAAAAAATATGTCATTTTTCTTGATGTTGGCATTGAATGTCTCCCCAACAACCTGTAAATGTTGATAATCAAGAAACATTAACTTAAAAAATATAGCTAAACATATATATCTTTTGCACAGATATATCTTTCGCACACACATACGTTCACACCGATATATCTTTCAGATGTCCACAGAGACATATACCCCGCACAACCAACACTTAGTGTTAATTGAACCCTTATGTGAATAAGTCATATCACTCATCCTACCACACTTTGCTTATTATAAAAAATAAGTATATAAAGTGAACAAAATGGTTTCATGCATATCTTTAACTTAGGGAATATTATTGAGTTGAATTTATTTTAACAATGTTTATTATAAAAAATAAGTAAAAACATCTAGCATAGAACTTAGTAAAAGGAAGTATGTGGAAGTAAATATGTAGAAGAAACAATGTAACATGTGTCAAAATTGGGATGTGGGGGGAGAAATGTAAGGTGTGCAGATGCTAGGATGTGCAAGAGTCAATGTAAAGTGTGGGTAGGATAGGTTTTGCAGAAAGTAAATAGGGAAAATTTCTCATCACAACATATGTTCTTTGTGCATAACGTTGAAATTGACAATAGGATATCATAAATTGGTTACTGGTACACCTACTTCTTTTTTTCTTTTTTTTTATTAAGTAAAAAAGATGGATATTCCATCTATATTAAGTAGCAAAATATAGCAGTGTTTCTGGGTTACCCATCGTTCCACCGATTAATCGGAAACTAAAACAGAGTTAACCCTTGTTCAAGTAGAACTAGATTGCCATCAATCCTACCCGAAGGAAACCAGGATTGATGGTAAGTCATGGTCCTAACTGTACTTAGAGTCTTACGGAAAATAACTAGAACGACATACAAAACTATGAAAAAAATATGGTAAGCTTTGGACAGAACCATAGTTGTTGCCTGGCTGCGTCTAAGGTGGCCTCCAAGGTAGCTGGAATGACAAAGTGCTGAAGGCAGGTTGGGCATCTTTGTCCCAGTGGTGCGTTGGAATAAGCGTTGAAGAGCATGTCCACACGTTGGGTCATGAGGGTGCCACGATAGGTGTGATCCACCATCTGGCTCCTCAAATTGAAAACCAAATTGAGTAGGTCCGGATGGAGTAGAGGTGGCAGGTCATGCCACGAGGTTTGCATGCAGGAGAGAGGAGGTGGCGCAAGGATTGGACCAGCCTCTGTGGCCTATCCACTATGCTCGCTTGTCTCTACATCCATTAGGTCGCTTGAGTGTGCTATCCTGGTTTACTTTGGGCCTGGGTCCTGAGGTGCCATGTCCATTGGAGTCTCCTCTTCCACATAGAAGGTAAAGCCTTCCTCCGGTGGCACCACAGTTTCCATGCCATGATGGTTCTCGGGGCCATGGAAGGGTGTGCTCATTCTGAAATCACTTGGAGGAACCCAGTTTTTTGGGACTGTGAACAAATATGAAGTCTCCTGGAGGGGATCCTCCGGTATTTTCTCTATGACATATGCCATGGTCGTCTCCTCGATGTCTTCTATAGCCAAAGGCTCCACGTTAGTTGTTGTATATGGAGGCTCCCCGATGGCTTCTACAACCAGAGGCTCCACGATGATTGTTGCAGCCGGAGGCTCCATGATGCCTTCTGCAACCGAAGGGGCATTACCATCAATTCTTCTACGTTGAAGTTGGATTCGGGCAATGGTGAGTGCCCTCTCCATTTCTTGCAATTGATTTCACCGAGTGGCATAGGAATTCTAGGCAGAGCCTCGACGAGGTTTTCCCCGCTTTCGTGGCTTCGAGCTAGAGAGGTTGCTGGGAAGTCTGAAGAGAGTAAGAAAACGGCTGATGCAAGGTTCCCTGCTATAGCCCTGGTGCAGAGCCAAAATGAAATGGAGAAGGGCATAGTTTGAATGCGCTCAAAGCCATAGAGCGGACGGGATGACCGGCATCATTAAATCCTCTGTGTGAGTGATCATCATGGTTAGATTGCTTGCGCGAGGGGCAAGTCCTATTTCAGGAGGGTGGTAGATGGAGGTTGCTCCCATCCTTAATGCTGAGAGGATGGGATTCGACCGGCCTCATTTAAGTCTCGTTCTGGCTCTGTGCCATGTGGCTCGGGAGGTCTGTGTGGCACCCCATCCAGGGGATGAATATCTCTGTGGGCGAGTTCTTGGCACGTTTTCGAAAGATCGCTGAAGTCAGAGATTTGTGCTTGCCAATGGATTTTCTCTGTTTAAGTGTTGACTCCCTCATTTGCAAGACAGTCCGCGACCTTGTTGGCATCCCTTTTGACATGTGAGGGGATGATCATGAGGTTGGGGCAGAGGAAGTCTCCAAAGTCCTCCAATAGCCCGAATAGGTGCCAACTAGGCGAGATATCAGTAGGACGTTCTCCATGGAGAATTCAAGTGATGAGGTGAATGATGATCTGAGAGTATCCCTCTGCAATGATCCGTTGATAGTGGTTGTCCAATGCTATATTGAGGCCTTTAAGAAGGCTGGAAAGTTCTGTTGCATTATTTGTGTTTTCCCCCAGATAGCCTGTTGTCAAGTAGAGGATTTCACCCTCTGAGTTCCTGAGAACAACCCCAAATCCTGTTGGGCCTAGGTTACCTTTAGAGGCCCTATCGAAGTTGATCTTTATGAAACCTGTAGGGGGTGAAGACTAGAGTCTTGGGCTACATTGGAGGTGTCTGACTGCAATTGTGGTTGCCTGGTTTTGGAAGTTTAGGTTCCAGGCTTGAAGAATGCATTCCTCCTTTTTATTGTAGATCAGGTCTCTAAGGGTCCAAGCCTTACTCTTGATTGTTTCAAAGATGCATGTCACCACCTACTTCCAAACTAGGGCAGGAGGGGAATCTTTTGAGTGGAAGATCCTTCGATTTCTTTCTTTCCAAATTTGCCAAAGTGTGAAGATCGGGAGAAGCTTCCAAATTCGCTTGAGGATTGGGTTAGAGAAAGAGATAGAGTCCTAATGCTCTAAAGTATCCCGAATATTGTCCCTGTTTCAATTTGAGCAACGCATCATTTGGGATCCTTGATCCTAGATTACTTGACTATATGGGCATCTGTTGAGGAGGTGTTCCATGGTCTCTTCTTTCTATTGACAGAGAGTGCACATCGAGGGGCCTATGAAGCCCTTTTGTTTTAGATTGTCCCAAGTGAGGATGCGGTTTTGTATTGTCATCCAGAGAAAGAAGGATACTTTGGGCCATAGGTTAGGGTTCTAGATTGTGCTCCAGATGTGTTCCATATCCTGATGCTGATTGTTTCCTTGTAGGTGATAAGTTTCTTTGACTGAGAAATTATCTGTGGTAGAGTGACCCCATCTAATAATGTCCTGACCCTCCTTGATTGGAATTTTTTTGTTTCTTGCACAATCTTGCCAGGCCTATAAATCCACCTCATTCGAGAGCTTAAGAGTCTGATGATCTGTTCTCCATTGCCTCCAATTCGTACGTTGTTCCGTCATTATCCAAAGATATTTAACCCGGTGAAAGGCTTCCTGTTGTAGAGTTAATATGAGAGGACTTAGTTCTTCTAGATTGATTAGAGGTGTTTGATGTTTCCAAGAGTCTTGCCAAAATAAGGCGCTTTCTCCATTTCTGATTTCCCAAAAGGCATGCTTTTGGATTAGAGTTCAATTCTGCTAGGTTGTATTCTAGATGTTGGAGCCTTGTATTGGGTCGTTGAGTCGAATTAGCTGATCCTACCAGGTGGTCGGAAAATACTTATGCTTCCAGAGTTGCGCCCAAAGTGTCGTGGGGTGCTGGAGCCATCGCCACCACATTTTTTCTCCCATGAATTGGTTTAGCTTTCCTGGATCCCGAAGGCCAAGGCCTCCTGAGTGTTTGGGCCTGTAGATCTTTTCCCAGCTTACCAGGGCCCATTTTTTATTAGGTTGGTGTCCATGCCATAAAAAATTGCACTGAAGCACCCCCATCGCTCTGATGACCGATTTGGGCGCTACTAGGGCAGTGAAGAGATAGGTGGGTAGGTCTTGCAGGATAGATTTGAGGAGGACTAGACTGGTTGTGGTATTGAGAGGTCTGAAGGTCCAATTTCTTAGCCTATGGGAGATTGAGAGGATTAGGCTATTCCAAGAGATAGAGTGCATTGGTTCTCCCATAAGGGGTATGCCCAGGTAATTGGATGGAAGGGAGCTCTTGGGAATGCCAAGGAGGTGAGAGATATGATTTTGGACTGCTAGCAGAGTGTTGAAGAAGTAAAGCTTAGATTTGTCCAGGTTGAGAGCCATACCTGAAGCTTCTTCAAAATCAGAGAGAATAGAGTGGATCTTGATGGCCTCGCTTGCCGTAGGGGTGTTCATAAGCAGGGTATTGTCTACAAATTGGCTATGAGAGGGTGCAAGCTAAAGATTTTGGAGGGGTAGGCCCAACAGGGATCCTTCCCTGATTGCTGCTTTGATGTAATGTCCCATTCCTTTCGCCATGAGGACAAAGAGGAAGGGGGAGAGAGGATCTCATTGTTGGATGCCTCTTGTTGGGGAGAAAGGCTGAGAAGGGAATCCATTGACCATAATAGAGAAGAAGGTAGAAGAGGTGAGCTTGAGGATCCAGTTCACCCAAAAACTAGAAAAACCAAAGGATTCAATTATAGAGCGAAGGTACTGCCAACTCAATCTATTGAAGGCTTTTGAAAGGTCGATTTTGATGAGCATACCTAGGGTTTTGGTCGTCTTTAAAGAGTGGATCACCTTGTGTGCAAGGATGACACTATCCATGATTTGTTGTCCTTCCACGTAGCCCGTTTGTTCTTTAGATATGAAAAAAGGAAGAATAGGATTTAGGCGCATGGCTATCACCTTGGTGATGATTTTGTAGATGACATTGCAAAGGGAAATCGACCTGTACTGTGTAACACACCCGCTACCATAATTTTAAAAATTTTGGGATTAATCCCCCCCCTTAAAAAGGAACATCTCAAATACCTTCATTAGCGAAGTGCAACCTGCCTCTTAATGAGCAAGCCGCTCCCACCAGGATCTTCTTCAACCCCGGGCCCGAAGAGTCTAATCTCTTCCAACTTCCCTCGGGAGTCACAGGTCACCCACAGTAACTCCTTCGATGATCTCCCCTTCGCATATCAGGATATCGCGACTCGGGAATTCACGGTTCACGTGATCACAATTCACATGCAAAACAAAACCCCGATCCCCGATGGTCAACCGGTCAATGTTTCATATTTCAGAAATTTCCCTCTTGGGAAATCGGCAAGTGTATTGTCGCTTTTCCCTTGCTCTCCAAATCGCCGAACCCCGAATCCCGATCCAATGCCACGTGGATTCCACTATGTCTCGTGGTCCCTCTTGCCACGTCACTTCGGGATTTCGCGGATCGCGAGTCCACAGCGCAATTGTTTCTTGCTATTGAAAACCCCGATTCTCCGACCTCTCGGGATCATGCGCCACGCGTCCCTGTTCTCATCGACGATTCCCATTAAATCGGGAAATCACGACTTGCGATTTCACGAGGTATAAAATTATTACCTCGCCAAACTCCGAATGCCGAAGCCCCGATGCTCCGGATTCGTGCCACCTGTCCTTGTCAAAATCGACGGTCCCTATTGACTCGGGAAATCGCTATTCGCGATTTTGACGGGCATGCAACTTACCTCGTCGAACGCCGAATGTCGAATCTCCGAAGTCCGATGGACTTTAATCCTCCTCGCCTACACTTACGGTTTAACTCCTGCGTAGCTCCGCCTGGATCTGATGATCCTCGGGATTTCGCAAAACTTCACAGGAATTACAAGTCATCGATTCTCCTCCTCTTGAGATCCTATCGGGGAATTCGCGGATCGCAAGTCCAGATGGTAAGAGTTCTATGTATTTGAGGGCCCCGATTTGCTGAACTCCGACTCTCCGGGATCCTCTGCCACGTGTCCCTACTATTGGACGGCTCAGATCCTATCGGGAATTCGCGAATTGCGACTTCCTATTGCAACGGTTCTATACTTCCAGATTCTCCGATGGTTGAAATCCCGACGCCTCTCCAGCACGCTGACACGTGTCCTGCCGAGATCAACGGCTAGGACTCTCTCTCGGCGCACTAGAGTTTAACTCCGACGCATCTTCTCGATATCTGACGGTTGTCGGGACTATGATCTACAATCCGACGGTTCAGATCATTTCCTCGCATGCCTACCCCTGCGCTTAACCCCTGTGCAACTTCTCCAGATCCAACGGATGACGGTTAATTGGACCGTCATCTAACGGTCCAGATTCCTTCATTTTTCGGCCTTGGAATTTATGATCCCAATTTCTCGTTGCTTAAGGTGATAGAAGATATAGGATCAAGGTATGTAACGCCTTCGTTACTCCCGTAAATCTAAGGGTCGTGAATGACTATGGGTCCTCTGACGAGATCTCACCCGCCGACTTGTTTCACCTCACAACCCTACTTATCTTGGAACCTTAATAGGATCGTTCCTCCTCGCACAGGGTTAATAAGGCCTATGCATTCGAGTCCTTATTCTGGGTTCTTGGTGAGCCTTTTTAAGGCGGAAATCTCTGTGAAGAGATCCTTACCGAGACATTTCCGGAAGCGGATAAAGGAAGACAACTTCCCGAGAATGGTTGGTCATGTTTAAATTCCTTTATTCAACATAAGTTGAGCACGGCTTCTTCGGTGTTAAGCATATAACCGCTCATTCATATCAAGCACTACACGATCATTCTTACGTTGAAATCATTTACAATTTCATAAGTTCTATGAGTTAACATCTACTCCATACCATCAATCACTACAGAGACATTCTTATACAGGAAACATTTACAATTCCGCCAGTATTTGAACATATGTGACAGCATATAAATATTAAATGCAATATAAGCAAAACACTTATCAGAATACTTCAGCAATGGAAGCAACTGCTGAGAGGGGTGCTCGTTTCCACCCAACCGTAGGCGTAGTGACTCCTGTTGGATTTACCACTAGCCACCCCCGAGCTGAGACCACGATGTCCTGAGACTTGCGCTTTCCTGTCTTCCAGTGTCCAGGAGCGAAGGTTGCAATCCTTCCCCTGCGATCACTCACTCTGCGTAGAAAAATTCCAGAGTTTTCCCTCGCGTCTGCCCCCCCCTGTCAATCGTTCCAGCCATACGCCTTATCCTCTCGCGAGGTTGCGTGTGGCACGATTTCCCCCGCACTGATCAGGCCTGACGTCCCTATGGATGGGAGGTTCACCACCCCATCCCTCATCAAGACATCCGCCTACCAGTCTGCGAGCCATTAATTTTCGGGGCCAGCGAGCCGCTTTTGGTTCTCCGGGCCAGTGGAGTCCAAATACGGTATTCAATTCTCAGTGGAAGTTAATGCCCCTTTTTTCAAGGTGCCCTCCATCACCATCGTGGTCTCTTTTCCGCACATCCCCTCTCAACTGTTCTGCAATAAATTCAACTATCATTTACATTCCTTGACCCGTTCCTGCAGGTCCGTTTACATCACATATTCATACTTATGAGTTTTTTTTCCATAGTCCTTGGCTAGTTCAGTTATATTTACAATCTGGGGGAAACAGGGTGTTACATACTGATTCGGGTGGGTGACTCTTTCCTCTTTCAGGATGAGGGTGAAAAAGGTAGCATTTAGGGCTAAGAGTACCTGTCCTGAGGTTCTAGATTCCTCCACCACCTGCCAAACTTCTTCCTTTATTAAATCCCAACAATGATGGAAAAAATTCGTAGTGAATCCATTAGGGCCTGGAGATTTTCCTAAGGGCATGTCCTTGACTTCCTTGTCCACCTCATCTTGTGTGATAGGTCTCATCAAGGCCCCATTTTGTTCTTGCATAACTAGCTTGGGTATGTGTCTGGTTATTTTCTGGATGACATCCTCCCTGTTTTCATTAGTTTCCGTGAGAAGTTCCTTGTAATAGGAGTTGAGTTCCCCTGCGATTAGTTTGTGTTCTCGTATGGGATTGCCTTGGGCATCTTCTAGCTCAGTTATCCTATTGATGTATCTGTGATGTACCACTGCACGATGGAAAAACTTGGTGTTCCTCTCTCTCTATTTGAGCCATTGAACTCTGGATTTCTGGTGCCACATAATTTCTTCCCGCCTTTTCCACTCATCCAACTCTGCTCTTAGTTCCACTTCTTCCTTCATGAGATCGGGGGTTCTGAGTCCTGAGATGAAGGTTTGCTGCAGTTCTTCCAATCTGTGCTCAATTGTCTAAATGCTTTGTAGTATGTTTCCAAAGGTAGTTTTGTTCCAGTACTTCAGGTGTTGCTTGAAATTTTTGAGGCGTTGCTGGAATCTGTACATGCAGGTCCCACGGTCGATTGCTGCCTCATCCCACTAGGAATTTGCGAGTTGAGGGAAGTCAGGATGGGAGAGCCAGAATTTCTCAAATTGAAAGGGCTTGAGCTTAGGAGTGTCCCCGGTATCAATGCATAATGAGATGGGCCAATGGTTCGATCCCATTTTTGGCAAGATGTTGGCTTCCATGGCAGTATCCTCCTCCAGAAGGGCTTTTGAAAGAAGGAAATGATCTAGACAACAAGCCACCTGTTTGTGACCAGATCGTCGATTGGACCAAGTGAACATGCCATTTCTAGTTTCAATATCTACTAAGTGCAGCTGACCAATGAGTGATTGGAACTTACCACTGTCTTGCTCCAGGTGTTTGGTTCCTCCAGTTTTTCTTCCAGCATCAGGATTATGTTGAAATCTCCCCCTAGGATCCAGTGGGGCATGCTCAGAAGCGTTTTGATGTGATCTATTTTTTTCAGGAAGCTTTCTTTATCATTTGGGCTTTGCAGTCCATAAACATTGGTGATGGATCCTTCCTTGCTTGATCCGGTGACCATGAAGTGCGTTGTGAGCATGCCTGAGGTGGATAAAGGTTGAATTAAAGTGACAGTATTGGGGTTCCAGAGGATAGCTAGTCCCCTAGAGGCACCCGCTAAATCCGAGTAGATGAAGTCACATCTGCGCCACCTCTGTTGAAAAAAAAATTCTTCTTCTACTCCTGCACACTTGGTTTCCTGGAGCAGGATAATATCTAGTTTTTCTTCTTTAATACAATCTCAGAGGATCCTCTATTTGGATCATCCATTGATTCCTCTGGCATTCCATGAGATTATATTCATCATTGGGAGTGTGGTGGTGGGTGGAGGTATCCCTCCGAGAGTCGTTGGATATGTCCTGAGTTTAGAAGGATGTTACCTACTTCTTTGATTAGTTGTTGTGTTGATTTACGCCCTCTTCTTTTGTTTTCCTTTGGTGTACGCTTTGCTTCTGTGCCTGGATTTGTGGCTATGCCAAGCCTGGTTGTGGATCTAGCGGTAGAGTCAACAAAAACTTTGTGGAATTTGTGTAGTTGTTCTAGAGGAATGGTTTGCAGATGTTTGTGATTAAGAGCCTCTTCAAGTTTTTCCAGGTCTATACCCTCTAGATCCTGATCATTCAAGTGCATCTGGATATCACCACCAGTCCCAAGTGTTTCTACTGGGGCTGTTCCTGGAGTCTGCGTAGAAGGAGGGCCAGTTTGTCGCTTTCCTTTCTCCTGGGCCTTTTCCTTGTGCGGATCTTGAATCTCCTCATCATTCGGTAAGTTACTCAGGACATCATAAGAGTTTTTGGTGGGGATATTTGGATCTATACTAGTAGTCTATTTCTATGGTGGGTTCTTCTTTTTGCCTGAGACTGCTTTGAATCCATCCTTTTGCTTGGCTTCCCTTGCGTTGTTATTTAGGACGTTTAGAGGGCATTCTCTAAAGAGATGGCCATGCACATGGTACTTTCTACAGTGAAAGGGTATATGTTCATAGTCTATCATTTGGCCCCAATCTTCATCTTGATACTCCAGAGTGATAGATCCAGGTAGATCTCTTGAGATGTCCATGTAGACACATATTCGGGCATATGATGTGTACCTTCTATGCTTTGTTGCTTATGATGATTTGACATAGCTTCCCACTGTATTTCCTATTCCCATGAGTATTTCTTCCAACCAAAATTCATGGGGAAGAGAGTAGATTCTGATCTAGACTGGCACCATTTTGAAGTCTTCCTTTTCCGGGCTGAAGCGATCTATCCAGAACCTCAAGAATAACCCAATGGAATTGTAGAAGTATGGCCCATTGTCAAAGATTTTTTCCTTTTCCTCGAGGTTGTATAAGATGATTGTGAAGAAACCTTTGGATCTGAGTTGGAGCTCATAATCACCTTTGGGGTTCCACCAATGTTTGATCCATCTAGTTAGGTCCCATTCAGAGGGCCAGAGTCCAAGGAACTTGTCGATTAGTGCATGATCCCGCATGAATTGAGTGTGTTCACTCACACTATTCGATCTGATGAGATATCAAGGTGGTTTGTCTGATTGAGGGATGCATTTCCCCGGTTCCCAGCCACGAGGTGCTTTTGGCTGGGACGAACTGGCCTTGACATCCATTTCCTTTCTAAGTCCTTTTTCTTGAGATAGTATCTAGTCTCGCAGGTGCGGCGACAGCTCAAAGGAAGGTTGTTTGGCCCTCATACCGACTCGTTCATTGGCAGTTAGATCGTTGTAAGATGGGGGTTTCCCCCCCCCTTTCGGGCTCATTACGTCTTCTTAGTCTGTACTGATTGCTTATACCTGAGTGGTTCCAGCGACAAGCTCGTCCGACAGTAGGTTAGTGCATGTAGCAGAAGGTCAGGGATTGTTGCAGAGTGCTAGGGTTTGCAGAGCCACCAGCGCAAGGTCTCTTTCCAATCCTTCCAAAAAAATTTGTTAAATGCATTTTGATTATCCCAAAAATCGGAATATTTAGACAATGGTACACCTACTTCTTTAACGAAAGCTCAAAAAACATTTAAATCTAGAACAATAAATTATGATGATAGCCAGAATTAAAAGAAAACATGACAATCGAGCATGTTGCTTAAGTAAACATAGACACGGAAAGAAAGGCCCGATAAAGGACCAGGAACTATTCTATTGAGTTTTCACAACATGATATAAAATTTACTAATCATAGCATAGAGATCAAAATATCATTTTGTGGAATGAAAGTCAATCAATACATATGCACATAACATGATATTTCATTGAAAAATGATAAAGAGTGAGCACAGACTTGAAAATTCTATTTGAAACTCAAAGTATATAAATTCAATAGTTATGTATGCTAAAACAATACCTTGACAAGGTAAAACAATATACAATTGTATTTTCAATAATCTTTGTAAATGCCAAAATCAGTTCTTCAACAAGCTAAAAATAATACAATTGTCTTGTAAATAAGATTTGTAAAAAGTGAAGGCGTTTTTCCAAACAGACTGGGATTGGGGCTCCCGTGGACCATAAAATAGAAGAAAACCTTGGAACAAAGAAAGAAAGATAGTTAGAAAGGTTTTTTGGGTTTTGAAAAAACATAGAACAAACAATTTTGAGATATTACCAAGTCTTTAAAGAAAAGAAGTGCAAAAGCATAAGCAATGCTTCTGAGTACTTACCAAGAAGGAAACATTTTGTTTCTCTAGTTTGTTTTTTGTTGGTATGTATCTTCCTTTATAAGATTTGTTGCTTCAAACTTTTGTTGAACTGTGTCTAGTGGTTATTATGGGTTAACAATCTATTTCAAGGCGTTCTTGACCCAATCATTAATATACTCTTTGATTGGCAGGATGGTTATTTCTTTCTTAACTGGAAGAGAGAAAATATACTCCTCTACTTCTTTGCATTCCAATTGTACTTGGTTTATGACTAATAATTCTTATTCATTGTCATTAACAAATGTAACAATCCATTGTTTTAGTTCTTCATTAGGAAATTCGTCGAGACTATCGAAGTTGCTAGCTAATGAGGTCTTCATTGTGGCCAAGTGAATACCAAGTTCTTCTTTAGTAATTATGGTTGAATTCTTGAAAATTTTTGGGCCTTACAGTTCCTTGACAACAAAAAAATATTTTAAGGTAGCATCTCCTCTCCTTTCATTGATTTTTTTGCAAACCAGAAATGCATTTTGCAACATATTTATGTGTGCTTCCTAACTTGCCTTTTATTTACTTTATTCTTTTGTTTGAGGGTGGTCCTTACTCGTTTCTTTGATAATCAGTCATAATATTCACTCTTGGGATGAAATTATTTAACTCATTTTTATAGAAGGCTTCATCATGTTGAAAATCTCTCTGCAAAAAACAAGTAAAATATGTAATCCTTTGTGAAAGATTACATAGTCTAGTATTGAATTTCCATGCATGTTTGATTATCTCTAGTATTTTGTTAATGTTTTCAACAACATAGCCTATGGGTCCATTAAGTAATTGAAGTGCTTGTTTTATTCGATTTGAGGTTCTGGGAGTACTTGGAAGACTCTACTATGTCGAGAGTATGACCAATGGTCATCCAAAGAGTGGCTTGGAGTCAACGCCTATTCAAGATCACTTATTCTCTTCTTCAATATAATGTTTGGAAACTCCTGGCCAGAAATCAAATCAAATAGCACATTTCATGTGGAATGATGCAGTTTCATGAGGGAAGGTGGTCCAACCCCTGAAATATCCACCACATCACTTAATATGTGAACTATCATTCTATTTTTTGAGACTGGCCTTGTCTATGTGTATTTCCCTTTCATGCTTGTTGTATTGAGTATTGTGTACCATCATGGAGTGTTTCTCAAACAACATTAGTTCTTCTCTTGCAAGATCCTGTGTTATATCATGGTTTTATGCAATTATTTGGGATACCCAATAGGGTAGCTATGTACTATCAGTATGCATATCATCAACATCTCCTAGACTTCCTGGATCTTGGACTAGACTTCATGGATCTTGTGAATTGTGTATATTTGGGATTTGTTTCCATTTTTGTTGTGAGACTGCATGTGCACGTTCAAGATTGACATGGCATGGTTGATCTCTAACATCACCTCCAAAAGATGCATCATTACTATCTTCTATGTTTATATTCTACTATTGTGTTCTTTGTCTAGAGGAGGAGCTCTTACGTGCCTGGGGATTCGAAGAATACTATAAATTGGAAGTGCTTTTACCTATTTGTCTTGCTTTGATTTTCCTTTTGGTATTTGAGATTGTTTTTGTCAACAAGTCCTCACTGCATCCACTGATGTCCCTTTTTGTGGACAGATTGTCACCTGTTTCCTCATCAAATATGGTGAACACATTATTGTATCTTATGTATTTTAAGTATTCGAAAAACAGACTCAGGGGGTCAAAACCGCTTAGAGGTTGTGCTTATTTTAGATTAAATGCACTAAGTATTTCTAATACTTCTTTCAGATGCGATAGATTCCTAACTGTTGCATTACCAACTCGAAAATTCAATGTAATGAATTGTCTTTTTCTTTTCTTTTCAAATATAATGCACCAAGTTTTATATTGTTGACAAAATTTTGTGAAAAAATATCTATCACAGACAAACATAGGGAGTAGAAGGAATTTTATTGGAAACCATATAACCAAATGTATGTATGGTTTTCCTCTTGAATGAAAACTCCCTTTCTGTTGATAAATTCCTTAGCTTCCTGAGTTATTCTCTTGGGCTCTACCCCAACCAACATGTATTTCAATTGTCTACAAAATTATATTGAACAATGTAAAAAGTGAATCTTGCTTTGTGTTTTCATAGCATCATGTGCTAGAATTGGACTGGTTCATTCTCTATAATTACACTCACTTTAACAAGGAGACCATAAAAAACATTGCAGTAAACAATTTCAAACAACATATATGCGCCCATACAAAAACTTTCAGTCCTTAAGTAATTTCTTAACTGGAAACAAAGTTCATTTGATATCACCTATGCCTAATCAAACATGGCATCTCTCCGGAAGGTAAAGTACATTACACAGAGTGTTGAATTGGGTATGTGTGAAGTCGATTGTCCACCAACTACATGCGTGAACAACCATGAAAAGTCTCGGTATGGTGCTTGCCGGAAATTTATATCAATTGTTGAAAGGTCGGTCAAGATGTTTGCATACGGTAGAAAAAATTATCTCAATATATTGGAACCGCCTACCTAAGAGTCTAGGAACACGTCTACTTCTGCAACCTTAAGAGGTTTATCTGTAGAAGGAAGACAAATAATTTTGTTGAAGACCTTGGGAGTAAGAAGGACTGGATTCTTTCCTTTTGTTGTGACCTTAATCATTCTTGTCCTGGAATCGAACCTTCGAGAACACCTTTATATGAGTTCCTTGAAGTCAGAAACCTCAAGAACACAACCAACATTGACAAGCCTTATAGTCCATAGTTTGTATGTTTTATTTTTGTTTGCACTCTTGTTCAAGAACCACTTGTAGGAGGAAGACCAATGAAAATTCTTGTCCTCTCTGACTAGTGAATCGACAGTATCACCGCAAAAGGGATGGTTTCTTATTCTATTTTCCATTCAACAAATTTTTAAACAAACCAGACATAGGTGAAGGTTATGAATAATATATTACCAAGATCCATTTTCTTTAAATCCAATTGCATGATGTGTATTTACTAAGATGTCCTTTCCACACATATGAACCATCTTTGGAAGACATGCAATCATAATTAGAAACCATTAAGTAGTTCATATAATAGCGGGAAAATTTACTTTGCATTACTCCTGATCGTCGCCCTTTCTTTGTAAGTCGCACCAAATCAACTTGTCATAAAAGATTCATTTTTAGTGCAGATTAGGTGGCTTTTCAAAATCCATGCTGCAAAGGTATTGGATGTGTATATGACATGAATCGTGTAAATTATGTTTGTGCCATATGCAGATATATGATGGTAGAAAAAGAATCGACACAAGGTAGAAATTTCCCAAGTAAAGAGGCTTTTGATGACAAGCTTTTTAGAATATGGTTATATCTTGAGGTAGTACATGGTCTACATTGCGTATGTCTACAACTTCAATACCAATCATCAATTTACAGTACTTGTCATCTGACATTTTATATGAAGTTAATGTCATCATTGATGTCAACCCTAGTCATGGGTTTTGGACCGTAAGATTGATGAAAGGTATTTGGACATGAATAACAATGCACATGCAGATAAAACACCCATGGATGGATAATATACATCATGTTGTTTCCGGTGGTATGTGGCAAATCACGTGGATCCTCATGGTTGAGGAGAAATGAATTTTTGAAGATGACAAAGTGAATTGAATAAGGAAGTACATGTAGGCCCTGAAGATAATTAAAGAAAAGAATTACAAAATAAGAAAGTGTCAGGTCAGCCCTAATGTTAAAAGGAAGTGACATAAATGGTATAAATACCTATCATTAGACATTCATTTTATACACAAGTCAAATTTTAGAGGAAATCAGAAGTAAAAAAGGCCGTATTTCAAGGGAGGATGAAGTCTTTTGGTGATGTGTTCTAAGGTATGTTATTTTTAGGTCATCTTACCATTTTCGCTATAACTATTTTTTCTAGAACGATTCAGATGGTGAAATTGCTATTTTATTGAGAAGACATATCAAGGTACATGTTTTAAAATTTTCATCTCTTGATTCGCTATAATTATGGAGATACACTCTGTGGAAGACAGGGTTTTTGACCAGTCCTGAAGCTAGTCAATAAACAGGTGTTCCGGGTAAAAAAGTCACAAATTCTTCATAGAGACTCCAAATGTAGTGGGACAAATTTAATTTGAAATAGTACAGATGGTATTTTCTTGTGTGCGAGGTTCAGAATCTAGTGTTAAATATTGAGCGTGGGGCATTCTTTACAAGTTCGTTGTCCTGAATAAACCATAATTGAATAAAGTCTACCATTATTTCCATAACTTATTTTTGGGGAGGATTCAAGGACTGAAACTTGGAGTAGTTTCAAAGAATACATTGTGTAATATTATATACAAGATTAGAGTATTCTAAGAATTGAAGAATTATATAATTTGAAGAAGTCTCAGGAAGCATTATCAGGCTCTATGTGATGGTTGGTTGATGGTGATGATTTAATGTAAAGTTTTATCATCTCTAATATATTCTTGGGTGGAAGGAAGGGGCAAGGATAGAGAGGTCAACCCTCTCTTGATATTGGAGGATTGTATCTTCCTCTTGGAGGTTTATCCCTCCCTTTATATTTGG
>JZKD02S1688299.1:114147-148938 GCA_000966675.3 Picea glauca | reverse complement strand
GAGAGAGAGAGAGAGAGAGAGAGAGAGAGAGAGAGATCATCCTTCATTTCTATGTTATAGTCTTTAAGTAAAATTCTGAGTGTTTTGTACTTGGACATATAATATTCAATGCAAAAGAAATCATTGGGATTTAAAGAAATTAATTGATTTTCAAGCTGGTGAGCTTGAATCGCACCGTGTTTACTAAATACAACTTCCATATTATCCCAAGCTTCATCTAGGTCATCAATTCCTTAAAGGTGAAACCATAAATCATTAGAGATGGAAATTTTGATTAATCTACATGCTTTGTCATTTTTATTGTTTCATTTGGATTTATTTGTGGCATTAATGGATGATTTGTTTCCAAAGGTAATTTGATAAAGGCATTTAATTCATAGTAAATCCTCCATATGGGATTTTCATGAGAAGTAGTTAGTATTGGTAAGTAAAACATCACTTTGACTAACCATACTAAAATATGAAGATAATATGGATTCAAAGTATGAACTGGCTTTCTAGATGGAAAGGTCTCAAAAAAATAGGCAATTAAAAAAAACATTGAAAATGGGATTCATATATCAAAGTTATGCCCTTTTTAAGAAAGTCATAAAAGGTAACCCAGGTGCCATTTGGAAGGTAGAGGTTGATCCATGTGGTGATGGATACACAATGAGGTTGTTGAGTAAAAACAAATTCCCTTCCTTCCTAACTTTTCCTATAAGCTCATTTTTACAAATATGCTACTTATGAAGTGACATGTTTTTATAAAACAAGTGAGAATCACTTTTATAATGAACTTCCTTTATGATTGAAGTTACTTCAACACAACCGGAAACAAAAACAAATGAGATTTCAATTTTTTTTTTATTTTTTTTTCTGAAACTTAACAAGAAAGTGGGTTAGATTCCATAGAGTGTAAAACAAAAGGCATATGCATACTGAAATAGTAGCAAACTGAGAAGATAAACTGAAAAACCAAAATATTAACTCGGTAAAACATAAATTTAAAGGTGCAATGAAACTTTATACCTCTGGATCTTACAAAAAGGTCATATCTTAGTCAAACAAAAACCTTTTTGGGTGAAACAAAAAGTGCTTCCAACTGAAAACAATGCTCTAGATGCAATGAAATAGACCGCTTAACCTAGAAATGAATTAAAATAGTAGAATTTATAAATATTTGTATGCATGCAATGACATAGTTTTAGGATCTCAATCAACAACATGAGCGAGTCTTCATACATGCTTTGATACCATGTTCAACAAAATGGAGTATTTCCACACATGACAAACACTTTAAAATACTATTCACAAAACCAAATAAAATATTAGTAAACCAATGTATTATATTGTTAAAACACTTAAAGATGGAAATAGTCCATGGCCCCAACCAACACGACCACTTGAGGTAATATATTAATGCAAAAGAAAATTTTGTACTTAGAAGGTTCTCACAATTTATCTTTAGCAAATGACCATCCACACTCTTTAAATAGAGATCATGGACCAATTGAGTGTTAATCCAATGATCAATATAGACGTTACTATCGAGGAGAATATGAAGCATTGAATCACTTATTTCTATAACATATTGTGATCGTTGGATTACATAAATACAAATGCATACTAAAGAAACACACGTTTACTTAAAGACACATTATGCCAAGTTATTTTAAGTAACTCCTAAGTGTCTAAATATCCTAAAACCTAATTTTCTTATTGTTTCCCTTTTGTTTTATGTTGCTGGAAACTCTGGCATTAGGGGTTTATTCTCTCTACTATTTCACAATGAGATTTTTTTTTATGCAATGAATATTTAATGGATTTGTTTAATTGTATATGGGGGTTTAAGTATTTGTTGGATTGGGACCACTTATTACATTATATCCTAATCCATGTCATTGTTATTTTTTTTAAAAACACTTTCATGATTCACGATGCACATAGCATAGTAAAGATGCACCAATGGGTTTTTGGTAAAACGTACCATTTGGCGTCACCTAACTTTTAAAAAGTGTTTCCAAGTTTAGTAGTGTGCACTATACAGTAACAATGAACTAGTGTGTAAAAATATATTAGATACATTGGTGTGTATTACTAAACCTTACACACCAACTTACCCAAAAGCAATTGTAGGATGAAATTCTTTATTTAATTTGTAAAAATGTATTTCATAATTTGTGTATTTAATTATGTAGGGATTTTATTAATAGAAGATGTCTTATACAAGATTAGGTAAAAACAATTATAAAAACAAGTGCGAGGGAACCACATCTCAAGAAGAGAACGTGGAAAATTCTTTAAAATTTTAATATTAAATTGAACAATGCATTGGATAATGCATGTCATGCAAAGTAAAAAATTGAACAAAATCAATAAGATTGTTTAGATTTTGAGTGGAAAAGAGTGTAAAGGATTTATGGAAATGTTACGAAGAGATGAATTAGGTGGATCAAAAGGTAATCAATATGAAGTTTTTCTTTGATTTTTTTCTAATAATGTACTTCATAACTATAATCAATAACATGTTTCAAACATTCAATTTGATATTTGTTGAATGTTGTATAAGGATCGATAACAAGGGAACAGAAGGTCCTCCTAAGAAGATAAAAATTATGAAAGATGTAAATGATGATAAATTGGTTCTCAGTTAATCTAGAGTGGTGCTCGAAGTAGGGGGGAACTTTTATAAAACTATCAGAGATATAGTGGAAAGATTGTGCATGTTTTCTTTTCATTTACAATACAAAAAAAATCTAATGGCTCCAAGAATTAGCTCATATATAAACTACAACAAGCATTTATGGAGCAATAGTTAATGGGACCTATGAGACTTGCAATAGAAAAACATAAAATAACAAAAATGAATGATGCTCACTATGTTTTTCTATAACATGCTTATACTAGTCCAAAAGAGTACCAAACTGATAACTTTTCTATATTCATTTTTGTATAAATATTAATTAATTTTTTAATTGTTCTTTTCGTTTTTTAGGAAGATTGAAAAAATTCCAAAGAACAAACGAGGTGATGTTTGAAACATGTTGGTAGGGATGTTGAAAACAATGTACAAGGAGATGGTCAAAGAAATGAGGATAATTGAATTGTAGGAGGAGTTATCCTTACAACAATGTGCATCAAATGTATGTAATCATTGATTTTTTTAATGTGTAGAGAGTTTAATTACCTCACGAAACAATGATTTTTAATTGTTTTGTTGTTGCAGAAAATAAACCAAAATGGAACCTATTCAACACATAAGACGGGACAACAAGGCATGAAATGGTTGATCAAAGTTTGTGAGTATTTGCATTTTTTTACTTAAGATTTCATATTTGTTGTGATGATTATATTTTAATTAATTTACAATCATCCACGGATGTTTTTTAATAGGTGATAACATCCAAATAAGAGCAATTTAAACACTTGATTGACATCGAATTAAGTATGGTTGTGACTATGTGTTGGATAATGAAGGGTTAATTGAACAATTTGTAAGTAGCTATGTTGTTTTACTTCCCTTATTGTATAGTTAATGGAACAACAATAAACCTTTAATTATATCTATGCTTTGTCATGGAAAATAAAACTTGTAGGAAACAAAGCATGTAGTGGATCCAATAGAAGATAACTTGAGAGACATCATTGTTTATGCAACACTCACTACTATGGTACATTTTCAATTTACACAATCATGTATATTATGTTATAAATGTAAATATACTAATTACACTTTATTTATATGCTTGTGGATGGAACATGAAGGGGTGGAATTTCAAAATCAATCCAATCAACAAAACATTCCAAATAACCCAAGTACAATATCCCCTACAATTGATGAAAAATGAGGCATGCAAGTAGTTCGAGCAATAACAATAGTTTGAGCAATGAATGATAATCACCGAAATTGAATGTTGCAAGTTGTATATTTTATAATTTTTGTCTGTGAAAATAAATCATTTTGTTTAATGTGGACATATTTTCCCAATTGGATGATGACATGTTACCACTAATCGTAAGAAGTATTTATTGACATTTTGATTATCATGGGCCTTTATGTTGTCCCATTATGGGCATTTATGAAGGGCCTCTTATTCATATATAATAAAATGGATTTCATATTCTATTGCATTGTCTAGTGTCATAAATGATTACATTGATGATTAAATATATGGATAGTTTACATTGTTATAATAAACAAAGGTGTAATCAACTGGCATGTTTTTTTAAACAATACAACACATTAATGCAACTATTATATCCAAACAAAATAATCGTAAAATAAAAATAAATATTGTTATTAAAAATAGTTTACTTTTTTTATAATTAATGGAAATTTTGTAAAAAAACAAGTTACATTTGCATACCCTAGCACTAAAACATATCAATACATTATATTCATTTGAACACAATGGTGCAATTCATATAAATTTATGCACTAGTGCATTTTAATGCATTATGCACTGATGTGAATAACTACAACAAAAGAACATGTGCTCCTAGTGACAACAAAAACATTGTTTCCTTTAATGATTCCATTAATGTTGTTTTTATTTTTATCATAATAACTACAAGAAATAACAGTGTGAAAGGTAATATACAGACTGATGCTTTTTCAGATGTAATACACATTGCTTCTTTCATTATTTAATATATGCAATGACGCATCAAATATATATATATATATATTATAATAATACTCTATTTTTAATTTCACGATCAATCCAGACATCAAATTGGTGTATGAGACCCCCTTGTTTGTGGGACAAGGGACCCCTCTGTGCATCGATTTGACTACTAAAGCATACAGAGGTATACATATGCATTGGTGCATATTATATATTTTTAGAGCCCCAATGCTTTTCAAATAATGACACACAAGTGTGTATTATCGATATGAGTGCACAAGTGCTTTCAATGTCTAACATACACACTAGGGCTTCGAAAATATATTATACACACTAGTTAGTGCATATTAATATATAAAATATGCACCGAGGATTCAAAAATATATTATACACACCAATGCATATTATACATTTTTGAATTTCTGATGGATATCAAATATTGGTGCATTGGTTCATATGGTATATATATTTTGCACACTAGTGCACATTATTGATATAAGTACACCAACAAGAAAAACCTCCATTAGTACCTTTGATTGCCCATAATTTTTAGTTATAGTGAAAATCCATTAAAACCTCCACAAAAAGCTTTGCTCCCAATAGCGAAGGTTTTTATGATAATTCTTCATAATCTTGTAACACAAAAAACCTCCACAAAAACCTTTGTTAGAAGGCATTTTCCTTGTAGTGTTAAAAGGTGGAGGGGGAAAAAGTGGCCATGGAATAAAATTGGGGCATTTAGACTAGATAATTGTCATAAATTGAGCACAGGAATCTTTTTGAGAGGCATCCAACCATGTAGTTGTTTGAGGTATCTCAAATTGTGATTATATCTCCTCTTTAAGGCCACTAATAAAACAAACATTGAAAATATATCATCATCCAACCATTCCATCCAGAGGGATAATCACTCAAAAGTAGTAATATATTTCTTCAAAATACTAGTTTTTCACAACTTGGTTAACATCCCCACAAAATTAGTATATGTTTAAAATCTATCATATAATGATTTCACAAACTGGTTCTAAAAAATGTACACGAGATACGATTTCTTGTGCCACTATCACCATTGCTATCTGTCTCAATTGAAATATATCACATCCAAATAGAGTTTCAACACATCACTTTAGGTCTCAAGAAAAGGAAAATAGTGTTCCATATGGTCAACCCATCCTTTCAAATTGGACCCATCAAACTTGTCTAAATTGATCTTTGGGAATTGGTACAACTAAGTGGAATTAGAATCATCTAGGAATTATTGAGACCTACCTTCACCATCCTTGGAAGATTACCTAATGTCCATATAAATATGACCAATTAGGGCCTCAAATTAGGTGGTTATGCATTGTTGAAAGCTAGTCATGGCATCCAAAATTCATTGATTTGACTCAACAAGGTATGACACCTACTAAGCTAATGTAGAGAAATCAACATCCACTTTGTTCATCCAATCATCCATGTCCTTTTCTCTAGTGGTATGCATGAAACTGACTAAGGTACTCCTAAAATATTTTTGAAAACGTGTCCTAATAATGGTTGGAACTTCTAAGATACTTCTTATAATCACTAATAAGACCCCAATTCATAAATGACACTGCAACCTTTCTTTTCATGACACTTATGTGTTTGCAATCTAGTTCTTGATTAGAGACACAATCACATTGCAATATTTCCTTATATGACTTTGAAGCTACAACTAAAATTAGTTATAAATTCCATAATACTTCTCATAATCTATATCATAATACCAATTTGAAAATGGCACCCTGAATCTTCTTCAAACAACATTGTTCTGACTCCAATCTACTTCTCCAAAAAAGAGAAAATGCCATTTTAAAATAGGTTTTTGGGTTCTGATGAGCAAGAGAGTGTAAATATCTATATATCTCTAATATACACTCGGGGTTCCAACAACAATACTATTTTTTTCTTTCACAACATCGACTAAGGAGAATAAATTGTATCTTAGTTGTACTACCCAATTCCCAGGTACACAAGAGTGATCTCCCCAACTACTATGCTTAATGTACTATAGACATAGATAAATGAAATTATTATCTAAGGAGGGCCTCAATGATACTTATGGGTCTTTTAATATACTTGAGGGTATGTGGAAGAACAAATCCATAAACAAATTATATATAATACAATAGTAATCACTAGGTACCGATAGAGGATTAAAAGGATTTCTATGGATGAACCCACTTGTATTATATGTGTGTGTGCTTCTTGTCCATATTTCATTGTTCTAGTCATTTAATGTTAGATATCTATGTTTATATAGGCTCTAGCCATTAAAAAAAATCTAAAATTTTGGTGTTTGTGCTTTCCTAAGAAATTTCTTTGTTACCACTTGCAAGATTCTTAGTATGCAAAATGAAAAATATCCAAAACGTATCATCTTCAATAGATAACAAGAAAAGAACAATAGTAATCGTACTTGTGAAATGAAAAACCCAATATTGATATTGAAACTGATAGAAATGTTCACAACACCACTTCAAGGGGGGAAGCTCCAAAAGCAAAGAGCTCCAATCCAATTTGAATACCTCACTCCTCTTACATGAATCTTAACCTTTGTAAATGGCTTCTAGAAAATCCAAAAAATAACCCCTAATGACCTCTACATTAATGACCAGGTCATATTACATTATTGAATGCCAACTACCTAGTGGGACTTACTTAATGAGACCACATTAAATTAATGAGTACACACTCCAACTACCTAGGAGGCCTTATTTTCTTAGGAAAACGACCTTACATTGATTAAAAACATAATTACTCGTAGCTAGAGAAGTTAGGGTGGGACAGTAACAAATTTTCATGGGTTGGGAAGGTTCTACATGAAGTTTATTAGAAACCTTAGTAGGATTTGTGCACTGCTAACTTGGATGAAGAAAGGGTATTTTAAGTGGTCATCCATAGCCAAAAATAAATTTGAATTGATCAACAAGAAGGTAATAGAGAATTGTGTATTAGCACTTCTTGACTTTCAAAAAGTGTTCTAGGTGGATAGTGATGCAAGTGGAACAACAATAGGGCTAGTTTTGAGTCAATAAGGTAAACCTATTGGTTTATTTATCAAAAAAATGAATGATTCTAGGAACAAATATTCAGTTTATGATGATGAATTTTGTGCCATAATCCAAGAATTAAATTTTACCTAAGGAGTTTGTTCTACACATTGACCACCAATCATGGAAATGTATTATCAATCAATGAAAAATAAGTAAAAGCACATGAGGTGGGTATAATTCCTACAAACTTATTCATTTGTTTTTAAGCATATAAGGTCTATAAATTCCAACAAAGTTATATATGCCTTGAGTGGGAGATCCTCTTTACTAACCACCATGTCAAAGGAAGTTGCGGGATTGGATAGTGTAAAGACTTTATCTATAGATGATGATTATTTTTCAGCAACATGGAAGGTTTTCAAAGAGCCTTAGAGTGAAAATAGAACACTGTACATGGAGTACATCATATGACAAGGATTTATAATAATAATAATGATGGATGTGCATCCCTAGAGGATTGTTGATGGAAAATGTGATTAGTGAGTTGCATAGTGGGGGATTAGAATGACAATTTGGTGTTGAGAAGACAAAGGTATTAGTGGAAGAAAAATATTATTAGTCATGATTGAATAAGGATTTGAATAAGTGGGTGGAATGTTGAAGAGTTTGTCATCAATTTAAAGGAAGAATTTTGTATGCATTGTGGCCAATACTAGACGAGACACAGATGGATATCAACATGGATTTTGTGTTAGGACTACCAAGATAGGTAATTATTCTATTTTTATAGTTTTTAAGATATTTTCAAATATGGTACATTTTATTCCATTTAATAAGACTTATGATGCCATAAATGTGGTAGTGTTAATTTTCAAAGTAATTGTAAGGCTACATGGGTTGCATAGGAGTATAACCGCATATAATGACAATAAATACCTTGTCTATATTTGGATAACCTTGTCGAAAATTTTGGAAATGGGATTAAAATTTAGTTCTATGTACCATCGAAACATTGATGGTCAAACATCGGTCAAACATAGGAGTTTAGGTAATTTTTTTAAGTGTCTTGTTGGAGAGAAGGTAGGGAAATATGACATAGTATTGACATAGACATAATTGTTTTATAACAATTTTGTGAACCAATCAACAAGTAAAACACAATTTCAATTTTTTTATGGTAGGTTGGCTAATGAAGTGACATTTTTTTAAATTACTAGCTAGGAATAGGAACAATATTGTTTTTTAATCATTTGCAAAGTACGTGAAGAATCTACATGAACAAGTTAAATAATAGTTGTGGTAAAATAATACAAATAAGAAGGGTGGATGAGAAAACAAGAGAAAAATGTGTTTGATGAAGGATATTTGGTTCTAACATATTTGAGGAAAGAGACATTTCCTAAGGGATTCTATAGAAAGATGAAAATGAGAAAAAATTGACCACGTTGAGTCCTATTGAAATCTCAAACAATGTTTATCATATTGAATTTCCAAATGAGCTAGATATACCTTCAACATTTGATATTTTATGTATGTGTTTAAACTATAAAGATAAACTTCAAGGAATGTCAAGTTCAAATAGCCTTGGATGCAATTTGATAATTTTTGTCTTCTTGACTCTGATCTAGGGTTACAAGTGAGAATATGGCTGATCCATAATGGATACGATAGGAAGTGAAGGTGAAGGGTGCACTTAGTACCTCCCCCTCCTCCTCCTCTTCCTTCTCATCCAAGTCTTTGTCATTTCAAGACATCCAATACCACAACGAAGAAGGAGACTTTTTCACCTTCATCCTTAAGAATATTTGTAAAGAAACTAGATGACATCCCATATGTGAAGATTCCTCACCAAGCCTCGATCAAGAAAGTTATCATGTTTGCAAAAAAAAGTGTGGGTAGGAAAGTTAATTGGATTCTGTCCCTCACCTTTCTTGATGGAAACATGGCTCCAAAAAATGGTATCCTTTGATCAAAGGAAAAATATGGACCTTCTTCTATGAATGAGGTTTTTATGCAATCCTCTTTGAACTAAGGAATAGCGAGACTTGATTTTCTAAAGTAGCCCATACTTCATGAGGATAAGATGTATGCATATAAATTGATGCTCCTTGGATTTTAACCTTGAATAACACCTCCCCTCAGTGATCCTATATGGGGTAAGACTCCCCCACCTCCATTTGATCCTTTGGCATGATCAAATTCTATCATCCAACAAAACCTCAATAGGAAAATATGTCAAGTAGAACCCAAATCATGCTAGTCTTCCCATGCAAGGATCCACATGGAGGTGGACACTTGGGAAGGGGATAATTGAAGTAGTAAAGATGGATATTTTAATTTGGAAGTTCATTCAACCCCTAGACCATGAATATTTTCCTCTCAAGTGTAAAACTTACCATGAGTATGGTCATTTTACAAAAGATTGGAAATTGAATGATAAATTGGATGCCTTGAAATCCTTTAAACAGAACAGATATTCCAATCCAAAAAATGAAACACATCAAAAGAACCGACCTTCTGCCTCCAAGAATAGTCTTTTCAAACAATCTCTAAAAAATTTCATCATTCTACCCCTCCAAGAATGAGCCAAAAGTTGATGCCACCAAGACATTTCCTCCATCGATCTCGACCAACACTTCAAAATTGTCTCCAATTGAAACCACCCCAATTGTTTTCATCTTTCCTTCACTGGAAACCCTATATCCCAACTAAAACCATCCCCACCCTTGTGCATGAGAAAACAAGCATCCACCCTCACAAGAAGACATCCCATTCAAATACTTATTCACTCCCCTCTCTTTTATCATCCTTAAAAGGAAAAATATGAACAAATAAGTGAGGAGGAAGAAGAAATGGATACTAAATCCAAGAAAAAATTGGGAACTTATGAAATAAAACAAAGAGAAAAGAGAAGAGGACTGATTAAAGAAAAATATTTAGGGGTTGAAGCTACCCTTCATGGAGTATTTAGTCATGGAATCCAATAGTCATAATCCAAGAAATGAAAGTGATCTCCTAGAATATTAGAGGGATGGGTATAAAAAAGAAACAAGAAGTAATCTACAACTTAAGGGTAAGAAATGAAAATCCAACAATACTATGAATCTGAGAAAAAAAAGTAGAATACTTGACACCAACCTCCAAATACTCGGTAAGGTGTAGAAAATTATTGAAGGAATGCACATAGATTCAAGAGGGGCTTCTATAGGAATCACTACAACATGGAAAATTAAAGAGGTGGATCTTATCTCAAATTAGAAAGCTCAGTATTAGATGCACACACCATTAAAAAACATTTCCTCGGGGGATCAGGTACGGCTCTTCAATATTTACTCTCCTAATAGCTATAATGATAAAAATGTTTGTTGGGAATTCATATGAATGTTTGGGGACAATATCTTTTACTCCCAAAGAATAATTGCAATGGATATAAACATGGTGCTCATCCCATTGGAAAAATGGTGGGGGGACATATTCATAAGGGATCCATTAAAAAAAAAATATGGTTGACATCTTTCTACATTGGAGGATATCTAGTTGATATAAAACCTGGAAGAGGAATATTCAACTTGAACAATAGGTAACTTGGGACTAACCACATATCAGAGAGGATAGAGCAATTTCTATTCCAAGAATCCATCTTATTTGATTCAATTAACATCTTCTCCTACATCCTACCCTTCACAACTTTAGACCATATGCTTCGTTCTATCTTTGGAACCAAAACAACATTTCAGCCCCATTCCCTTCAAATTAAACCCTATATGGATTCAACAATAGAAGGCATGGGATGTAATATTAAAATATTGGACAACAACAGTTTCATGTTCCCCCATCCCCCACCCAACCCCTTCATATGGGGAAAAATATATGTTAAGGACGGATGGAAACCTTATGCCTATTTCAGAGTTTCACTCCCCTCAACAACCAAGTTTGGACTGTTTGGAATCCATTCCCATTATATATATGTCATTGAAGGAAGAATTAATATTCCAAGTAGTTCTTAAGAAGGAGGAAGAGGTGGCTCAAGCGCTTGGCAAGGCTCAAAGAGAGGAATTATTGGAGGCTTAAATCCAAAAGTCCATATATTAAATATGGTGATAGAAAATCCAAATATTTCCACAAGCAGGCTAATGAAAGAAGAATTAAGAGCCATGTAGTAGAGGTTGATATGGAGGATTGAGAGAGGATCAACACCTTTGAAATACTAAAAGAGGAAGCACATGAACACTTTAAATATATTCATATAGAATGAATGTTATCTACACCCTCAACATGGAATGAAATGCTCTCCATTATCCACCCAATTATCAAAGAAGAGGACAATGACAACCTAATGAAGGAAATACTTGAAGAGAAATTACAAAAGGTAGTATGAAGGATCTAGACAAAGCCCCATGCGCAAACTATTTCACTGACCTTTTCTATCAAGAATGCTAGAAAATTATTAAGCATGTCTTATGGAGGATGATAGAAAACACAAGAATAAGAATAAGCTTAGGGTGGGATTAATTCAACATTCCTATCCTTGATCCTTAAAAGAAGAAAAACCCACCTCATTCACTAGAATATGCCCCACCGTCCTCTGTCATGTCTCTTACCAAATCATGGCCTCTAGAATAAGCATATTTCTCCTCCTTATTATCTCTGTAGTCCAAGGGGTCTTTGTGAGAGGAAGAAAAATATTTGACAACATAATGTTAGTCCAAGGAATAGTACATTCCATCTACCAAGTAAAAAAGTAGGGCATGGTAATAAAATTTAACATGAGTAATTCCTTTGACCAAGATATCGATAGCTTATTCTTTAAATTTTTGAATAGATTTGGGTTCTCTCATCCTTTCATAGATTGGGTTGCTACATTAGGTAAGGGACCTTAGATTTCCCCACTTCTAAATTGAAGGCCAACCCTTTACATCATTATGGAGGAATCTCTCGTAAGAGCTTTGGGGACAACTTGGATCATAGAATCCCTACCTACAACCAACATTGCATGAGGTGTGAGAAACATTAATCACTCATGATTTGATGATGACACTCTTCTAGTGGGAGGAATATTCATAACCAAATCCGAACACTTCAAATAAATCCTAGATAATTTCCTTGATGCATCCATAGGGCTAGTGAAAAATATTGAAATCATGCTCTATGGTTGGAACACCCTAGTAGGAATTTTAGCTAGAATTGTAAGACTCCTTGAATCCCCCCTAGGGACATAATGGAACTCCTTTAACTACCTAGGCATCCGCATATTCTTCAAGGAAACCAAAGCCTCGAATTGGAATCTTTTCCTACAAAAATTCAACTATAAATTGACATATTAGGGATCTCAATGGTTGAATGTGCAAGGTAGGGTAGTTCTCATCAAGTTAGTAATGTCATCCCTTCCAACCTTCATGTGTTTTTTCCTACTCACTTCTAGTAGAATATTAAATTCCATAGGAAAAACTGTAAGAATGTTTTTGTGGAAGAGGGTCAATAATAATTCCAAGGAATTCAACCTAGTATATTGGAAAATGGTTAGAACACCTCAAAATAGAGGGGGACTAGGAATAAGACACCCATAGTTTATGAAAAAATGAGCTTGGAGCTAAAGTGGCTTAGAGTTTGATATCAAGGGAAGAAGAATGGTGGAAGAAAAAAAATCACAAAAAGTATCTCGATTATGATGTCTAGAGAATCCCCTTCCTCAAACAAGAGGATCCTCAATATGGAAACTATTAAAGATGGGAACCCCACTTATCGAATCTTTGTTCTCTTAGAAACTTGGAAATGGAGAAATCATTAATATTTGGGATGAAAACATCATAGAGAACTATCCTCTAGGGGACAACTGATCTAGGGGATCAAAATATGCTCAAAAATAAAAGTGCTCGGAATTGCTTCAAAACGGACTTGTGCGTAGGCCTCATCCTCACGATCCCAACACAACTTGAAAAAGTTCAAGAGAACATTGTATGTGAGAGATATCGCATTTTGTCCACTTTTCCAAACAGGCAAAATTTTGTTGACTGTACAGTCTGTGCAGTGCTTATATGGCAGGGTCGTACTGATGACGTGGAAGGTGACCGTATCGGTGACATGGCAGGTGATCATACTGGTGATGTGGAATTTGATCGTACTTGACGTGGCAGGTGATTGGCACATACGTGGACCAATGCATGGTCGACACATAACATGCTTAGAGAGAATGGGAAGGTGCCACATGGTCGAACCAGGGGTCACCACGTGGCACCCTGTATTTGGTTGATGGCTTAAAAGGCTTGTTGGATTCCGTGGGGGTCGAACCCGGGACCTCTGATAGTGGCAGTGACTTGGCAAGGGCCAGGCTACCACCCCACCTGCACGGTGTTCCTTACCCCACATGCTTCAAAATTTAATTTAAACTTGAATAAGATTTATTTCGGATGTGAAAAGGGCTCGACCCTTCCATATGAATTACCACATAACCATAAAACAACACTTGCGCACAGGGTTTTGGTGGTTAGCCCTTGGTTTGTCCCATACCACGCGTCCTCCATGTGACCACCAAAAACGAGGGAAAGTTTCAACGGATTTCCAACAGGGGAGCGGGAAAATAGGTCAGGGCCCAACCATATGGGGGCCACGCGACCACAACCTTCGCCCTTGGAGGCACTGATGGTGCTAACGGTTCAAAAATTTTCTAGTTTTTATAGGATGCACGTGCGTGCTGAGTTTTTGGCACAGAAAACACACAGAGGTTAGGTTTAGTCATTCTGGGTGCATTTTGGAGAGCAAAGACATCAAATAATTGGGAGAAACTTCTAGGGAGTGATTCCAACTTAGTTTTTGGCAAAACCAGGTGCATGAAGAGCCCAACTAGGGATTTTTGGACTTTCTGGAGCCATTGAAGCCATCTATTTCTCATTCTGAGCATTTTAAAGTATTGATTTTGACACTTTGAGCATTAATGAAAATGATCCATTGGAAGTTGGACCAGGAGATGTAGCCCAAGAGAGGGGTGAAATCCTTTATCATTTTTTTGTGTTAATGTGTTTACTTTGATGGTTGTTTATGAATTTTTATGTTTCTCATGATTAAGTAAAAAAAACTCATTAATTTTTATGTGTTTGTAACTTGACGCTATTACCCAAGCACATACAAATTTCACTTGCAATTTTAAAGAGACTCAAGCCTTTTCATTTTCATATCAAGTTGGTATCAGAGAATAGGTTTTTGAAGGTTTGATTGTTTGCAAGTGTTTATTTTATGATGCTTACAAGGTTGAATCTCACAAGAGGAGAAGGTCAACTTGTAGAGCCAAGTTCTCAACTTTCGAGAAGGAGAACTACACAATGACCTCAAGATTCAAGGAGATATTCACCAAGTATGGCTCATGAGGAGAGTCATGAAACTCTTACTTCAGAGGATGAAACTTTCAGAAATGTTTTCTATGATATGACAGAAATGGTGAAATTTTTATTTCAAGAAAGAAATGCAAGGTTGCAAGGTGAAAGCTCAAACCCTCCAAAGGATAATGGAGATAGTGGTGATAAAACTCCAAAAGGAAATGGATGGAATGGTGATACTCCACCTCATTCACCTCCATCTTCCACCTCCTCTACCATTTCACAACCACCTCCAAATTCTCCAAACGAACATCGTAAAATTCCTCTACAAACTCCTTTGCTTAAGCTTGATATTAAGTTTGAATTGCCTATGTACAATGGATAGGTAAATGATGAGAAATTTGATAAATGGATTTGTCAGATTGAAGTGTATTGTAGGATACAAAGAATCAAAGATTATGAAACTAAGATTCATCTTGCCTCTCTTATATTGGAAAGTGCGACACTCATTTGGTGGGAAGCCAAAACTAAAGAGGACATGAAGAAACATGGTAAAGTTTTATCCTCTTGGAATGATTTTATTTTTTCACTTAAAAGACAATTTTATCCATTAGCATACATGCAGAAAGATATTATGGATTGGTAAAACTTTAGACAAGCTAAAGGGAAAAGTGTGAAAAGCTACACTCAAGAATTTAGAATAAGAGCTTTGATTTTGGGTATAGATTTATCTTCTCAAAAAAATTTACTCAAATATATTGGAGGATTGCATAGCTACTTAAGGCACACAATACTTATGTTTAACCCTACAATTCTAGATGAAGTTTATGTACATCAAACTCATTTGGAAGCAAGAGGGAGGAATGAACCTCAAGAGGGCAGCAAGAAGCCTTTTGTTAGAGACAAAGGAAATAGGAAATTCAGAGGAAATGGAAGAAAGAATGTTTCAATCAAGAAAGAGGGAGAGAAACTTTCATGTAAACATTGTTCAAAGGATGGACATGATGAAGACCATTGTTGGAAACTTCATCCTAAAATGAGACCCAAAAATTTCATCCATAAGGGGAAACCAAAGACTACTGCAACTACACAACATGATTTAGGTTTTGATTCGGGTGATGAAACAAAGATTACAACCATGGGTTTTCAAGGTAAGGATTCTATTGCAAGTGCTAGTTCTTCAAGTAGTAGTAGCCTCAATGAAACTCAACATGAAAAATAAAGAATATAATTTTCCCACATAAGGGTTATTTCAAAGCATACCAAGATAGATACTCTTTTTGATACTAGATCTCAAGCAAATCTCATATCTTAAGACACTGTCAATAAATTATAATTGGAAACTACTCCACATCCTAAACCATACCCTCTAGGATGGATATGTGACAATGCCAAATTTCATGTGACAAGAAGGTGTAAACTTAAATTTTCCGTCACTGCAAACTTTATAGATAAGGTAGAGCTTGATGTTATTCCATTGGATATATGTGGTATTGTGTTGGGAAGCCCATATTTATATGATAGGAGAGGCATATTTCATCATCATGAGAACAAGTATCAATTGTTTAAAAATGGATTTGAGTACATTGTTAGAGAACATACAAAGAAGTTGAATTTGTCACTTGTAAATGTTGGACAAATGAAGAGATTAGTCAATGCTAGTAAGAATTGTTTCCTCTTGATGATCAAACCCAAAGACAATGTTGAAAAAAAAAAATTCCAAGGTTGTGATGAAAAGTTGAAATCTGATTTAAATGAGGTTGTTAACCAATATGATGAGATGTTTCAGAAACCAAAAGGATTGCCTCCAAAAAGGGTTATCCAAGACGAGATACAATTGCAACAGGATTTTCCTCTTCCAAACATTGGTATGTACAGGATGTCAGTCATGGAGAACACTGAAATTGAAAATCAAATCCAAGAGTTGTTTGACAAAGGGGTCATCATACCAAGCACATCGCCATGTGGATCACCAATTGTTTTAGTGCTAAAGAAATATGGTACATGGCGCATGTGTGTATATTTCAGGGCCTTGAACAAGATTACGGTAAAGAATCGTTATCCTCTTCCTATAATTGATGATTTTCTTGATCAATTGAAAGATGATAAGTATTTTACTAAGTTGGATTTGAGAAGTGGATATCATCATATTAGGATTGTTGAAGGAGACACATGGAAGACAACTTTCAAAACAAAGAAAGGTTTGTTTGAGTGGATGGTAATGCCATTTGGACTTTGTAATGCTCCTACTACATTCATGAGAGTCATGAATGCTATTTTAAGGCCTTTTATTGATGATTGTGTGATTGTCTACTTGGATGACATTTTGATATTTAGTAAATCTCATGAAGAGCATGTTATGCATGTAAAGAAAGTTTTGGAAGTCTTAAAGAAAGTTTTTTTTTTTTTGAATATGTCTAAATGAGAGTTTGGAAAGACCTCACTTGTTTACTTGGGACATATTGTTGGAGGAGGAGAACTAGAAATTGATCCTTCCAAGGTCAAAGTCATTTTGGATTGGCCCAAGCCCAAGAATGTGACATAAGTAAGAAGCTTTTTGGGAGTAGCCCAATATTGGAGAAAGTTTATTGCTAACTTATTTTCAATTGTAGCTCCATTACATGTAGTGACAAGCATCAAGCAAGTTTTACAATGGGGAGGCAAGAAACAAAAAACTTTTGATGCATTGAAGGAGACGATTAGTTCAGCTCCAGTTCTTGCACTTCCTGATTTGAGACAGCCATTTGAGATCCAAACATATTCAAGCAACTATGCAATGGGAGCAGTCTTGTTGCAACATGGTAAGCCCATTTGTTTTCATTCTGAAACTTTTAATGGTGTTGTGATTAACTATCCTACTTATGATAATGAGTTGTATGCATTGGTGCAAAGTGTGAAAAAATGGAAACATTCTTTGTGGGGAAAAGAAACTATCATTCACACAGATCATCAACCATTGCAATACTTACAATCACAAACAAAGATACAACAAGCAAGGCACTTCAGATGGATGGGTTTTATACAACAATTCTACTTGGTTATAAGGTATAAGAAAGGAATTTATAAAAAAGTTGTTGATATGCTTTCTAGGCCTATTGTTAGTGCTTCATTTATTCTTAAGCATAATTCTACCATGCATGAGGGTTATGTTGAACACTATGCTTTGGATGCTGATATTAAAGAGGTTTATGCAACTTTGTGTCATTCTAACCAAGTTGAGGAATTGGATTACCATGTGCATGATAAGATTTTGTATCATCTTGGCAAGCTATGTATTCCACAGGGTGAAAGAGTCAACATCATAAGGGAAGCTCATTCTTCTCTTATTGCTGGCCACTTTGGTGTAGGAAAGATGGTGGCTAATTTGCAAAGGTATTTTTATTGGCCTAAAATGAATGAAAGTGTTTCAACATATGTAACAGGATGTTCTTTATGTGCTACAAGTAATCCTAGCAATAGAAAGTTGGGTTTGTATACTCCACTTCCGGTTCCTTCTCGTCCTTGGGAAAGAATTTCCATGGACTTTGTATGAGGTCTACCTATGTATAAAAAGAATCATGATTATCTTTATGTTGTGGTTGACTGTTTCATCAAAATGTGTATTTTGATGCCTTGTAAAAAGCAGGTTACAGTTGAGCAAACGACACAAATGCTCTTTCAGCATGTTCGGGTACATTTTGGGTTGCCCAAATCCATTATTTTTTATCGAGATTCTCGATTTATTGGGAACATTTGGTCAAGCTTATGGGCACTCATGAACAACAAGATGAAAAAGAGCACAACTTTTTGTCCACAAACCGATGGCCAAAAAAAAGTGGTGAATAGAACAGTAGTACATCTTCTTCATGGTTATTGCAGCAAGCATCCTAAGCTTTGAGATGAGCACCTACACTACATTCAACATGATTACAACCGGGCTAAGCACTCTTCAACTCAAACATCTCCATTTGAGGCATGTTTTGGTTATTTGCCAAAATATCCTTTAGATTTTATCTTTGGGAAAGATATTTCTATTGATGGTTAATATGACATTGATAGAGCAAAGAAGTTCATTGAACAAATTCAGTTGGTGCACCAAATGGTACAAGAACAGTTGGAAAAGAGCCAAGCCAAGTACAAGACAAGATATGAAAAGCATCATGTTGATCATATTTTCCAAGTTGGAGATGAAGTTTGGATTTACATTAACAAAGAGAGGCTTAAAAGAGAAGGTAAAAAACTGAAACCAACTAGATATGGACCTTTCAAGATTCTTGAAAAGATTGGTAATAATGCCTTTCGTTTGGATTTGCCTCCTTATATGAAAATGTATGCAACTTTCAATGTTGATAATTTGAGATTGTATGAGCCTCCTTTGATTGATGATCAAGGAGAGCATGTTTAGATTCCTTCTATAGATGATTTCTCGCCAGACTATCTTTCAGAACTACATGAAGATACAATCCTTGATAGGAGGATTATAACTTCAAAACGAACGAATGTGGAATAACTTCGAGTTGGTATTAAAGGCACAAATATAAGCAAGGCCAAATGGATTTAGGTTGGAAAGGTGAGGGAACTGTACCCTCATCTTCAGATCGACTGAAAGTAGTCTTTTTGAAGTCCAAAAGCTTCCCAATGGGGAGGAGTGATCCAAGGGATCAAAATTTGCTCAAAAATCAAAGTTCTCGGAATTTCTTCAAAATGGACCCGTGCGTAGGCCTCGTCCTCATGATCCCAATGCAACTTGAACAGATTCAAAAAGACATCATATGCGAGAGATATCACGTTATTTCCACTTTGCCAAACAAACAAAATTTTGTTGACTGTATAGTCTGTACAATGCTGACGTGGCATGGTCGTACTGATGACGTGGAAGGTGATCGTAATGGTGACATGGAAGGTGATCATACTGGTGATGTGGCAGGTGACCGTACTTGACGTGGCAGGTGATTGGCACATACGTCGACCAATGGATGGTCGACACATGGCATGCTCAGACCGAATGGGAAGGTGCCACGTGGCCCAGCCAGGGGTCGTCATGTGGCACCCCATATTTGGTTGATGGTTTAAAAGGTTTGTTGGAGTCTATGGGGGTTGAACCTGAGACCTCCAACATTGGCAATAACTTAGCAATGGCTGGGATACCAGCCCGCCTGCACAGTGTTCCTTACCCCATATGCTTCAAACTTTAATTTAAAATTGAATAAGATTTATTTCAGATGCGAAAAGGGTCGGGGCTAAGCCCCAACCCTTGGCTCGACCCTTCCATATGACTTACCACATAACCATAGCACAACACTCACGCGTCGAGTTTCGATGGTTAGCCCTTGGTTCGGCCCATACCACGCGTCCTCTACGTGACCACCAAAAATGTGGGAAAGTTTCAATGGATTGCCAGTAGGGGAGCGGGAAAATAGGTTAGTTCCTGGCCACATGGGGGCCATGCCACCACGACCTCCGCCCTTGGAGACGCTAATGGAGTTAAGGGTTCGACAATTTTCCAGTTTTTGTGGGATGCACGTGCATGCTGAGTTTTTGGCACGAAAAACATACAGAGGCCAGGTTCATTCATTCTGGGTGCCTTTTGGTGAGCAGAGACAACAAAGAATTGGGAGAAACTTCCAGGGAGTGATTCCAACTCAGATTTTGGCCAAACCAAGTGCAGGAAGAGCCCAGCTAGGGGTTTTTGGACATTCTGGAGCCATTGAAGCCATCTATTTCTTATTTTGAGCATTGTAAAACACTGATTTTGACACTCTGAGCATTAATGAAAATGATCCATTGGAAGTTGGACCAAGAGATGTATCCCAAGAGAGGGGTGAACTCCTTTATCATTTTGTTGGGTTATTGTGTTTACTTTTATGGTTGTTTATGACTTTTTATGCTGCTCATGATTAAGTAAAAAAAAATCATTAAGTTTTATGTGTTTGTAACTTGATCCTATTACCCAAGAACATAAGAATTTCACTTGCAATTTTAAAGAGACTCAAGCCTTTTCATTTTCAGATCAACAACCCAGGTCTCTTAAAGGTCAAAGATTGTCTTCTATCAACTGATATAAAAATCTAGTGGAACTTTCAAATTGGGATCAAGATGAAGGATTGCAATAGATGGGCTTGATATAGTTCAATCCCCCTCTAGAATCCTAAGAAGAGTCATCTCTCTTGATCCATCTCCTCAACTTATTTTCTCCTCTATGGAAAAATATGGAGGATAAAAGAGCTTGGGGCTTGTCAAATAAAGGATATAATATCAAACAAGGGTATGAGAACCTCCTCCTTTAGCAAGACATTCAATATCCCTCTAGATTTTGGAACAAATTCTAGTCAAGAGTCCTACCAAAAATTAAAATCGGTATTTGGTTGTTAACCCATTAAAATCTTCTCACAACAAACAACTTAAGTAAAAAACATTTTTAAGGCCCCTTTAGATGCTTCACGTGAAAAAAAGTGGAGGAGAAAATATCCCACCTCTTTTTAGAATGTGGTACCACTAAGAGTATATGGAAGCTCACTCTAGCAGAACTTCAATTGGTCATTCACCCCTTGAAACTTTGAGCCAACTATTCACCAATTGGAGGAAATCCTATCCCCAACCGCTAAAAAAATGACCTTTGTTGACTAAAAAATGGATCTGTCTTCCTAAATACATAACCTGGAAAATTTCGCTAACCAAGAATAAACAAATATTCAAAAATGATCTTCTTGAACCCCAAAACATAGAAAAAACTACCTCTAGAGTTCTGATAGAAAAAATCCAGAGTAGAGGCATAGAAACAATCCTTTGAGAGATTTAAAAAGAATAAGAAACACTCTAGCTCAACCCTCTCTTAACCCCCACTCAAAGAACACATAGGTACACAACAACAATACCATCAAGCAAGGAAAAATGGAAGCTAAGATTAGGAGATGAAGAAATTCTATGATGGAAAATACATCAAATAATCCATATCTTATTCTTCAATGGAACCTCAAAAGGAAATCCAAAGGTCGCAGATACTAGTGGGGGAAAGTCATTTATGGATTCAATGGACATCTAATATTATCTTTCGCTTGAGGAATAGGAGAAGAAAAAAACAATGAGGTTGAGGCCATTGCAGTGTTCCAAGGCCTTGAACTCTTGAACACCATCACCTCCCAATCAATTTTCATTCTTGGCAACTCCCACATCATCCTCTCTACATTTGAAAATAAGATTCAATTCTCCTCTTCCCAAATTAAACAAACTCTCCAAAGAATAGATCCTCTCCTTCAAATATTAAGAGGTGTTCACTTATTCTATGTCAAAAGAAATCAAAATAGGGAATTAGGTGTTATGGTCAAGTTAGGATTCATACTAAGATTGGGCATGATGATCCTAAATATAGAAGAATGGTTTGAAACATCCTTAGCTCATATTCCATGATCAAGATGGTCCAATTGTATACGTGGTTAAAGTTAGAGAAGGATGATTTTATGGTTTTTAAGAATAAAGAAGTAATCCCCCATCACACCCTATTCCTTTCCACCCCTCCTTCCTCCATGATGTCAAAGGATGAAAATTTGTTATCTCCATCATGTGGCCACTCCTATCGTGCACAACCTTCCATCTATCTCCCTTCATTCCTCCATAGCCGCCCACCCCTCTCTCCCTTGTCTTGTCCTCTGCTCCTCTCTATCTTTACACATATATTCCCCTCATTGTTCGACCCTCCACCCATTCTCACCATGGAAGGAGGTCACTACACTTGTTATTGTTGTGTGGTCAATACGAAGGTGTTTTCCTTAAAGATGGCCCTAAATAGCATCAATTAGGAGCTTAGGTTTACCCAGGGTGGTGTTCATTACTATCCTATGTAGATTACTTGTTGGAAATCCTAATTGGAAAACTATGTGGGCATGATGGAGGAGAAGAGAGATTCCTACAAATTGGAGATAGAGGGAAGATTGTGTGAAGAAGAACAATGGAGGATGGTAAATGAAGTAACCTTGGAGTGCCTCTTTTAAAAAAAATTGGAATTGGATCGTTTAGTAATGTTCTTCTTGGATCTTGTTATTTAAATTGATTTTTTTTTATGTTCCTTATGATGGAGATCCCCCCATGCAAAAAAATAAATGGAAGACCCAGACACTTACATCCATGTGGAATTGGTAGCTAGTGCAACCTTGAGACACTAGTTTCTATATTTTGTTACTTTCTTTTTCTATAGTTGGTTAGTTTGTTAAACAATTGACCTATGGAATTTTGGGCAGGAGAACAATTTTAATTTTATCTAAACACCTCACAAAGTGGAGCCTTTCCTATGTTGAGTTACACCTACACAATTATGTAATATACTTTGAACGTTGTTTGGGTTAGGCCAAAGCGAAGTCTACTCTCATACAAATAACAATGTTGTTGTGAAAAAAAGTTATTTGAGATATGTATGAGCACCATGAAGGCATGGAAACAAAGGATGAACATGTTATAGAATGGAAGGAACAATTCCCTATCAAACCAAAGAAGGAAGTTGAAGAAATTTTAAAAGAAAGGGTGAGCATAGAGAGGAGACACAAATATGTCAAATAATATTTGGTTCATTAGAAGAATGCATGTCCAAAGATTCTACATGGGTTTTAGAAGCACATCTTGGTCAACTTTGTTGGCCAAGAATTGTTATTGTTTACACCCTATAAGCAAGGGTTCACAATTAAAATACCAAGGGAATTTGATGGAGGAGCATTTTTTAATTCCACTTTGTTCAATTCTAGTAGTAATATTTAAAATTCGATAAAGAAAAAAGGAAACACAACATGAATATTTAGGCATAAATCCATGGGGCTATTAGTTAGAATAGTTATAATGTGGACCTAGTTAACATGGTCAACTATGGTCATCAATCATCAACCTAAGGAGGTTAAGGACTATAAAAAGGAAACCATTTGACGAGGTCCAATATAGTTTGAAGAGGTCATTTGGAAAAAATTATTGGGTTGGAAAACTTTAGCCATGTTGATAGATGAATTGATGTAGAGTGAGGCTTTAAGCTTGCATTATGATGTATGGGTGTTGTGTTATTTATATTAAATGTGTTGTGTGAAAACAATTGTAAAATATTTCTTGATGCAATTATGCATTGAAATGTTTGCTATATTGAGCAAACTATTAGAAGTTAATATGTCGCTTTTATTTTAGTGATATTGATCGATATGCATATTGTGTATGTTTTTCCCTTACACCACTTGCCAAAATAAAACACCACTCCTCCTTATGATAGACTTTATCAAAATCACTTTTTATAAAGAAGATATAGATATTATACAAGCAACTCATTCCATATCTCGAAACATCACAACAATATTATCCAAGATATATAGGTCTTTTTTGAAAGGGGGCATATGGGATAAGGGGCACTCATACTGCCCAAAATCTGGTAGGAACTATGTCAAGTTAGAGTTTCACCTTTGTATTGGGAGATTTGCTCATGGATTTTTTCTCTTGAGGTTTTGGTCGATTTTAGGATCACTTAGAGATTTAAGAAATAACTAATGGAAAATGTGGAACTTTGGCTTTCCTGAAAAACCACTTTTATGAGAAAATGGGTCAATTTGAGTGCTCCATATACTATGCCAAGGTGGGTGCTATTGCAAGTTTGGGTTAATTTTGGCTAGATGCATGGTCTTGGTTCATTAACCAATTTAGTCACCCATAAGGGGAAAACTTCTACTGCAAATCAAAACAAAAAAATGGTTTTGACCTAAATAATATAAAAAAAACTCAATATATCACATTTTTATGGTTGAAGCTACCTCCAATATCATCATATATTTTTTAACAGCATTTAAGTTTAATCTTAAGCATCATAAATTTTATAATAAAAAAATATAAAATAAATGGTAAATATATTAATTTTGCAGATTTACAGATAGAAAGATTAGATGACCCAGTAATAATCCCAATGTCCACACCAAATGACTACATGATCGTTTGATCCCTTGCGCTTTGCTCCGCTCAGGGGACGGTGCTGGGCTTGTTGCAGATGCTGGCTGCATTTCCAGTAAAATATTTCCTGGATAAATCCTGAAAGTCCCAAAACAAATGTCAGTACAAGCTTGAGAATAATAGATGACTTCTGAGGTGATTCAATACCATAACTTACCGAAGTTCAAGGCCAGGTTTCCTTAGTCCTTCGGGTACTTTTCCACTAAGCTCGTTATTCTGGAGAAATCTGTCACAAAATGAACTCATCTGAGCCAAAATTGATCGCATCTACACACGATTATAACCATATATATCATTGTCAATTTAATTTCATGAAGACGCACGGAACAGGTATGAACTTACAATTCAGATAAATATCGAAGGTTTGCCAAAGACTTGGGAATTGTTCCACTTAGATTGTTGCCTTCCAAATGCCTGACAGTATGAAAAGAAATCCCAGATGCCAGCAAGTTAGATTTAAAGTTGTAGTATTTTAATTTTTGACCATTAATCTTGCTACATGTCAAGCATTGTAGCCAGAAACACAATTTTTAACAGATGAAGATCAAATATCTTACACTGAAGAAAGCAGCTTCAAGGAACTCAAGTCGGGAATTGGACCCGATAGATTGTTGTCTCCGAGCCAACTGTCAGAATGAAATCAAGATATCAGAATCCAAGGTGTCCATAATTACTTTCAGCATACATTGCATTAGCTAATTTGTTGCTTAATGAATCACGCAAACAGTTTTCTTACATATGGGTTAATGCGGTTAAATTCGCAATACTCGGCGATAATGATCCAACAAGTCCCGAGCTTGTTAGATTCCTGTATCAAATCAAGATCAAATTTTCAGGAGATGAACATAAATAAGCAGAATAACAGAAACAAGAAAAAGAAAAAATGCAATCGACAAGTAGAAACAAGAGATTTTGTGGCATAGATTCCAATAATCCATTGAATTAAAAGGAGGAACGAAACATACAGAATAGTGACCCTGATCCGATTGCCTTGTGAGCATGTTATACCAGTCCATGAATATCCGACAGGTAAACAAGGATCTCCTTCCCAATCCACCGGCACATTTGTCAAACTCTTCTTCAGCGCATTCAGGGCTGTTACTGTGAGAAGATCAGCACGAATTAAAGCCGTCAAAATTCATTGAATGATCTCAAATATGAACGAGTATAATAGTTTTTTTTACAATTGAGGGCAGCCTTACCATCCCGTGTAAGAGTCCTTCCTCCCAGGCTAAACAATTGAAACACTTCTCCCGCATTAATTAATGGCCCAGAAATAGACCCAAAAACAGGATCCAGTGAGAATTTTGTGAGCCCCTGCAGTGTCCAGTTGGGGGAAAACACCGACCATGCAGAGTAACCAGAAACGTTCAAGCCTGAAAAGAATGGAATGCCGTTGAAAGAGATGTTGAAAATTCGAGCTCGTGGAGGTGCTACACTGTCGATGTTGTTGAAATACAGAGCAATGTAGTAACTGGAATCCTCAAGACTTTGCTGTGGCCACTGTATCTCCATTGACTCCAGCTTGTTGGTTACCAGAGCAGTCTCGAGAACTGCACGAGGAGGAATATTCCAAAACCCAGATACAGATATGTTGGTTATGCTGATATTCTGATGAGAATCCTGGAAAGGTATCCAAAAACGATCATACGGATCGGCTGGATATCTGATTTCAATCAAACAATGCAATATACTTCTCAGTTCTCTCAATCAAAGGGCAGAATTAGATATTTAACCTAGATATTTGAACGAAGGGATTCCAGTGATTTAGAGGAGAAGTGCTTTGCTTCGCTTTGAACGGGAATTCCAAACCAAAATAGCCGGAACAATGTCAATATTTTGTTTTTAAAGCTGTTGTTGAGAATAGTAGCTATTTTTGCTTTCTTCAATTTGATAAAGCTTGTTATAAATTTCAAAACTGACAAGGTCTTCTGTTCTATGAAAAAATTCAATTATAAAATTAGAAATTCTATACTTATTATTCTACAAATAAGACTAAATTGAGGATAAAGTGTATGTGATTCTACATTGTACAATATATAAGGATTTGACTCCTTCTAAACAAGTTCAAGGTTTTCATACCTGAAAATATCATTTCCTGAGTACCCGAAGTTACTGCGAGCCACCAGAGTCATACCATACTTTTTGAAATTCGTAGAATCGTACATGGAAGGGATGAGAAGCCGCAATTCAATCGCAGAAATGAATGGATCTCCAACTGTCTTTGCATTCCGTCCAAGGCATATGCTTAGCGTTTTGCCTGTGGATTCTATAACGGCCTCGTAGAAATAATTTGTGGATGTATTCACCAAACCCCATATTGTCCCATCGATTATTTGATCGAAAACTGGTGGAGAATTCCTGCCATCATAATCGCCGTAATAATAACTGGTGCGCACTAAATAGGTTCGTCTCAGTAAAACAGGCAGCACGTAGCAATATTTGCTAGCAGAGCTGTCGGAGAAATATCTGAGAGTTGTTAACCAGGTGAGCAGACTGGGGTTTCCAACGGTTTTTGAGTATCCCACTTTGGTGAATCCATTGTCTGGAACCCATTTCAGGCGAGTGTTTGAATCGGTATAATTGTCGGTGGCGCCACAGTCTATACTGATAAAACCTACAAGTGCAAGGGGGAGGAGATTGAGATTTTATACTGATAAAACCTACAAGTGCAAAGGGGAGAAGATTGAGATTTTATACTGATAAAACCTACAAGTGCAAAGGGGAAGAGATTGAGACTTTATAGTGGTAGAAGCTATTTCCAAATAGGCGTATTCCACAGTTTTTCACACACCCATCACAATACTTGTTAAAGCCGAAGACAATTCTATTACATAAAACTCAATCTGTGATCAAGCCTGTAAAAATTGAATGTTTCAAGTATGCCATAAGATTCTGTTGATCAAATTTCACAAGACCTACAAATATAACGAACAGTGTGAAAATAACAAGGTGCCATACCTGATTGATCTGACTGGACAGTAATGGCAAGCATAAAAACGAAAACCAGCCTGATCAGAAGCATTTCTGATCAAGTTCTTCAGCAGCTTTTTAATGCAGAGATCATAAGAAATAACGGTCTTCGACTTCCCCAATATCGATCTGAATAATTTAACGTAGTGCCTGTGCAGATATTGCTCTCGTTTGGATAGCAATTATGAGTCCTGAGGTTGATTGAAAAGTTCAATAGGACTCCGATCCATAAGAAATTGCCTCCATGAACGTGGTGGCAATGAACTTGGCATCTGCGATATTGATCCAATGGGATTGGATTCTGGGCCGTCGCCATTGACCCGTACTCGATCACAAAGGGCCGAGTCTCCGCCAAAGAAACTTGGACCCTTTCAAGATCGACAAGGCGACTATTCATTTTTTCTTTCTTTTATATCGATCTGATGTCTGCAAAGAACTAGAGCCTATGTATGGGTTAGCTGGTGCTGATTTTTTTTTTTGGTCATTTTGAATTTGTCTCCAATGCGTGCTTCGCAGGCGCCTTTGATAGAGATATCCAGGGTCTTACCATAACCGTGGGTCCACTCAGGATGGCCAGCTTTCCCATCTGCATATTTTTATTCAGACAACTCTCATTATTTATAGTGCATCTCGCATAGGATACGAAGTGGGAAGTGCACGAAGAAGCGGAAGGCATGTTGCTTCAAACGCCAGCTTTCCTATCGGTATATTTTTATTCATACAACACCACATTCTTTAATGTGGAGACAAAGTAGAGGAAGGCGTGTTGCTTTCAACATTGTCATCGACTTTAATATTTATGGTTGCACCAAGTAAGTTATGTAGTATATTTTTGTTAGCTTAGTGAATAGGATATTTAGTTTTTAATTCCCCGCACAAACCAATTGGTCTAAACTAACCAATTAGTCTAAACTAACCATCATAGGGTAAGTTATGATAAAATGGGAGAGTAGAGATAAATTATTGTTAAAGCAAAGTTTTATTGAATTAATGAATATTTGCACAATGGTTTGTGATTCATTATATATAGTTTATTAATCAAATTTATTCCACAGATAAATGGAGAGGTTGAGATAATATATCAACAACACACCAAACATGGATCTCATAAATCCAACTCTCAAACAACCTACTAAGAATAAGAGCACACAACTCACACCTAGAGATTAACTCTACTTTTCAATACATTAGCAAGCATATTAGATAAGTAGGAATTATATATTCCAACACTCTCCCTTAATGACTACTTATCTAAATATCTATGTGGTCGTATCTTCATTTGCTCCCTCTTCTACCTGCCTCTGATTATTGACGTCCATATAAAAAAAATCCATCTACCAGAATACATGTGTCATCAGCCGCTCTAATCGCCAATTCTCTAGGAAACCTTTTCAGCTACATGGTTCATTCAACCATTCTTCCTCATACCTGTACTTTTAACTTTAACTCCCCCTTCATCACATCATCATCAACCAAGGCCTTTTTTGGGCTTACCCATAACCATGCATTGAGTTTTCTCGGATTACCCTCAACCATGCACCAGGTTTTCTCGGATTACCCTCAACCATGCACTCTCAAGTGGTTTTCTACTTACCACAAACCATCCTTTACATAGTGTTTTTTAGATCACCACGAACTTTTCACATTAAGGGGGTATACAATGGCTCATGTACATAGTATTCTCTAGGACCACTACATCAAAATATTATAGACTTGCTTTCAATTACATGTGTGAATCACATTATAATATTATAATATGGTCACGAGTCTATCACCTTCAAACCAAAAAATATCAATAACAATACTTGTTAATCTGCAACTCAATCTCAGATTGGAGGGTGTGTGAGTCTAACAGAATGGGAACATACACCTCACTTTGTTTTTCCTTCTTCAATAAATCGACAACTTCATTAAGCTTTCTCCAAGTAGTTGTCTCCTTGCATCGATCTCCTTTTCTTCAGCAAAGTGGTCACACATGGGCTTCTCTTCCTCTTTTGCTACAATAAGCAGTGTCACATGCCTTCTTCAACTCTCGAATTCCTCTTTTGTTGGCTCAAATTTCATCAAAATCGATCTTATTCTTTTGCACTTTCACCACAGCTTAGTGCAACACGTGGCCCTGTGATTATTACACGCATTGATATCTCAATCCTTTGAATGATAAACAAACAATATCATGAATGAAATAAATTTTTTGATGAGATGTTAGATCATTACCAGATAACATTGTTATGATGCACATCACCCTTTTAATTTATTGAATCCCTTTGGAGTCAAAATGAAATTTAATGCTTAATGCAATCTGACCAACCCACACAAACACAATGTGTACATCCACTATGTATTCCAACTCAGATATTTCATGGCACTCCTGAATGACAGGACAAGTGATTTATGTTGCAATCGTTTTTGTTTCAGTGATCCTCATGGCATTATTATGTTACTGAAGCAGTGTACGGTGTGAGAAGCCAAGGGCCAACCATAATAAACCTGAGGAAGTTGTTGTTGCACTGGTTGACTTCTCCATCGAGGAAATATGACAGTGGGTAATGTATTCAACACCATTAATGGGTAGTGGACAAGACCTCACCTTCGGAAGCCTCAATGATAGCGTATTCAGTGCCCGCGCCATGTCTCTTTGAGGCCTGCCAACAATTGGCGTGCCATCTGTAGCCAATATTTTTACCACAAAGGGGATCTCATCTCTACGATAATCAATTTTGTCACATGCAGTTCATGGGTGGCTCTGACACGTCCTTCTCCTTCAACTACATTAGCTAGCACATCACTTCGCCACTAGCTCAGTGATTCTATCAATCACCCAATAATTTAATCTACTCTTCACATATGCTTGGGCACTCCCGTGAGGGAGTCATGCCCAACCCTGACGCTCTGATACCAAACATGATAAAATGGGAGAGGAGATATACATTATTGTGAACACAGAGTTCTATTGAATTAATGAATATTTGTACAATGGTTTGTGACTCATTATATATAGTTCATTGGTTGTTATCATATCTAACTTATTCCAAAGATAGATATGATAAATCTAACTTCTCCATTTATCTCATAAATCTAACTTCTATATGATCTCATAAATCTAACTCTCAAACAACCTCCTAAGAATAAGATCACACAACTCACGCATAGAGATTAACTCTACTTCTCAATACATTAGCAAGCGTATTAGATAAGTAGGAATTACATATTCCAACAAGGTATGCCACACGACAATCCCCATACCCTTCCTTTATGGGATGTATTACTCCAATTAAGTGTCTATCATTTATAACAAATTCAATATTAAGGTTGAGATGGTTATACGAGATGGTTGGGAGGTAGGTATTGCATTATCCTCACCCGGGTTCAAATTGTCAATGAAAACTTGGTCAATTATGATAAGGTTGGAAGGATATACACCTCCATAAGTGAGACCTCCCTCGTGGGTGTGTCTTAGAAGTATAGGAACCCCCTTGAGTGGGACCCCCCTCATGGGTGTGTCTGTGGATGTCGTTCCTTGCTAAGTCATAAGTTTCCTTCGGTTTATAATAGCAACCAATTGGATTTGAACCTAGGCCTTGCCTAGGTAATCTAATATTCTTAAAAAAAATGAAATATTAAGTTTCAATTTATTCCATTGGATATTATTTATGCTCACAATATTTTCATATCTAAACTACTCAAGAATCCATATTTATTATTCCACTTACACCTTCACTCTATTCATATGTGGCCATGCGATACCACTCATTTAGTTGGTTATACAGAGCATCCATGGGACCATTCATGCCTACAGTCATCTAAGAAATGGTCTTAAACCTTGTCATATTTACACCAGTTTTGCATGTCCTAAACTTTCGATGCATTTTTCAAGTGCTTTCCACGCATTTTTGGCAATGTTCATGCTCGAAATAAGCTTTGTAATGATTCAAATATTTCCCCAAATGGAGTTCATATTGTTGGGTAGGTGTTATATTATGTGCATATGTGTGTGGAGGTGCATCATATTTAACGACTATGTTTGACAATCCCATAACATGTCGCACCTTGTGGGTGTGTGCGTCAAACACTTTCATGGGGGGGTCCTAGGGGGGGTAGGATTGCCCCCTTGCCCTAAATACATGAAGCATTCGGTTTCGGGCGATATCCCAGAGCTGACGGGGTTTGGGGCAGCACCCCGAAATTATTTTTTGGACGACTTTTGCTATTTTAGTGTTTTTTTTCTATTTTTAGAGATTTTCTAAATTAATCGTGAATTAATTGATTAGGGTTCTGGTAGTTGCGGAATACCTAAACTCTTGTGTATATATTGTATTGTGAATGGTAAAATTAATACAATGAATAATTGAGAGGTGTGACAACAAGGAAGGTTGGTTTTCTCCCAATTAAGGGTTTCCAGTGTAAATCTTTGTGTACTATATGTGTGAGCCATTAATTAATGTATGTTTTGCTTAGAATCTATATGCATTGCTTTACTTTACAGGTTTAAAACTTACATGTGGTATCCAAGAACATATTTTTTTTAGGGGTGATCCAGGTGGATATCAGTGGCAACCCACCTTTTCCAACTCGCTCAAAACAGTTTTCTAGCAATTTTGACAATTTACTATTTTTAGTAGTTTTAACTTCCGGGGCCATTTTGAGGTCCTAAATGAATGTTTTTTGGGATAGAGCTTCTCAATGATATCTAAATGCATGATTGAGCCCCAAACATTAATCTCCTCAACGATACCTTTCCAACGGGTTATCGTGCACCTAAAACAGAGATCGTATGCAAAAGTTACGACCCCGAGAAGTTGATGTACTGACTTACCCAAATGGGGCCCACATGAATTTTGGCGCTTCATATCCTAGGGTTAGGTTTTTGGATGTCTAGGGTTTTTTACATTTCTGTTTATTGTAAAAATGCCTTGAGAGCCTCATTGTAATCATCTTCTTATGAATTCGAGTAGCTGTCACATCTCTTCTGAGAGATAAGTTTCCACCATTCTAGTGAGTCTTTCACTCTGTATGTTTATAGTCTTTGTACATTTATTTCATTAAGAGAAATCATGTATTACTATATCTATATGTTTATGGTTGCATCTCTGATACATTTATGTTATATTATTGGATATCCGTGATATCTCTTTGCATTTATTTATTATATCTCCGCTCTTATTTTGTGCCGAAAATAATTTGGATCAGTGGTATCAGAGCAGGCCGCTCTTGATCGTTTTCTTAGTACATGTCCCCGACGAGGTCTGAATATACAATTTTTTGTCTCAATCTTGTCTCTCTTCAAGACAATCGCTCTCACACGCCCAAGAAACCCTCCATGGCAAAAGAAAAGAAAAACGATGGAGCATACGATCCTATCAATCTGTTGCTTGAGCAAGTTCTCACGCGACAGAGAGACGAAATGATGGAGATTTTTTCCCACATCCTTCAACGTGTGTCGATAGAAACAGGTGCATCTTCATCAAAAAACCACTTTGGAAGCACCTCTCCTTTCAAGGTACAGGTTAATTTTGATATTTCCGTATTTGAAGGTCAGATAGATGTGAATGCCCTAAATAAAAGGTTAAATCTGTTAGAAGGTTATTTCTTTGTTCATAATTTTTTCGACATGGAAAATATCACCTTCGAACTCCTTAAATCTCTCCCCCATGTCAAACATTGGTGGGAAACTTACTGGGAGAAAAGTTCCACAGAGGAGTCTATAATATATGAGGCCGAGCCCACTTGGGATTTTTTTGTGGATGCGGTAAAGGGACAATATTACCTTGTTGGAAACTATGAGGACCAGTACACAAGATGGACCACACTACGGCAAGAGAGGGGCCAAGAAATTATGGATTTCACCAATACCTTCCATACCTTGCACACCAAGTTGGGTATCAAAGACTCTGAATGACATTTGGTTCTAAAATATCATGGGGCTCTACATAGATACATCCAAACTGAAATGGATTTTCTGGACATCTCATCACTCGGTACTGCTTATTAATATAATGTTAAAATCGAGAAAAAATTTAAGCACCAGAAAAAATGAGAGTTTGGGTCTGCAAATCTGCAACAAATAAGGTATGATAAAGACGACCCCAACAAACAATCTCCCTAAAACTAGTCCAAGCCACAGGAAAATAAGGGTCACGGGAAGACAAAGAAGGACACTAGAAAATGGTGTGATTTCCACAAATTCCCATGGCACAACACCGATGAATGTCACTCAAAATAGTCATTGGTGGCCGAGATCAAAGACGAGGAGCCGAACCCTGATTCAGAATTTGATTATGAAAATACTGGTAAAAGACATGTCATCAACGCAGACCCCATTGCTATTGTTGCGATTACAAAAATTCAACCAGAAGAACCAACATATCCTGAAGAGGGGGAGCGCCTTTTTCATTCAGAGATGTGGGTGAAGGGGACCCCACTAAATTTTATTGTTGATAGTAGAGGCCATAAGAACATCTCAACAGAGGTCGTCAAACAATTGGGATTGTCGACAACACCACACCCGCAACCATACAACATCAGGTGGCTTCGCCNTTGTCGACAACACCACACCCGCAACCATACAACATCATGTGGCTTCGCCAAGGATGAGATCTTTGTGTCAGCCAGCAGTGTCGATTGTCATACGACATCCAGCCCTTCAAGGATGAGGTATTATGTGATGTTTCTCCACTGGATGTCTATGATGTTCTCTTGGGCCAGCCATATATGTAGAAATGCCATGTTGTTTATGAGTCTCGACCCCGCAGTGTCATTGTTTCTCTAGGGGGTCATCTCTACAGAATACCATAGGTAATTTTGACTATTGTTCCACCTAAACGGTGCCAAAAGGTAGTATCTCATACTGCAAAATTCATCTTCTTCACAATCAGTTCAAATGGTGAACAGAAGGATACTGCAACCATTACAGTCTTGGACCAAGCAACTTCTATCCAA
>JZKD02S1688299.1:0-48018 GCA_000966675.3 Picea glauca | reverse complement strand
GCAGAGATCAAGGAATCTTGGCCCACTTTCAGGTCCCTTTTAGGGGTTTGGGACAATGTAATGGGAAAGGGATGTCGACCCATGGTTTTACCCACATTTAGGCCCACTTTTGTAAATAGACACAGAGGTGAACATCAGGACCAAAACAATATTCCCTCGCTAGGAAGAATTGTTTAATAAAATCAATAAGGAGAAAACCCTGGAGTATGCCCCGCACAACGATCCTGATACGAGAAAACATGACGTCGAAGTTCTCTCGAATGTACACAAGGATTATTTTCACATGGTGGCGAGCAGGACTCCAGTATTTCCCTGCATCAAACTCTTGAAATGGATTATTGATCAATCTGATACACAGATGTGTTTAATTAATGACGACAATGGAGGATGTGTTGGGGTTTTCCTCCCAGTAGAAGTTCAGGGTTAGTATAATATCAGGGAGCCGGAAGAAAGTTTAAGAACTGAATTTGTTTTGAGTTTCTATCAGAAGCACAACACCAGAAAGATTACAACGTCCTGGTGGAGAGAGGATAAAAATTTCACCAATTGGACCTCCGGCTGGTACCCAACAGCCAACCTGAAAGAGCCTTACATATATCTAATGGCCCTTCTCTTTCAATTGCATGGGGAGAAAGACTGCACTAGATTTTTGGAGGCGTGAATTCCTCTTGCTTATATTGTAGCCATTTCTGGAATAGGTTTTAACTAGGGTGCAGTCATTTCCAAACAGTTGAGCACTTGCATACGACAAGATCAAACACCAAAAGAGGGAGAAACCTCATCCTTCTACATGGCCTCATATCTACTGGATGTCATTTGTGCCAAGAATTTCTTTGTTGGAATTAACTTAAGTTGGCATTCCTATGAGCTCCCAGTCCATGTATACTTCAACATCCTTTGGGAAAATAGGTACAAGAAATCTTATTCTCTCATCTATGACCAGTTTAATGCACACATTTATTCTTTGTTTTTCAAGAAAGAATGCCCAAGGCTATCAGACGCAGCCAAAAGGGTAGTATTGAAAGTAGGCCACTTGTATCTAGAGGAGCGCGAGACCTACATAAGGGTTTTTGGCAACACAGGAGCACCCCATATGTTACCTGTATATGTCCCCAATTGACTGGTATTAGGGGAAATTTGTTATCAGACCATGTTGCAAGGCTACAAAACCACTTTGATAAAGGACAAGAAGCAGGCCTTCATACCTTATGGGTTTCATATTAGCTTCTACATGATCAAGGATACTACGCACGCTAAGCAAGAAGGGCTAAGTCAATTGGAATTTCGAATCCAAAATTGTCATTTTTGCAAGAACGATCCCAAGGTTATGGTCCTAAAACATGCATCACAGGCATCATCATGTTGGCTTTATGCCCATGACCAGTTTGAAGATGAGATTTTCACCGAAAATGCCCAAGACTGAAATGAGGTGGTGACAAGGAGGGTTGATCCTAAAACAACCAGATTCAAGGCCATGATTTGGGAGGAGAAAGCGATGTCCTTGGAGAAAATGTCTCAAGAAATTCTTAGGACTCGAGAAGGAAGGGTAACATCTTAACCGAGCGAAGCGGTGAGCGATCCCCAAGAAGCCATCAAAGCAGTAGAATTTTATCAGGAATCCCAAATACAAATCAAGGATTCCCTTGAGGTTCAAGTTGTACAAGGGATGGGGGGACTTATGTGGCAGCAGGCCCATCTTCTAATGAAGAAAATGCAGGATAATCTAGACCTCACCATAATCTAGACCTCACCATAACACCCAGGCTTCTAACCAATATCCCAGAAGGAAGCCTGATGGAGCCAGGTGGTCTAGATTTCACAAATCTTGGTAACACCAATGGGTCAAACGACCCTAAATCTACAACATTGCTGTTCAATTCACCGGTAGGCGGGATGAATCAACCAGAGACAGATTAGGTGTTAGTAGAAACATGAGTGCCTAATCCTTTGAGCAAGCTTATAACTATATATAGTGTCGATGAGAGCTCAGAGTCATCTCACAACAATCCTGTGCACGTCCAAGAGGAAAAAGGACCTAAGAAGACTTCTTCCCCTGATCCCAAAGTGCAAACAAAGGAGGTCCCACAAAGGGAAATAGAAGTTGAAAGTGGCCTTGAAACAAAGGAACCCCGACACATTGAAAACCAGACCAGATCTAAAGGACAAGCCCAAATTGGATGAGCTAAGGAAAGACTCCCCGTGAAAGGAAATCAGTGGTTCTACGGCCAAAAAGCAAGTAAGTAAAAATTATGTGCCCAACGTCACTACTCCGCTCAATACTCAAACCCCCCGATGAGAGACAGGTAGAGGTCGGGTCTTCAAGGCACAACAAGGAAGTATACATCACCGGTAGCCTAGGAAACATACTCACGTGGGGCGATCAATAGATACCCGAGTCGGTACACGAGGTAGCAGATATTTATGTGATCTCCTATGATCAAAAGAGAAAGGTCATCGTTCAAAGGACTGCAATGAAATAAAATATCACATTGGATCACTCTATCTTTGTTACTACAGAGCAGAACCTGATAAACACAGTAGACACCCAGACAACTGAACTTATTGGTGTGGGGAAGGCACTCTCAGAGGCCACTCTAGACAAGGCCAAAAGGGATGAAAAGGAGCTATCCATGGCCCTAAAGGAGCTAGAACACTTGCGTCATCTGGCCAAATACTATAAAGGCACCACACAGACCATTGTGTACCTGAAAGGTGAGTTCGAAGAAGTTTACAACGAGTTCAAGAAAGAAAGACACATTTTAACTATGAAAATAAATGAGTTCCAGGAGGACACTCTCATGGTGCTCACGACATCCAAGGATATGGAGCGATGGTATGAAATGGTGCAACAAGTGGTGGAAAGATTCGAGTACATTGATGCAGTCCAGTAGGGCTGAGGCAAATAAGAACACGGCATTCAGATGGTAGGAAAAAGTAGTCTTAATCGCATGAAGCGATCAAACGAATACTAGGCTAAGATGTCTTGGGACCCACATCGAGAAATCCAAGAGTAGTGGATCAAATGCAAGAAGCATTGGGATAAAATTAATAAAATAATGAAGGATATCGGACTCCCCTAGTTTGGCACCCCCAACAACTTCGTCGACCTAAGCGACGTAGTTGAGTCGCATTCCAAACAAGATTCTCTATGGACCAAAGAGCTCGCAAAGATGACCAACGTGAGGCCAGGGCAAGTGCAATGATTTGCAGATAATCCAATCAAAGCTCGAACCATGCTACAACAGTTGAACTCCAGTCTAGTGAAGTACTGGATGCATGCGACGGACACCAGAGGAATACATGTGGCTCCGATGGAACAACACAAATTTCCATGGGCCCAATCTTGTGAAGAGTTGTTTATTAGTTGGTCTGAGTACAAGAGAAATCACCCTTATCAAGAGATATCTCAGGTTGACTGTTAAAGAAATTATTAGTATATGACGCCACATGGCGAATTTTGTTTTCCTTAAACTGCACTTAGCCGTTAATTTCAGTTAAACTTTACATTATAAATAAAGAGATCCACAAATTAGTTGTTAGAACTCTTGATTTTTGGTTGCTAAGAATTATTTTGAAGCTGCTATGAATTGAGAAGTCCTTCTAGACCAAAGACAAGTCATTCTCATCAAATGCATGTGGTTGGACGTGGAGAAGAACTATTTCCCATCTCGTTTCNCCTGATCTTTGATCCCCGATACCTTTTGGCACCAGAGGTTGTCTCAGGATCCCCGATCTTTCCACCGGAGAGACACGACATGATGAGATGTTTTAGCCCTGAGATATGTTAGGTACGATAAATTTAAAATGTTAGTTAATTTGTGGATCGTGCATTAGTTGCTAATTCGTGTGTAAATCAAAAGGGATCATTTAAGCCTGTCGATACAATGCATCTCCCTCCGCTCCTTCATCGTCAACCAAGTTAGAATTTATTTGCAGAGATCCGACGGTAGTTTGTTTTGAATTGCATTCATTACTTGTATTAACCGATTGATACGACTGATCGGATTTCTCCCGTTATATTATTTTGATTCATTTTGTATGAACCTATTTTGCGCGGCAAGGATTTCAGAGCACACAGAGGAGAAATACTAGAAATCTGGAGAAGGCTTCCAAGGTTCAGTGAGTATTAAACAACAATTTTAGCAAGCATTACAAGTATGTATCGGCTTATGGTGTTTTGCGCTTCATTCCATATGTTTCCACCCAACGCTACTCTATACACATGTTTAAAGGACCATTTTCAGTTGCAGGAACAATGCCTCCGAAGAAACCCACCACCAGGAAATCCCCAAGAGCACCAAAGTTGCAAGAACCAGAGGCGGGAGAATACTCCTCCCCAGCAATTGTGAGGAAATTGGAATTTACTCCAAAAACGATGCCCATCATTAAGACAGCCACTAAGAAGGCCTTCGTCCAGCCCCTAGCCTTTAGAGACACAGAGGTGAACATCAGGACCAAAACAATATTCCCTCGCTAGGAAGAATTGTTTAATAAAATCAATAAGGAGAAAACCCTGGAGTATGCCCCTCACAACGATCCTGATACGAGAAAACACGACGTCGAAGTTCTCTCGAATGTACACAAGGATTATTTTCACATGGTGGCGAGAAGGACTCCAGTATTTCCCTGCATCAAACTCTTGAAATGGATTATTGATCAATCTGATACACATATGTGTTTAATTAACGACAACAATGGAGGATGTGTTGGGGTTTTCCTCCCAGTAGAAGTTCAGGGTTAGTATAAGATCAGGGAGTCGGAAGAAAGTTTAAGAACTGAATTTGTTTTGAGTTTCTATCAGAAGCACGACACCAGAAAGATTACAACGTCCTGGTGGAGAGAGGATAAAAATTTCACCAATTGGACCTCCGGCTGGTACCCAACAGCCAACCTGAAAGAGCCTTACATATATCTAATGGGCCTTCTCTGTCAATTTCATGGGGAGAAAGACTGCACTAGATTTTTGGAGGCATGAATTCCTCTTTCTTATACTATAGCCATTTCTGGAATAGGTTTTAACTAGGGTGAAATCATTTCCAAACAGTAGAGCACTTGCATACGACAAGATCAAACACCAAAAGAGGGAGAAACCTCATCCTTCTACATGGCCTCATATCTACTGGATGTCATTTGTGCCAAGAACGTCTTTGTTGGAATGAACTTAAGTTGGCATTCCTATGAGCTCCCAGTCCATGTATACTTCAACATCCTTTGGGAAAATAGGTACAAGAAATCTTATTCTCTCATCTGTGACCAGTTTAATGCACACATTTATTCTTTGTTTTTCAAGAAAGAATGCCCAAGGCTATCAGACGCAGCCAAAAGGGTAGTATTGAAAGTAGGCCACTGGTATCTAGATGAGCGCGAGACCTACATTAGGGTTTTTGGCAACACAGGAGCACCCCATATGTTACCTGTATATGTCCCCAATTGACTGGTATTAGGGGAAATTTGTTATCAGACCATGTTGCAAGGCTACAAAACCACTTTGATAAAGGACAAGAAGCAGGCCTTCATACCTTATGGGTTTCATATTAGCTTCTACATGATCAAGGATACTACGCACGCTAAGCAAGAAGGGCTAAGTCAATTGGAATTTCGAATCCAAAATTGTCATTTTTGCAAGAACGATCCCAAGGTTATGGTCCTAAAACATGCATCACAGGCATCATCATGTTGGCTTTATGCCCATGACCAGTTTGAAGATGAGATTTTCACCGAAAATGCCCAAGACTGAAATGAGGTGGTGACAAGGAGGGTTGATCCTAAAACAACCAGATTCAAGGCCATGATTTGGGAGGAGAAAGCGATGTCCTTGGAGAAAATGTCTCAAGAAATTCTTAGGACTCGAGAAGGAAGGGTAACATCTTAACCGAGCGAAGCGGTGAGCGATCCCCAAGAAGCCATCAAAGCAGTAGAATTTTATCAGGAATCCCAAATACAAATCAAGGATTCCCTTGAGGTTCAAGTTGTACAAGGGATGGGGGGACTTATGTGGCAGCAGGCCCATCTTCTAATGAAGAAAATGCAGGATAATCTAGACCTCACCATAATCTAGACCTCACCATAACACCCAGGCTTCTAACCAATATCCCAGAAGGAAGCCTGATGGAGCCAGGTGGTCTAGATTTCACAAATCTTGGTAACACCAATGGGTCAAACGACCCTAAATCTACAACATTGCTGTTCAATTCACCGGTAGGCGGGATGAATCAACCAGAGACAGATTAGGTGTTAGTAGAAACATGAGTGCCTAATCCTTTGAGCAAGCTTATAACTATATATAGTGTCGATGAGAGCTCAGAGTCATCTCACAACAATCCTGTGCACGTCCAAGAGGAAAAAGGACCTAAGAAGACTTCTTCCCCTGATCCCAAAGTGCAAACAAAGGAGGTCCCACAAAGGGAAATAGAAGTTGAAAGTGGCCTTGAAACAAAGGAACCCCGACACATTGAAAACCAGACCAGATCTAAAGGACAAGCCCAAATTGGATGAGCTAAGGAAAGACTCCCCGTGAAAGGAAATCAGTGGTTCTACGGCCAAAAAGCAAGTAAGTAAAAATTATGTGCCCAACGTCACTACTCCGCTCAATACTCAAACCCCCCGATGAGAGACAGGTAGAGGTCGGGTCTTCAAGGCACAACAAGGAAGTATACATCACCGGTAGCCTAGGAAACATACTCACGTGGGGCGATCAATAGATACCCGAGTCGGTACACGAGGTAGCAGATATTTATGTGATCTCCTATGATCAAAAGAGAAAGGTCATCGTTCAAAGGACTGCAATGAAATAAAATATCACATTGGATCACTCTATCTTTGTTACTACAGAGCAGAACCTGATAAACACAGTAGACACCCAGACAACTGAACTTATTGGTGTGGGGAAGGCACTCTCAGAGGCCACTCTAGACAAGGCCAAAAGGGATGAAAAGGAGCTATCCATGGCCCTAAAGGAGCTAGAACACTTGCGTCATCTGGCCAAATACTATAAAGGCACCACACAGACCATTGTGTACCTGAAAGGTGAGTTCGAAGAAGTTTACAACGAGTTCAAGAAAGAAAGACACATTTTAACTATGAAAATAAATGAGTTCCAGGAGGACACTCTCATGGTGCTCACGACATCCAAGGATATGGAGCGATGGTATGAAATGGTGCAACAAGTGGTGGAAAGATTCGAGTACATTGATGCAGTCCAGTAGGGCTGAGGCAAATAAGAACACGGCATTCAGATGGTAGGAAAAAGTAGTCTTAATCGCATGAAGCGATCAAACGAATACTAGGCTAAGATGTCTTGGGACCCACATCGAGAAATCCAAGAGTAGTGGATCAAATGCAAGAAGCATTGGGATAAAATTAATAAAATAATGAAGGATATCGGACTCCCCTAGTTTGGCACCCCCAACAACTTCGTCGACCTAAGCGACGTAGTTGAGTCGCATTCCAAACAAGATTCTCTATGGACCAAAGAGCTCGCAAAGATGACCAACGTGAGGCCAGGGCAAGTGCAATGATTTGCAGATAATCCAATCAAAGCTCGAACCATGCTACAACAGTTGAACTCCAGTCTAGTGAAGTACTGGATGCATGCGACGGACACCAGAGGAATACATGTGGCTCCGATGGAACAACACAAATTTCCATGGGCCCAATCTTGTGAAGAGTTGTTTATTAGTTGGTCTGAGTACAAGAGAAATCACCCTTATCAAGAGATATCTCAGGTTGACTGTTAAAGAAATTATTAGTATATGACGCCACATGGCGAATTTTGTTTTCCTTAAACTGCACTTAGCCGTTAATTTCAGTTAAACTTTACATTATAAATAAAGAGATCCACAAATTAGTTGTTAGAACTCTTGATTTTTGGTTGCTAAGAATTATTTTGAAGCTGCTATGAATTGAGAAGTCCTTCTAGACCAAAGACAAGTCATTCTCATCAAATGCATGTGGTTGGACGTGGAGAAGAACTATTTCCCATCTCGTTTCATGAATGATGTTTTAATGAGTAAGAGTTGTTTAATCTATTTTCAAGTTGTCTAGCGCAATATTTTGTTGTTCTTTACTTTAAATGATGAATATGAATCGTTGTGTTAACATGTGATGAATGGTTATGGTTGATGACTTATTTTGCTTGCCATTATCTAATTTGCATATGTGTTTTCTTTCTGATAATTAGTTTCTCAAACAGTAATTAGATGCTCACGAGGTTAATGTATTAGTACTAGGCCTGTGGTATAGAATCATTGCCTGCATGCTTGAGCAGGGGGTTATCCCAAGTTCAGCTTCTTCCCCAATAGTTAGAATTTAATCATGTTTTTCACCAAGTTGGTTTATGTCATCTTACATCTCATATCGGTCTCACCCAAGAGAAAATACAAAAAGAGATAGTCTAAACTAAAGGAAGATCCTTCACAAGAAAACATAAATCCCATCGATAAATTGGTCGGATTGCAAGATCTAGAGAACCATTCCACCATTAAATGTTGCAAAGTCTAATTGTGCCTCAGTGGCAGGTTTGGTTACTATGTTGAATTAGGGATTTAGGACCCATCAACACAACTCTGCAAATTTACTCCATTAAACCTCTGAGATAGTTCCAAGTCATTTAAAATCAAAATTTTCTCATGAATTTGAGGATTTCTCTCTAAGTTTTCATCGTTTTTCCCCAAATTCGCACAGACCAAAATCTGTAACAGTGAATTTTCTCAATTTGCACCCATATCCGCCCAAAACATCTTGGTGTTTGAACCAGAGGCTCTGATACCATTCTATAATATTCCCATCCCAACAGAGGAACATTACTAAGTGGAATACTCATGAAAACAAAATAATTATGCTTACTAATTAATTTCTTGTAGCTTCCAACTACAAATTGCAACAAGATTTAACTGTTATCTTTTACCATTAGTTAGATGCATCTACATCATGCTAAAATCACACATGAATGAAGTACATAAAACTTATTACGAAACTATATAAATCATTCTCAATTATAGAGTTAATGAACATCAAATAAGCTCATAATACAAACAAAAACAAGATAGAACACTTATCTTTTATAAACAATTGTGCAACCAGCTACTCGGGACAGATGTTCCACCCAACCATTGTCATGTCCCCATTTTTGGGTTCCCTTGTTTTGCAGTTGGAAATGACTCATGAGGCTTGTTAATGAAGAAAAGGAAGTCAAGGGTTATTTAATGTCACTTAGTTAGGAGATGTTATGTTTTTAAATTGACATTAAGTAAAAAGGACATAAAGTGGCTTTTAGATTAAAAAGTTACTTAAACATTATTGAAAGTGACTTTTAATCTTTAAGTAAATAGATAAAAGGGGAATAAGGGTCATGTTGGATTTAGTCAAAATGGGAAAGTTCTATAAGGGAATAGATAAATAATAAAAGGATGGGTAGCACTTCACTTTGCATTATGTTTTGATTGATCTCTTTGGAGTTCTCTTGGAGATAAAGTTTTTGTTAGGGTTTGGAAAAACCCTTCCATTGTAGTTTAGTTTTGGTGGTGAAATATCCACCCTAGATAGACAAGGAGGAGGATGCATCCAGGATCTTGTATTAGAGCTTCATTTGGTGGGTTGTCTTCAGTTTTGGGTTACAACAATTCACTTGGAGGGTTTGATCTCTTCTATTGAGGAGGCCATGGTATGATTCCAAGTTTTTGGCTTGATATTGTGTGATGTGTTGCAGATGCTATAGTAGCCATTATAGAATTATTCTTGTTGTGTCACATATTCCATTCATAATAAAATACCACATTTTGTCTCTTCTACTTTTGGTGTATTTTTATTACATGCAATATGTTTGACAAAATGTCAATTAGTAGAATACATGCAAACTGTTTGTGAAAAATTGTCAACCAGATTATAGAATCGAGAACACTTATTGCACAAAAGGACATAATATCCATCCCATCTCTATTAGGTATATTACAGTGGTATCAGAGTTGGTGATCTTGCTAGCATCTGACTGCATGAGGTAGTGATGGTCTATAGAATAACTATAGGGTCGAAATATCTATTAGTGGGTCATGTTATTCCCTTGCAACTCACATTCTAATAGAAGGAATCGAGATCTACACAATAGGGACCGAGTTTACTTTTTTGGGGAGAAATATCTTGCTATGGTCGAGTCCCCCTGACTGCTAGTCATTTTCTTAGTTATATGGACCGATATATTTTGTGTTAGGAAGAGTCTGTTGATGGGGGATTGAGTTCTTTATTTGTCGGTCAAGATCTTCATTTACAGGGTTGTGTGTTGTGTGAGAAGGGGTGCCTTGAAAAAAAAGAGGGGAAAATCTATTCATGCAGGGCCGATTTTCCTTGATAAGAGGTAGGATTTGTTGAAGTTTTGGGTCAATATGTTCAGAGGGAGGCCTAGTATTTATAGAGAGGTCAAGTGCGTATTGGGGAAGATTTATCTTCCCTTGAGGGTCGAGCCTCTTCCTAATGGGGTCGATTTCTATGGTTGGGCATGTCACTTCAGTTATGGGTAGAATTTGATTTGAGAAGGGGTTGATTCATCTTTGAGAGGATCGATTTCTATCAGAATATGGTTGTTCTTCTCATAGAGAAACAAGTTCATTGGTGGGTTGTATCACCTTGAGAAGGGGGGAGAATTTGGCTTAAGGTGGTCTTATTCTTGGATTTGCGACCAAAACATCTTAGTGTGAGTACTATATAGCCAATAAAAGGTTGAATTTCCTCATCCTGAGAAGGGAATTGCACCTGGGTGAATATTCTCTTTTTGAGTTGAACCATTTCCTTTTGAACCGAGTGTTGTTGTAGAGAGGGGTTGAATCCCATTGTTGGAGGTTGAGTTAGTGTAGTAAGGGATGATATTTGGTTGTAAGGGTTTCCTTTCCTCTTTTGTGGTTGAGTTATCTCTGCTGGGGTAGAATTCCTTTGAGGAGGAGAGATTTGGAGGTTGTTGTCTATTTTATTGTTCTTATTTGCATCATGGGTTTGATCTGAAACACTATCATTTATCCATTTTGTATCAGGTTAGATTATTATAATAAAAATCAGATATTTTAGTGAAGTCTCATTGTTGTTATTTATGATATATGTTAAGTTATGTCTATAGTGTTTTAATGTAATAAATTTTGTATACTATAAGTAGCATACAAACCTCATTTATCCCATGAGAACTACCTAAACAAACCCAAATTGAAAACAACAACATATAGAGGAGTCATATGGGGGTTTGAAGTATGTTATCAATATGTTTGACGAAACTTTGTATCAAAAAATAAGCTACAAGTGGCAGTAGAGGGGTTTATTAGTGGGAACTAGGGAACTTCTACTTACTATTTGATGAAAGATTAAAGCCAAAACGTTTTTGAATACTACAGTAGTAAACAAAATTAGTAACAACCAACAAGTGGGATATTTTTTAGTATGGAGACAAGTCAAGAACTCACGATAGAATTTTTATGAGCTTGTCAGAACTTTCAAAAGACTCTAAGAGACTATAAAAATAACTTCACAACATTAATAGAGCAGACATAATGGTTGAAGCCACTCTTATCAACTAGGAATAAGGGAAAACGATCCAAAACTATAAAGGTTTAGGAAGCCAAAAATTCACTGCATGATGAGGGATTGACAGAAGCATAGGTAAATTTGTTGGAGGTGCATGAATATAGTCATGTTGAGGATGTACATGATAAATATGACCAAACAACAACACTTAATACCCCATCAGAGTTGTCTAATAATGATAAATACACCAACATCAATGATGGAGATGTGCGTAGGGACTATGGTGAATTTTCCCAGTCAGCAGGCATGATTGTACCAAGATATGACAAAAGTTGGGAACTTAAAAAGTTTCCATGGGATATTGATCTCCCTTCTCAGGGGCCATGTGTGGAGGATGTCGAAGAAGAGGTTGATTTGGTGGATTAAAACAAATCAGAAATTTTGTATGAGGATGATAGTCCACATGAGTTCCATCATTGCATGGTATCATCTAGTGAGTCAGGGGATAACATTCCTTCAAATGAAAGTAAATCATAAAACCTATTGTGTGAAAGTGCATACCATGTTGATGAAATTGAACAAAGACTCGTAGCATTGTGTGAATTGGAGGACCACTTATTGGACACAGAGGAGAAAATTCTACAAGTGTTGACAAGGGCAGATGGTGCTCATAAGTTCAATGAAGATCTTATTTGAAAAACCTAGTTGGAGGAGAGACAAAAGGGAGTTACAAGTGGAGTCACTAGTAATCAACTGTGAATAATCAAAGAAGCACAAGAGTAGATGAAATCTGATTACCTGCATTTGTTCATGGATAGGGACCTTTCTCTTAAATTCGTTGAAGACGGGGAAAGGGAGGTTGAGGAGCTCTGTCACTAGTTGATTTTGGAATGCTCTTCATTACCTGATAGCAGTAGAGACTCCATCATCTTTGGTAGTCGTTACACATGAGGAAAGTTTTGACACTCATGATTTGAAGGAGGATCCTCTTTATGACGATCCCATATGAGGATCATTTAGAGTTTCAGGTGTGTGATGAGAGGTATGATGTAGAGGGTTTTGATTACTCTCGTGTTTTTCATTGTGAGGATCAAGAGACGATAATTAATCACATTCCTTGTGGACCATCCTACGAGAAAATGTATACATATCCATATTGGGTGGATAGGTACATGACAGACATGGGCATGTTGTAGGATACAGGTTCAAGAGACATTAGTAGAGTAATGGATACAATAGCTCCTACATGATATTGGAGGGTATATGATGATTCAGTGATAGGAAAAAATATGCAAGGGTATTAATTGGCACACAATAGTGTACATTGGGGTTGTGGAGTGTTTTCGCCGGGGAGACCTCTGGACAGAGTCCTCAGGCATACCATTGAGTTGATTTTTCCTAGGATCTATGATTTGATGGGTGAGCCTAAGGGAGAAACATATCCCTAGATGATATATTCTCATTTAGGATATCATTAGATGAGGGTCAAGGAAGAATATAGTCACATGTATGCTTCCAAAATTCATTACGATATATTGTGCATACCCTTGGGGTTGATCAACACACTAGTCCCTTTCTTGTATTGCAGGAAGTGGCAGAGGCATATATTGTTTTTATTTGATTCCCTCATTATACACAACAATAAATGGGAGTTTCACTTGAGTCAGTTGGATGAGATAGGTGGCATTGAAACCATGTCAGAGGTCTTTCATTTGGACCATGTGATCTATGCAGAGAGTGCGTAGGAGGATATCCAGACTCTGTTGGATCAATTCATGGAAATTTCAATAGGAATTGGGAGTGACGGACTTCCAATTTGGTGGTGGGATCCTGGCATTCATTAGAGTGATATATTTCTTCATATGATGAGGGTGATCGACGGGGTCGTGTCAGTGATTGGTTTGTGTCATTGTGAGGATTTTGTGAGGGGTGTTTTTTAGCCTTGTTCTATATCGTGAGGTAGATTTTCCCTCATGATACCCAGGATCAAGTCTATTCACATATTGGTAGGCTTTGACATTACCGATATTCCTTGGTGAGACAAGATCTAGGATAATGATTTCATTTCTTTCAGGGATTTCATCTTGGGGGTTTAGGAGAGGAGAGCACAGTCTGAGCATGGCGGTCAGAAGTGCGTGATAAAAGGGATGCAATGTTGGTATGGTGGTTCCTCTCAGATATTATCTTGGGACCCTATTATTGTAGTGTTTGAAATATGGATAGTCGATACATATGAGATGGTCATTTCTTTCTTTTCAAAGTTTACTCTTGGGATACCTAGGTTTAGTTTCTTGGAGGAGTGGTATTCTAAGGAGTTGACCTAGTTTGTGCATTTTTTTATTTCCTATATCATTAGAGGAAGATAGGTGGATTCTTTTTTTATCACCTCAGAGATCAGGTCTATGAGTAGAGGGTTCTTCACATCATATAGGTTAGTTTGAGACACTAGTGACTTTACCACTTATAGGCTAGTACGATAGAGGTTCACATGGAGGGACTTTGTGGATGATGTGTTGGGAGATTTTTTAGATGATTCTTGGATCATTGCAGTAGGATGGGGGTGCTACAATACTAGTAATTTTGCCTTTGATAATTGGAGAATAGGTGTTGTTGATTCCCTATCTGTTTGTGACCACATAGACTTCTCCTAGATGTCTAATTTTAGAGTTGGTTTGGTTGACTTCACTGAGATAAACTGGCATGATATGATCCTCAATAGTGGAGATGATCCTTTGAGGAATTGCATCTTGAGGTTGCATGAGTGGAGGATTCAGTCTAGAAATGAGGACCATATGCCTATGATCAAAGTGGCACAACATGATGGTTCCTTTCTAGTGACAACATGGGATCTTGGGATTGTATGGGTTGATAGTATGGTATCTAGTACATATGGGAGAGCTAGTTGTTACTTTCAAGAGCCTATTCATATAAATCATTGAATTGGTTTATTAAGTGGGATGCTCTATGAAGTGTGGATTGAGTCTTCATAGTATCTAATTGTTCTATTGATCGGTTGTAACTCCTTGTTTCCCCAAAGAATGTAATTATTCACAAACTCCATACATTAATGTTATGAGGTATGTAATTATATTTTGATTTAATAGGAACACCAAACCATTGATTGAGAGGAAAAAACCTTGACAGTACTGGCCATGACACACCAGAGAAAACCGATGAGGCAAGGACTGATTGAACAACTATGAGAGGTGGAGCTGAGATGTATCAATGAAGAAAATAGGAAGATTTCAAAACAAGATAATTTATGCTTGCAAACATAATGCTACACCTACCAGCATACCAGAATTATATGAAACCACATGACCATTAAAATAAATCGTAGAGGTGGTTGGGGAAGTTAATGACTATTTTCATTTGGTCCATGCAAAGAAAAATGCTAACTGAACAACTGATAGGGGGATACCATGGAACTGGGAATTTCAAACTACAAGTTACATCTACAATAAGTCACAAAATCCTGAGGGAATAAATAAGAAGATGAAAGGAGGAGAACATCATAAGACATGAGAGAGATGCACACAATAGAGAAAGGTAGCATACACAAAGATGAGAAAGAGGGAACAAAGTGCATAGGTTCATATGTACTAATTGAGGAAGAGAAGGAAAATGAAGATCTTTTGGAGGAGAAAAGGAAGCTTGTCTGAGTTATTGATGATCACCCTAAACAGAGAAGAATGGGATCCCAAACTCGAGCGTTAATTGGCTACAAATTGGTGCTTGATGGATAGAAACCAATTATGGGAAGGGGAGGTTGATGAGGGACTATTGAGCAGAGAAGGGACTCCCTTGTGCAGAGGAAATCTAGTTGAGAAACCACTTGATAAACATGTGGATACCCGAAACTCAATGGAAGGTGGAAACTTCTGTTGTGTCAAAGGAGGAAGGAGACTAGCCTTTCTGGATCATCGAAAACTTGGAATCCTCCTGAGTCAATTTCCTTGGTGGTATCATGGCTTGGCATGGGGGTGGCATGCTATAGGAAGTTACTCTATAACAAGGCCTAAGGTTTGGAGGAAAGGCATCCTCTCCTATTTGGTTGGATTTGGAAATATCCTTACTAGATAAGTGTTTATCTGCATTGAAACTACTTATGAATGATATATATGTATGCATGTCTAGATGTATAAATTTAAAAGGAAAATTAGTCATTTAAAATCCATGGCTCAAATGCATAAAAGTAGGGATATGTTGTGATGCTTATTACTGATCTGATAATCATGAAAATGAATAAGTATGGACTGTTGTGTACTTTAGAACTTTTTATCGTTGTATGAAGATCATGTAAAACATGCAAGGTTTTCCCATTAAGTTTCAATAACTTGTAATGGCCTTAGAGTGGTTTATAACCCTTGAAGATAGGACCGAATTCTTGTAGAACTCAAGAAATGGATAAGTCCCCAAAGTGGTGGTTTTATTACCTACAAATCCTGTATTAACCCAGGATAAATCACAGTCCTCGATTTGGTCGATCGAAACATCTCAACCCTTCGTCAATGAAGGCACATCATCATGAATGATCGAGTGCCCAAATTTTGTAAAGTATGATGACATTGGTAGTTGGTGAAAGAACGATAGTCGTCGATCGGATTAGATGATAGAGGAAATATTTGATTCATTGATCATGGAGGTAGGGACACTCTGATGGGAATTCTCCCAAATGAGATCTAGACCATGATAGGAGAAACTCTTAAAGGTTATCTACCATTGATTCCTTCCAAAGGACTCAAGAGAGTGATGTGGCCTACCAAATTGGTTTTCCATGTGTCCAAGGTGGAGGCAAGTGTCATCTAGGTATTGGCTGATGGGTAGAGGGTGGGTCCCATTGGGAGAAGAGGATCTTTGGATATTCATTTAAATTATGGTCATTAGATTTTTCAAGGTTCGTCCTCGGTAAATTTGAGCCATATATCTCTAGTCTATCATCATCAGAGGTAGAATGTGGGTAGCTCAGGAGATCCTTCGATCTGGCGTTGGATGATGGGATATCCACCATTGATTTCCATGAGACTTTCTCAAAAGACAAGTGAGGAATATGACATGATGAATGATGTGGCATTCCAACAAGCTAACCAGAGTGCCCCTATGATGACACGTGTCAGGTTTTGGTTGGTTGATGATATTCTAGAGAGGAAAGACAGTGGTAACCATTGCTCTTGTCAAAGATTTGGCGAGGAAATATGGGTCATTAGATCCAGATGCTTCATCGTCGGAAATGAGGGAGGTGGTTAAGGTCACATTCGACCAAGAAGTGTTAATGATGATGAAAAAATCACTAATGATGATGGGATTCGGGGATAATGACAACCATTGATCAGTAGAGAGACGAGCTAAAACCTCCACTGTATATCTTGTGGGTTGCATCTACACATCGTGAAAACCTTAGGATCTGGGCATTAACCTACATGTAAAATGACATCGCCTACATTATTTGAACGATAAAGATCAAGAGATTAGAGTCATAGGATTTGGGGAAGGTACTCCTCGGTGTATCATCATCAGATTTTTTCTAGTGGGAGTGAGATTTGGGATAAGAAGTTCCAACAATGACAAATGATGGGTCTAAAAATCAGGCCCGTGAATCTAACATGTCACTGCCATGTCAAATGGAACGAGTAATAAGAAACCATGTGGAAACCACATGGTAAATATACGGCCATTGACCAATGAAGGCCCAAAAACTCTCAGAGGATATAACTTTTGATCCTGAGATCAGAACTGAGCATTGTTATAGTCGTTGGAAAGATCTCGATGAGCAGAATATAATAGCATGATCAAGAAAAAATTTAATATACTCGAGGAAAGAAAATGTTTGAATTCCCCATCCCTTAAAAGGATACTTAGGGGGTTGGATGTGTTACAGAGTGGTATCAGAGCAGATTTCAAACTCTAGGCTTGAATGGATCACCAAGACCGCTTAGGATATTTTAAAAAAAGGATTTATGTTGTCTAGAATGAATTTTTTTAAAATATTGACATAAAATACTAATGATAATTGTTGTTTCAACATGTAGGTCGAATTGAAAATCATAAACGTGAATGGTGCAGCGCAGTATGGATAACACCTCGCACCTCAAAGATGAATATTTTTATGGTTGGAGGGACAAAGAAACCCCTCCATATTTGGTGGACACTATGAGAATTATGAAGCCAAAAAATGAGAGACTTATGAGATCCCATGTCGAAAAAGAATATTTTAATGCATTTCTACTAAAGAGCCTGTCTAAAATTCAAAAAACTCTGCAGCAAGGCCCTAAAAATGCAGAATTACAACAGTCGAAGAGGTTGAAAACCCCTTCGAATGCTCAAAATAATGGACTGGCTCACAATAATACAAGAAGGATTTCTTTTAGAAGGAAGCATCGGGGTACCAAGAAAGGTGAATCAACTAGACAATTTTCCATGGAGTCCTCTAGTCGGAATACTATTTCAACAGGACAACCTTGTAGTGGCAGAGAATCCAACATTTCTAAGAAGAGAAAGAGAAATAATTCTCAGAGTTTTATGACTGAATAATTCAAGAAGGCTAAGTTTCCTACCTTTGATGGGGAGATAAATAAAGGAGAAGAATGTTGAAGCATGGATATTTGATTTGAAAAATTACTTTCGAGTACATAATTATTCTGACAATACTAAGGCAAGGATTGCAGTTTTCAACCTAAATGGAGGGGCTTCCATTTGTTGGGAATACCTCAAGGAAATCAAAAGGTTAAAGGAAATAAAATTGACATGGAAACATTTATCTGAAATTAATTCTATGAGATTAAGTTGGGACAACTTACCTTGGATGTGTATGAAAAAATATTTATGAATTTGTTGAGGTATGTTCTCGACCTTAAGTATGAGAAGGAAAGAATACAACATTTTCTTAGTTGATTACCACAGTCCTACCAAGTTTGAATTGATTTTGAAAAACTGAAGACATTTGAGGACACCATTCAGAAGGCCAAATGTTGTTACGATTAGTCTAAGCATAAGCATTAGTCTTCCAAATATTGGAAAATAAAGGATAAGATTGGATTCCAAAATAATGGGTTCAATTATTTTCCCCACAAAAATTTCAAGAAGGATGCATAGTTTTGGTCAGCCAAACAGGTGTGTGCATAGCCAAAATCTTCCATCTCAAAGTAGGAATAAAACAATAGAGAAGGAAAGGGAAAGAATAGAGGATCCCAAGAAAGTACCTTTGAAAATTTGGGGATGTGGAGGGCCACATTTGTTGAGGTATTGTCCCCACTAGAAGCATGACAATCGAAGAGTGCATAACATGCAGGAGGTAGCTACAGTCAACAACATAGCCAGGAGTGTCGAAAATCTATGCAGCGGTAGAAAATCGGAAAGTAGACCACTGAACCTGTGTAGTGAAATTGGAAGGTATTATTACTAAACAACCAATCTCTGTTTTAATTGACCCATGATCTAATATTAGTTATATTTCAGCTCGATTGTTTGAGGCATGTTCATTACAGAGAAAGAAACACACCAAATCATGGTTAGTTCAGTTAGCCATTGGAACAAAGAGGAAGGTGGTGGAGGTAGTTGAAGCTTATCCAATTGGGATGGATGCATTTCAGACCCAAGTGGTTCTGAATATCCTACCCCTTGGTTCTTATGACATGTTGTTGGGAATGGATTGGTTAGCTTCCCAAAAGGAAAAATTAAACTGTTATGAGAAAAAAATAGAATGTGAAGATGAGAAAGGCAATGCAAGAATTTTTCAAGGCATTCAGAAGCTAGACTCTGTCAGACAAATATCACCACTACAACTTAAGAAGTTTAGTATAAAAGGGTGTCCCTTGTATGATATACAAGTATTAAACTAGGTAGAAGGAAAGGAGTTGAAATTTGAATATCACCTAGTGCTATGGGAGTTCAGAGCTGTGTTTCTTGTAGAGGTGCCTCGATTACCTCCAAAAAGACATATTTATTTTTCAATCGATCTCGTGCTTGCAACACTTCCAACATTGAGAGTGCCTTACAAGATGAGCACACTAGACTTGGTGAATCTAAAAATGAAATTTAAAGAAATGTTTGACAAGGGTTACATCAGGCCGAGTGTGTCCCCATTGGGAGAACCAACCCATATGGTACCTTCAGACTATGCATCGATTATAGGCAGTTGAACAAGATGATCATCAAGAAAAAATAACATTTTCCTAGAATAGATGATGTCTTTGATCATATTATAGGGGATACAGTTTTCTTAAAGACAGATTTGAGGTCGGGATATCAGCAAGTCAGGATTAAAGATGAGGACATCGACAAGATATCCTTTAGGACAAGGTATGGTCACTATGAGTTTTTTGTGGTGCCATTTGTTCTTACAAATACACCAACTGCATTCATGTGTTTAATGAATAGTGTGATCAACAAGTATTTAGACAAGTTTGTCTTAGTATTTTTGGATGACATTTTTTAATATTCCAATAATCGAGAGGAGCATGAAGAACACCTCAGAATGGTTTTATAGGTGTTAAGAGAACATCATTTGTACACCAAGTTTAGCAAGTATGATTTCTTCAAAAAGGAAATCTAGTATCTAGGCCATGTAATCTGAGTTGAAGGAGTGGTAGTAGACCCTGCAAAGATCAAGGAAATCATGGATTGGCCTACCCCCAGAAATGTGATAGAAGTGAGGTCCTTCATGGGATTGGTTGGATATTACAGAATATTTGTCAAGGGATTCTCCAAGATCGGTAACCCTATTACTTCATTACAAAGGAAAAGGGAGAATTTTGTGTGGTCACCAGAGTGTGAATATAGATTCTAACAACTGAAGAAGCTATTGACTAATGCCCCTATTTTGAAGATTGCAGACCCATAAAAAGGAACCAATGGAGTTATCATGTAAGAAGGACAAGTGGTTTGTTATGAATCATGTAAGTTGAATGAACATGAGCAGAAGTATGTCACCCACAATCAAGAACTTGCAGCAATTGCACATGCGCTAAAGATGTGGAGACAACACTTGCTCAAGAAGAGATTTATCCTCACGATCAACCATTTTGGTTTGAATTATTTATTTGACCAGCCAATGTTGAATTATAGACAAGCAAGGTTGATGGTGTTGATTAGTGAGTTTGACTTCTAAATCAAACACATAAAAGGAAAAGAGAATAAAGTGGTTGACACGCTTAGTCGAAGTGTTCAAACAATACACTTACCAACAAAAAGTGTAGGAGAGTCCAACATTCAGTAGATGATTAATACCCTCTTGTCGAAAGATGAGTTATTAAATAAAGTGAAGGAAAGGTTGCAAAAATAACCTAGGGAAAGGAGGCATAAAGGATATCAACTAAGGGTTGAGAATATGTTGTTGTACAATAACAGGCTATGTGTTCTTAATTCAGTGGATTTGAGGCACTTGATTATGGATGAGTTCCATAGGATACCATATGTAGCTCACCTTGGTTACTAGAAAATGGTGACAGTGATTACACATTTGTATTATTGGCCTAGAATGAAGCAAGACATTTCTCATTACATTGCGAGGTGTTTGGAGTGTCAGCAGGTAAAAGTTGAGCATTGACACCCTGTTGTACTATTTCAGCCTATACAAATACTAGAATGGAAATGGGAAGTGATTTCCATCGATTTCATCACCATTTTACCCAAGACAACCAAACAACATGATGCAATCACAGTTGTAGTGGATAAGTTGAACAACGAATCTCAATTATCCCCATAAAATATACTTATAAATCCATAGCCATTGCCAATTATTTTATGAAAGAAATATTCATATTGCATGGTTTTCCTAAAACCCTAATAGACACTAAGTTCACCTCAAATTTATGGAAAATCTTATTTGTAGGTTTAGAAATGCAATTGGAATTTATCACAACCTACCATCCTTAAACAAATGGTTAGACCGAAAGGGTGAACAAAGTTTTAGAAGATATGTTACAGATGCATGTTATGCATCAGCCTAAGTAGCGGGAAGAATATCTACCTTTTTAGAATTCACAGACACCAATGGTTATCAAGAATCATTGAAGATGAATCTGTTTGAGGCTCTGTATGGAAAAAAGTGCAGAGTTCCAATTAGTTGGGACATTCCTATGGATAAAATTATGCTTTGACTAGAACTGCTAAAGGAAATGGAATGGGCCATAGTTAAGATAAGGAAGAACTTAAATATTTCCCAAGATAGATAGAAGAGANATGCAAGAAGCATTGGGATAAAATTAGTAAAATAATGAAGGATATCGGACTCCCTGAGTTTGGCACCCCCAACAACTTCGTCGACCTAAGCGACGTAGTTGAGTCGCATTCCAAACAAGATTCTCTATGGACCAAAGAGCTCGCAAAGATGACCAACGTGAGGCCATGGCAAGTGCAATGATTTGTAGATAATCCAATCAAAGATCGAACCATGCTACAACAGTTGAACTCCAGTCTAGTGAAGTACTGGATGCATGCGACGGACACCAGAGGAATACATGTGGCTCCGATGGAACAACACAAATTTCCATGGGCCAAATCTTGTGAAGAGTTGTTTATTAGTTGGTCTGAGTACAAGAGAAATCACCCTTATCAAGAGATATCTCAGGTTGAATGTTAAAGAAATTGTTAGTATATGACACCACATGGCGAATTTTGTTTTCCTTAAACTGCACTTAGCCGTTAATTTCAGTTAAAATTTACATTATAAATAAAGAGATCCACAAATTAGTTGTTAGAACTCTTGATTTTTGGTTATTAAGAATTATTTTGAAGCTGCTATGAATTGAGAAGTCCTTCTAGACCAAAGACAAGTCATTCTCATCAAATGCATGTGGTTGGACGTGGAGAAGAACTATTTCCCATCTCGTTTCATGAATGATGTTTTAATGAGTAAGAGTTGTTTAATCTATTTTCAAGTTGTCTAGCGCAATATTTTGTTGTTCTTTACTTTAAATGATGAATATGAATCGTTGTGTTAACATGTGATGAATGGTTATGGTTGATGACTTATTTTGCTTGCCATTATCTAATTTGCATATGTGTTTTCTTTCTGATAATTAGTTTCTCAAACAGTAATTAGATGCTCACGAGGTTAATGTATTAGTACTAGGCCTGTGGTATAGAATCATTGCCTGCATGCTTGAGCAGGGGGTTATCCCAAGTTCAGCTTCTTCCCCAATAGTTAGAATTTAATCATGTTTTTCACCAAGTTGGTTTATGTCATCTTACATCTCATATCGGTCTCACCCAAGAGAAAATACAAAAAGAGATAGTCTAAACTAAAGGAAGATCCTTCACAAGAAAACATAAATCCCATCGATAAATTGGTCGGATTGCAAGATCTAGAGAACCATTCCACCATTAAATGTTGCAAAGTCTAATTGTGCCTCAGTGGCAGGTTTGGTTACTATGTTGAATTAGGGATTTAGGACCCATCAACACAACTCTGCAAATTTACTCCATTAAACCTCTGAGATAGTTCCAAGTCATTTAAAATCAAAATTTTCTCATGAATTTGAGGATTTCTCTCTAAGTTTTCATCGTTTTTCCCCAAATTCGCACAGACCAAAATCTGTAACAGTGAATTTTCTCAATTTGCACCCATATCCGCCCAAAACATCTTGGTGTTTGAACCAGAGGCTCTGATACCATTCTATAATATTCCCATCCCAACAGAGGAACATTACTAAGTGGAATACTCATGAAAACAAAATAATTATGCTTACTAATTAATTTCTTGTAGCTTCCAACTACAAATTGCAACAAGATTTAACTGTTATCTTTTACCATTAGTTAGATGCATCTACATCATGCTAAAATCACACATGAATGAAGTACATAAAACTTATTACGAAACTATATAAATCATTCTCAATTATAGAGTTAATGAACATCAAATAAGCTCATAATACAAACAAAAACAAGATAGAACACTTATCTTTTATAAACAATTGTGCAACCAGCTACTCGGGACAGATGTTCCACCCAACCATTGTCATGTCCCCATTTTTGGGTTCCCTTGTTTTGCAGTTGGAAATGACTCATGAGGCTTGTTAATGAAGAAAAGGAAGTCAAGGGTTATTTAATGTCACTTAGTTAGGAGATGTTATGTTTTTAAATTGACATTAAGTAAAAAGGACATAAAGTGGCTTTTAGATTAAAAAGTTACTTAAACATTATTGAAAGTGACTTTTAATCTTTAAGTAAATAGATAAAAGGGGAATAAGGGTCATGTTGGATTTAGTCAAAATGGGAAAGTTCTATAAGGGAATAGATAAATAATAAAAGGATGGGTAGCACTTCACTTTGCATTATGTTTTGATTGATCTCTTTGGAGTTCTCTTGGAGATAAAGTTTTTGTTAGGGTTTGGAAAAACCCTTCCATTGTAGTTTAGTTTTGGTGGTGAAATATCCACCCTAGATAGACAAGGAGGAGGATGCATCCAGGATCTTGTATTAGAGCTTCATTTGGTGGGTTGTCTTCAGTTTTGGGTTACAACAATTCACTTGGAGGGTTTGATCTCTTCTATTGAGGAGGCCATGGTATGATTCCAAGTTTTTGGCTTGATATTGTGTGATGTGTTGCAGATGCTATAGTAGCCATTATAGAATTATTCTTGTTGTGTCACATATTCCATTCATAATAAAATACCACATTTTGTCTCTTCTACTTTTGGTGTATTTTTATTACATGCAATATGTTTGACAAAATGTCAATTAGTAGAATACATGCAAACTGTTTGTGAAAAATTGTCAACCAGATTATAGAATCGAGAACACTTATTGCACAAAAGGACATAATATCCATCCCATCTCTATTAGGTATATTACAGTGGTATCAGAGTTGGTGATCTTGCTAGCATCTGACTGCATGAGGTAGTGATGGTCTATAGAATAACTATAGGGTCGAAATATCTATTAGTGGGTCATGTTATTCCCTTGCAACTCACATTCTAATAGAAGGAATCGAGATCTACACAATAGGGACCGAGTTTACTTTTTTGGGGAGAAATATCTTGCTATGGTCGAGTCCCCCTGACTGCTAGTCATTTTCTTAGTTATATGGACCGATATATTTTGTGTTAGGAAGAGTCTGTTGATGGGGGATTGAGTTCTTTATTTGTCGGTCAAGATCTTCATTTACAGGGTTGTGTGTTGTGTGAGAAGGGGTGCCTTGAAAAAAAAGAGGGGAAAATCTATTCATGCAGGGCCGATTTTCCTTGATAAGAGGTAGGATTTGTTGAAGTTTTGGGTCAATATGTTCAGAGGGAGGCCTAGTATTTATAGAGAGGTCAAGTGCGTATTGGGGAAGATTTATCTTCCCTTGAGGGTCGAGCCTCTTCCTAATGGGGTCGATTTCTATGGTTGGGCATGTCACTTCAGTTATGGGTAGAATTTGATTTGAGAAGGGGTTGATTCATCTTTGAGAGGATCGATTTCTATCAGAATATGGTTGTTCTTCTCATAGAGAAACAAGTTCATTGGTGGGTTGTATCACCTTGAGAAGGGGGGAGAATTTGGCTTAAGGTGGTCTTATTCTTGGATTTGCGACCAAAACATCTTAGTGTGAGTACTATATAGCCAATAAAAGGTTGAATTTCCTCATCCTGAGAAGGGAATTGCACCTGGGTGAATATTCTCTTTTTGAGTTGAACCATTTCCTTTTGAACCGAGTGTTGTTGTAGAGAGGGGTTGAATCCCATTGTTGGAGGTTGAGTTAGTGTAGTAAGGGATGATATTTGGTTGTAAGGGTTTCCTTTCCTCTTTTGTGGTTGAGTTATCTCTGCTGGGGTAGAATTCCTTTGAGGAGGAGAGATTTGGAGGTTGTTGTCTATTTTATTGTTCTTATTTGCATCATGGGTTTGATCTGAAACACTATCATTTATCCATTTTGTATCAGGTTAGATTATTATAATAAAAATCAGATATTTTAGTGAAGTCTCATTGTTGTTATTTATGATATATGTTAAGTTATGTCTATAGTGTTTTAATGTAATAAATTTTGTATACTATAAGTAGCATACAAACCTCATTTATCCCATGAGAACTACCTAAACAAACCCAAATTGAAAACAACAACATATAGAGGAGTCATATGGGGGTTTGAAGTATGTTATCAATATGTTTGACGAAACTTTGTATCAAAAAATAAGCTACAAGTGGCAGTAGAGGGGTTTATTAGTGGGAACTAGGGAACTTCTACTTACTATTTGATGAAAGATTAAAGCCAAAACGTTTTTGAATACTACAGTAGTAAACAAAATTAGTAACAACCAACAAGTGGGATATTTTTTAGTATGGAGACAAGTCAAGAACTCACGATAGAATTTTTATGAGCTTGTCAGAACTTTCAAAAGACTCTAAGAGACTATAAAAATAACTTCACAACATTAATAGAGCAGACATAATGGTTGAAGCCACTCTTATCAACTAGGAATAAGGGAAAACGATCCAAAACTATAAAGGTTTAGGAAGCCAAAAATTCACTGCATGATGAGGGATTGACAGAAGCATAGGTAAATTTGTTGGAGGTGCATGAATATAGTCATGTTGAGGATGTACATGATAAATATGACCAAACAACAACACTTAATACCCCATCAGAGTTGTCTAATAATGATAAATACACCAACATCAATGATGGAGATGTGCGTAGGGACTATGGTGAATTTTCCCAGTCAGCAGGCATGATTGTACCAAGATATGACAAAAGTTGGGAACTTAAAAAGTTTCCATGGGATATTGATCTCCCTTCTCAGGGGCCATGTGTGGAGGATGTCGAAGAAGAGGTTGATTTGGTGGATTAAAACAAATCAGAAATTTTGTATGAGGATGATAGTCCACATGAGTTCCATCATTGCATGGTATCATCTAGTGAGTCAGGGGATAACATTCCTTCAAATGAAAGTAAATCATAAAACCTATTGTGTGAAAGTGCATACCATGTTGATGAAATTGAACAAAGACTCGTAGCATTGTGTGAATTGGAGGACCACTTATTGGACACAGAGGAGAAAATTCTACAAGTGTTGACAAGGGCAGATGGTGCTCATAAGTTCAATGAAGATCTTATTTGAAAAACCTAGTTGGAGGAGAGACAAAAGGGAGTTACAAGTGGAGTCACTAGTAATCAACTGTGAATAATCAAAGAAGCACAAGAGTAGATGAAATCTGATTACCTGCATTTGTTCATGGATAGGGACCTTTCTCTTAAATTCGTTGAAGACGGGGAAAGGGAGGTTGAGGAGCTCTGTCACTAGTTGATTTTGGAATGCTCTTCATTACCTGATAGCAGTAGAGACTCCATCATCTTTGGTAGTCGTTACACATGAGGAAAGTTTTGACACTCATGATTTGAAGGAGGATCCTCTTTATGACGATCCCATATGAGGATCATTTAGAGTTTCAGGTGTGTGATGAGAGGTATGATGTAGAGGGTTTTGATTACTCTCGTGTTTTTCATTGTGAGGATCAAGAGACGATAATTAATCACATTCCTTGTGGACCATCCTACGAGAAAATGTATACATATCCATATTGGGTGGATAGGTACATGACAGACATGGGCATGTTGTAGGATACAGGTTCAAGAGACATTAGTAGAGTAATGGATACAATAGCTCCTACATGATATTGGAGGGTATATGATGATTCAGTGATAGGAAAAAATATGCAAGGGTATTAATTGGCACACAATAGTGTACATTGGGGTTGTGGAGTGTTTTCGCCGGGGAGACCTCTGGACAGAGTCCTCAGGCATACCATTGAGTTGATTTTTCCTAGGATCTATGATTTGATGGGTGAGCCTAAGGGAGAAACATATCCCTAGATGATATATTCTCATTTAGGATATCATTAGATGAGGGTCAAGGAAGAATATAGTCACATGTATGCTTCCAAAATTCATTACGATATATTGTGCATACCCTTGGGGTTGATCAACACACTAGTCCCTTTCTTGTATTGCAGGAAGTGGCAGAGGCATATATTGTTTTTATTTGATTCCCTCATTATACACAACAATAAATGGGAGTTTCACTTGAGTCAGTTGGATGAGATAGGTGGCATTGAAACCATGTCAGAGGTCTTTCATTTGGACCATGTGATCTATGCAGAGAGTGCGTAGGAGGATATCCAGACTCTGTTGGATCAATTCATGGAAATTTCAATAGGAATTGGGAGTGACGGACTTCCAATTTGGTGGTGGGATCCTGGCATTCATTAGAGTGATATATTTCTTCATATGATGAGGGTGATCGACGGGGTCGTGTCAGTGATTGGTTTGTGTCATTGTGAGGATTTTGTGAGGGGTGTTTTTTAGCCTTGTTCTATATCGTGAGGTAGATTTTCCCTCATGATACCCAGGATCAAGTCTATTCACATATTGGTAGGCTTTGACATTACCGATATTCCTTGGTGAGACAAGATCTAGGATAATGATTTCATTTCTTTCAGGGATTTCATCTTGGGGGTTTAGGAGAGGAGAGCACAGTCTGAGCATGGCGGTCAGAAGTGCGTGATAAAAGGGATGCAATGTTGGTATGGTGGTTCCTCTCAGATATTATCTTGGGACCCTATTATTGTAGTGTTTGAAATATGGATAGTCGATACATATGAGATGGTCATTTCTTTCTTTTCAAAGTTTACTCTTGGGATACCTAGGTTTAGTTTCTTGGAGGAGTGGTATTCTAAGGAGTTGACCTAGTTTGTGCATTTTTTTATTTCCTATATCATTAGAGGAAGATAGGTGGATTCTTTTTTTATCACCTCAGAGATCAGGTCTATGAGTAGAGGGTTCTTCACATCATATAGGTTAGTTTGAGACACTAGTGACTTTACCACTTATAGGCTAGTACGATAGAGGTTCACATGGAGGGACTTTGTGGATGATGTGTTGGGAGATTTTTTAGATGATTCTTGGATCATTGCAGTAGGATGGGGGTGCTACAATACTAGTAATTTTGCCTTTGATAATTGGAGAATAGGTGTTGTTGATTCCCTATCTGTTTGTGACCACATAGACTTCTCCTAGATGTCTAATTTTAGAGTTGGTTTGGTTGACTTCACTGAGATAAACTGGCATGATATGATCCTCAATAGTGGAGATGATCCTTTGAGGAATTGCATCTTGAGGTTGCATGAGTGGAGGATTCAGTCTAGAAATGAGGACCATATGCCTATGATCAAAGTGGCACAACATGATGGTTCCTTTCTAGTGACAACATGGGATCTTGGGATTGTATGGGTTGATAGTATGGTATCTAGTACATATGGGAGAGCTAGTTGTTACTTTCAAGAGCCTATTCATATAAATCATTGAATTGGTTTATTAAGTGGGATGCTCTATGAAGTGTGGATTGAGTCTTCATAGTATCTAATTGTTCTATTGATCGGTTGTAACTCCTTGTTTCCCCAAAGAATGTAATTATTCACAAACTCCATACATTAATGTTATGAGGTATGTAATTATATTTTGATTTAATAGGAACACCAAACCATTGATTGAGAGGAAAAAACCTTGACAGTACTGGCCATGACACACCAGAGAAAACCGATGAGGCAAGGACTGATTGAACAACTATGAGAGGTGGAGCTGAGATGTATCAATGAAGAAAATAGGAAGATTTCAAAACAAGATAATTTATGCTTGCAAACATAATGCTACACCTACCAGCATACCAGAATTATATGAAACCACATGACCATTAAAATAAATCGTAGAGGTGGTTGGGGAAGTTAATGACTATTTTCATTTGGTCCATGCAAAGAAAAATGCTAACTGAACAACTGATAGGGGGATACCATGGAACTGGGAATTTCAAACTACAAGTTACATCTACAATAAGTCACAAAATCCTGAGGGAATAAATAAGAAGATGAAAGGAGGAGAACATCATAAGACATGAGAGAGATGCACACAATAGAGAAAGGTAGCATACACAAAGATGAGAAAGAGGGAACAAAGTGCATAGGTTCATATGTACTAATTGAGGAAGAGAAGGAAAATGAAGATCTTTTGGAGGAGAAAAGGAAGCTTGTCTGAGTTATTGATGATCACCCTAAACAGAGAAGAATGGGATCCCAAACTCGAGCGTTAATTGGCTACAAATTGGTGCTTGATGGATAGAAACCAATTATGGGAAGGGGAGGTTGATGAGGGACTATTGAGCAGAGAAGGGACTCCCTTGTGCAGAGGAAATCTAGTTGAGAAACCACTTGATAAACATGTGGATACCCGAAACTCAATGGAAGGTGGAAACTTCTGTTGTGTCAAAGGAGGAAGGAGACTAGCCTTTCTGGATCATCGAAAACTTGGAATCCTCCTGAGTCAATTTCCTTGGTGGTATCATGGCTTGGCATGGGGGTGGCATGCTATAGGAAGTTACTCTATAACAAGGCCTAAGGTTTGGAGGAAAGGCATCCTCTCCTATTTGGTTGGATTTGGAAATATCCTTACTAGATAAGTGTTTATCTGCATTGAAACTACTTATGAATGATATATATGTATGCATGTCTAGATGTATAAATTTAAAAGGAAAATTAGTCATTTAAAATCCATGGCTCAAATGCATAAAAGTAGGGATATGTTGTGATGCTTATTACTGATCTGATAATCATGAAAATGAATAAGTATGGACTGTTGTGTACTTTAGAACTTTTTATCGTTGTATGAAGATCATGTAAAACATGCAAGGTTTTCCCATTAAGTTTCAATAACTTGTAATGGCCTTAGAGTGGTTTATAACCCTTGAAGATAGGACCGAATTCTTGTAGAACTCAAGAAATGGATAAGTCCCCAAAGTGGTGGTTTTATTACCTACAAATCCTGTATTAACCCAGGATAAATCACAGTCCTCGATTTGGTCGATCGAAACATCTCAACCCTTCGTCAATGAAGGCACATCATCATGAATGATCGAGTGCCCAAATTTTGTAAAGTATGATGACATTGGTAGTTGGTGAAAGAACGATAGTCGTCGATCGGATTAGATGATAGAGGAAATATTTGATTCATTGATCATGGAGGTAGGGACACTCTGATGGGAATTCTCCCAAATGAGATCTAGACCATGATAGGAGAAACTCTTAAAGGTTATCTACCATTGATTCCTTCCAAAGGACTCAAGAGAGTGATGTGGCCTACCAAATTGGTTTTCCATGTGTCCAAGGTGGAGGCAAGTGTCATCTAGGTATTGGCTGATGGGTAGAGGGTGGGTCCCATTGGGAGAAGAGGATCTTTGGATATTCATTTAAATTATGGTCATTAGATTTTTCAAGGTTCGTCCTCGGTAAATTTGAGCCATATATCTCTAGTCTATCATCATCAGAGGTAGAATGTGGGTAGCTCAGGAGATCCTTCGATCTGGCGTTGGATGATGGGATATCCACCATTGATTTCCATGAGACTTTCTCAAAAGACAAGTGAGGAATATGACATGATGAATGATGTGGCATTCCAACAAGCTAACCAGAGTGCCCCTATGATGACACGTGTCAGGTTTTGGTTGGTTGATGATATTCTAGAGAGGAAAGACAGTGGTAACCATTGCTCTTGTCAAAGATTTGGCGAGGAAATATGGGTCATTAGATCCAGATGCTTCATCGTCGGAAATGAGGGAGGTGGTTAAGGTCACATTCGACCAAGAAGTGTTAATGATGATGAAAAAATCACTAATGATGATGGGATTCGGGGATAATGACAACCATTGATCAGTAGAGAGACGAGCTAAAACCTCCACTGTATATCTTGTGGGTTGCATCTACACATCGTGAAAACCTTAGGATCTGGGCATTAACCTACATGTAAAATGACATCGCCTACATTATTTGAACGATAAAGATCAAGAGATTAGAGTCATAGGATTTGGGGAAGGTACTCCTCGGTGTATCATCATCAGATTTTTTCTAGTGGGAGTGAGATTTGGGATAAGAAGTTCCAACAATGACAAATGATGGGTCTAAAAATCAGGCCCGTGAATCTAACATGTCACTGCCATGTCAAATGGAACGAGTAATAAGAAACCATGTGGAAACCACATGGTAAATATACGGCCATTGACCAATGAAGGCCCAAAAACTCTCAGAGGATATAACTTTTGATCCTGAGATCAGAACTGAGCATTGTTATAGTCGTTGGAAAGATCTCGATGAGCAGAATATAATAGCATGATCAAGAAAAAATTTAATATACTCGAGGAAAGAAAATGTTTGAATTCCCCATCCCTTAAAAGGATACTTAGGGGGTTGGATGTGTTACAGAGTGGTATCAGAGCAGATTTCAAACTCTAGGCTTGAATGGATCACCAAGACCGCTTAGGATATTTTAAAAAAAGGATTTATGTTGTCTAGAATGAATTTTTTTAAAATATTGACATAAAATACTAATGATAATTGTTGTTTCAACATGTAGGTCGAATTGAAAATCATAAACGTGAATGGTGCAGCGCAGTATGGATAACACCTCGCACCTCAAAGATGAATATTTTTATGGTTGGAGGGACAAAGAAACCCCTCCATATTTGGTGGACACTATGAGAATTATGAAGCCAAAAAATGAGAGACTTATGAGATCCCATGTCGAAAAAGAATATTTTAATGCATTTCTACTAAAGAGCCTGTCTAAAATTCAAAAAACTCTGCAGCAAGGCCCTAAAAATGCAGAATTACAACAGTCGAAGAGGTTGAAAACCCCTTCGAATGCTCAAAATAATGGACTGGCTCACAATAATACAAGAAGGATTTCTTTTAGAAGGAAGCATCGGGGTACCAAGAAAGGTGAATCAACTAGACAATTTTCCATGGAGTCCTCTAGTCGGAATACTATTTCAACAGGACAACCTTGTAGTGGCAGAGAATCCAACATTTCTAAGAAGAGAAAGAGAAATAATTCTCAGAGTTTTATGACTGAATAATTCAAGAAGGCTAAGTTTCCTACCTTTGATGGGGAGATAAATAAAGGAGAAGAATGTTGAAGCATGGATATTTGATTTGAAAAATTACTTTCGAGTACATAATTATTCTGACAATACTAAGGCAAGGATTGCAGTTTTCAACCTAAATGGAGGGGCTTCCATTTGTTGGGAATACCTCAAGGAAATCAAAAGGTTAAAGGAAATAAAATTGACATGGAAACATTTATCTGAAATTAATTCTATGAGATTAAGTTGGGACAACTTACCTTGGATGTGTATGAAAAAATATTTATGAATTTGTTGAGGTATGTTCTCGACCTTAAGTATGAGAAGGAAAGAATACAACATTTTCTTAGTTGATTACCACAGTCCTACCAAGTTTGAATTGATTTTGAAAAACTGAAGACATTTGAGGACACCATTCAGAAGGCCAAATGTTGTTACGATTAGTCTAAGCATAAGCATTAGTCTTCCAAATATTGGAAAATAAAGGATAAGATTGGATTCCAAAATAATGGGTTCAATTATTTTCCCCACAAAAATTTCAAGAAGGATGCATAGTTTTGGTCAGCCAAACAGGTGTGTGCATAGCCAAAATCTTCCATCTCAAAGTAGGAATAAAACAATAGAGAAGGAAAGGGAAAGAATAGAGGATCCCAAGAAAGTACCTTTGAAAATTTGGGGATGTGGAGGGCCACATTTGTTGAGGTATTGTCCCCACTAGAAGCATGACAATCGAAGAGTGCATAACATGCAGGAGGTAGCTACAGTCAACAACATAGCCAGGAGTGTCGAAAATCTATGCAGCGGTAGAAAATCGGAAAGTAGACCACTGAACCTGTGTAGTGAAATTGGAAGGTATTATTACTAAACAACCAATCTCTGTTTTAATTGACCCATGATCTAATATTAGTTATATTTCAGCTCGATTGTTTGAGGCATGTTCATTACAGAGAAAGAAACACACCAAATCATGGTTAGTTCAGTTAGCCATTGGAACAAAGAGGAAGGTGGTGGAGGTAGTTGAAGCTTATCCAATTGGGATGGATGCATTTCAGACCCAAGTGGTTCTGAATATCCTACCCCTTGGTTCTTATGACATGTTGTTGGGAATGGATTGGTTAGCTTCCCAAAAGGAAAAATTAAACTGTTATGAGAAAAAAATAGAATGTGAAGATGAGAAAGGCAATGCAAGAATTTTTCAAGGCATTCAGAAGCTAGACTCTGTCAGACAAATATCACCACTACAACTTAAGAAGTTTAGTATAAAAGGGTGTCCCTTGTATGATATACAAGTATTAAACTAGGTAGAAGGAAAGGAGTTGAAATTTGAATATCACCTAGTGCTATGGGAGTTCAGAGCTGTGTTTCTTGTAGAGGTGCCTCGATTACCTCCAAAAAGACATATTTATTTTTCAATCGATCTCGTGCTTGCAACACTTCCAACATTGAGAGTGCCTTACAAGATGAGCACACTAGACTTGGTGAATCTAAAAATGAAATTTAAAGAAATGTTTGACAAGGGTTACATCAGGCCGAGTGTGTCCCCATTGGGAGAACCAACCCATATGGTACCTTCAGACTATGCATCGATTATAGGCAGTTGAACAAGATGATCATCAAGAAAAAATAACATTTTCCTAGAATAGATGATGTCTTTGATCATATTATAGGGGATACAGTTTTCTTAAAGACAGATTTGAGGTCGGGATATCAGCAAGTCAGGATTAAAGATGAGGACATCGACAAGATATCCTTTAGGACAAGGTATGGTCACTATGAGTTTTTTGTGGTGCCATTTGTTCTTACAAATACACCAACTGCATTCATGTGTTTAATGAATAGTGTGATCAACAAGTATTTAGACAAGTTTGTCTTAGTATTTTTGGATGACATTTTTTAATATTCCAATAATCGAGAGGAGCATGAAGAACACCTCAGAATGGTTTTATAGGTGTTAAGAGAACATCATTTGTACACCAAGTTTAGCAAGTATGATTTCTTCAAAAAGGAAATCTAGTATCTAGGCCATGTAATCTGAGTTGAAGGAGTGGTAGTAGACCCTGCAAAGATCAAGGAAATCATGGATTGGCCTACCCCCAGAAATGTGATAGAAGTGAGGTCCTTCATGGGATTGGTTGGATATTACAGAATATTTGTCAAGGGATTCTCCAAGATCGGTAACCCTATTACTTCATTACAAAGGAAAAGGGAGAATTTTGTGTGGTCACCAGAGTGTGAATATAGATTCTAACAACTGAAGAAGCTATTGACTAATGCCCCTATTTTGAAGATTGCAGACCCATAAAAAGGAACCAATGGAGTTATCATGTAAGAAGGACAAGTGGTTTGTTATGAATCATGTAAGTTGAATGAACATGAGCAGAAGTATGTCACCCACAATCAAGAACTTGCAGCAATTGCACATGCGCTAAAGATGTGGAGACAACACTTGCTCAAGAAGAGATTTATCCTCACGATCAACCATTTTGGTTTGAATTATTTATTTGACCAGCCAATGTTGAATTATAGACAAGCAAGGTTGATGGTGTTGATTAGTGAGTTTGACTTCTAAATCAAACACATAAAAGGAAAAGAGAATAAAGTGGTTGACACGCTTAGTCGAAGTGTTCAAACAATACACTTACCAACAAAAAGTGTAGGAGAGTCCAACATTCAGTAGATGATTAATACCCTCTTGTCGAAAGATGAGTTATTAAATAAAGTGAAGGAAAGGTTGCAAAAATAACCTAGGGAAAGGAGGCATAAAGGATATCAACTAAGGGTTGAGAATATGTTGTTGTACAATAACAGGCTATGTGTTCTTAATTCAGTGGATTTGAGGCACTTGATTATGGATGAGTTCCATAGGATACCATATGTAGCTCACCTTGGTTACTAGAAAATGGTGACAGTGATTACACATTTGTATTATTGGCCTAGAATGAAGCAAGACATTTCTCATTACATTGCGAGGTGTTTGGAGTGTCAGCAGGTAAAAGTTGAGCATTGACACCCTGTTGTACTATTTCAGCCTATACAAATACTAGAATGGAAATGGGAAGTGATTTCCATCGATTTCATCACCATTTTACCCAAGACAACCAAACAACATGATGCAATCACAGTTGTAGTGGATAAGTTGAACAACGAATCTCAATTATCCCCATAAAATATACTTATAAATCCATAGCCATTGCCAATTATTTTATGAAAGAAATATTCATATTGCATGGTTTTCCTAAAACCCTAATAGACACTAAGTTCACCTCAAATTTATGGAAAATCTTATTTGTAGGTTTAGAAATGCAATTGGAATTTATCACAACCTACCATCCTTAAACAAATGGTTAGACCGAAAGGGTGAACAAAGTTTTAGAAGATATGTTACAGATGCATGTTATGCATCAGCCTAAGTAGCGGGAAGAATATCTACCTTTTTAGAATTCACAGACACCAATGGTTATCAAGAATCATTGAAGATGAATCTGTTTGAGGCTCTGTATGGAAAAAAGTGCAGAGTTCCAATTAGTTGGGACATTCCTATGGATAAAATTATGCTTTGACTAGAACTGCTAAAGGAAATGGAATGGGCCATAGTTAAGATAAGGAAGAACTTAAATATTTCCCAAGATAGATAGAAGAGANTCAAAGGGACAGATGGCAATGAAATCAGAGGGCATGAAGACACCTAGCTGTTGAATATCCACAGTCAATCCATATCCATATTGCGATGCAGTTGGTAGAATTTACCAACAACATAGCAAATGGACAGATCATAAACCAATCAGTTCTACAAACCCTGAACCAATCTTAACAGTCCTGAATTGTTGTAATAAAAAATATTACTAGCACAACCACTAACTCGCGGATGAAAACGTCGAAAGGTAGCGGCTGAGAACGTGTGCCCCCAATATATTGAGAACATGTGCCCTCAATACAAAACGTTTGTGATAATCCTTCGTTGGTAATATGAAACGTTTGGTTGCATTAGGTTGATAAATGGAACATGGAAATTACATATCCTTACAGTAATTTTTTAATGTGATTAGGTAAATGTTAAAAAGTAAACATGTTAACGGATGTCTTGATAAATACAAGAAAGTTATGAACAATAAATCTGATCCATTGATTTTGGAGGACGACTAAGAATATGCCAGCATCTTCAATGCATATCCATCAAATTAGGGTTTAAGTTTAAATAAGGTTAAAAGATCATTAATTGTGCCCATTGTCAATAGGTATATGCCTTTCGGCGTAATTAGTTTAAATCTTCCTAGAATAAATCCTAGTCATTTATGACATGATCATTGTAAATAAGTTTATAAATACTTCATGTTTTGAAGTATGGAGTGTTGGGACCTATTAGTAGGATAGAACCAATATTGTAAAGCAGTTCACATATCCCCTTTAATCAAATTTTAGTAATACAAGACAAAATTTTCAGGATTCCTGTGGCATATCTATTTGGTGAAGTGTCTCTTTTGTAATATGTTTTCCCTATTACATATTTTTTTCTTTCTAAATTATTCAATATTATATTAAGAGCAGAATTTAAAAGTACACTATGTTTATGGATTTGGATAATTTCTATGTTTTCTACTAGAGGGTTAGTTCCAGAATTCTTAATTGCTCTGCTACAATCCTCTTTCCTCACTTTTTCTTTCACATCACTCAAAAATATCAAGAATCCAACAAAGGTGCCTATCCTACCCTGTAAGTTTCCTGTAGAACCTTCCTTGATTGAATTAGCCCTCTTTGACTCCATTTCCCAATGGCCTCCCCTTCCTATTCCAACCAAGAATCTAAAAACCAAACCGTGTACTATCATAACTAGCCTAAAATTTCCAACAAACAAAGCTAAATATTATAGAGATATCCCTCTCTGGGCCTAGGATGGATAGATCTTGGACTCCAAAGTGGTTTTTGGTTACCTCTGTTAGTTTCTTCCTCGGCCTGAGAAATTATGGAGTGCTAACTAATAGTAAGAGAACCCTAGAGAATTCAAAGTAAGAGACCACATGTATCTCTAGGTGAAACCCAAGAGAAGATCCATGAAAATGGGGATGTGTGCTAAATTGGATCGCTGATATTGTGCACCATTTGAAATCCTAGAAAGAATAGGACTAGTAGCATACAGACTTTCTTTACCACCTACTATTAGAGCACATAATTTATTCCATGTGAATTTGTTAAAGAAATATGTACATGATTCTAATCATGTTATTTATTGGAATGTAATATAGGTTGAACCGGAGGGATAATTCCATCTAGAACCCCAATGCATCCTAGAAAGGAAAGAAACAATTCTCCAGAACTGAACCATCGTGCAGGTTAAAGTACAATGGAAGCACTTTGGAGAAAATGAATCTACATGGGAGATGGAAGATGCCATGAAATTGACACACCCATTTTCTTTAATCTATAATTATATATACATGGTGTTTTAAACACCGAGGATAGTGTTTCTTTAAGGGGGAGGGGAATGTAACACTGTGTTTTCCCAAAGACTCTAATTATGAACAAAATCCATATATTAATGTTATGAGGCATGTAATTATGTTTTGATTTAATATGAACACCAAATCACTGAATAAGAGGGAACAACCTTCATAGTATTGGCCATGATACACCAGAGGAAATTGATGAGGCAGGGACTGATTGGACGGTTACAGGAGGTGGAGCTTAGATATATTAATGAAGAAAATATGAATCTTTCACAACAATCTAATTTATGATTGCAAACATAATGCTACACCTACCAACATACCAGACTTATATGAAACCACGTGACCATTAGAATAAATTGCATAGGTGGTTGGGGAAGCTAATGAATGTTGGTAGTTGGTCCATGCAGACAAAAAGGTTGAATGAATAATTGACAGGGGGATACCATGAAACCACCCCTTCATACTAGGAATTTCAAACTACAGGTTACATCTGTAGGAAGTCACTAAAATCCTGAGGGAATAGATAAGAAAATGATAGGAGGAGAACATCATCAGACACAAGAGAGACACACACAATCGAGGAAGGTAGGATACACAAGGATGATAAAGAGAGAATAGAGCACATACGTTAAAATGTGATAATGGAGGAAGAGAAGGAAAATGAGGATCTTTCTGGATGAGAACATGAAGATTTTCTGAGTTATTGATGATCACCATGAATAAAGAAGACTAGGATCTTGAACTAGAGTGTTAATGGGATGCAACTTGGTGCTTACTGGATAGAAACCAACATTGGTAACGGGTGGTCATTGAGGGAATGTTGAGAAGAGAAGGGACTCCCTTGTGTAGAAGAAATCTATTTGAGAAACCACCTGATAAACCTATGGATACTCGAAGCTCGGTGGGAGGTGGAAACGTTTGATGTGTCAAAGGAGGAAGGAGAGTAACCTTCTTGAATTATCACAAACTTGGAACCCTACTGAGTCAATTTCCTTGGTGGTATCATCACTTGGCACGGGGGTGGCATGTTGTAGGAATTTACTCTACAGCAAGGCCTAAGGTTGGGAGGAAAGGCATCCTCTCTTAGTTAGTTGGATTTGATAATCTCCTTACTAGATAAGTGTGTATCTACACTGAAATTGATTATAAATGATATTTATGTATGCATGTGTAAATGTCTAAATGTCTAAATTTAAGAGGAAAATTAGTCGTTTACAATCCATGGTTTGAATGCATGAAAGTCAAGATATGTTGTGATGCTTATTATTGATCTGATAATTGTGAAAATGAATAAGTATGGACTGTTGCGTAGTTGAGAACTTTGTATCCTTGTATGGAGAGATTGTAAAACATTCAAGGTTTCCCCATTAAGTTCCAATAACTTGTAATGGCATTAGAGTGGTTTTGAACCCTTGAATAATAGGATTGAAGTCCTATATAACTCAATAAATGGATAAGTCCCCAAAGAAGTGGTTTTATTACCATTAAATCATGTATTAACCTAGGAGAAATCAAAGTTGTCGATCTGGCTGATCAAAAGATCTCAACCCTTCATTGACGAAGGCACATCGTCGTGAACAACAGAGTGCCTGAATTATGTAAAGTTCAACGACATTGGTAGTCAATGAAAGAACAACAACCATCGATTAGATTAGATGATAGAGGAGAGATATGAGTCATTGATCATGGTGGGTTGGTCGGAGTGATCTCAAATGTGGAAGTAAGTGCACTCTGATGGGAATGATCTGAAAAGAGATATGGACCATTGGTCCATCATGATTGGAGAAACTCCAAAAGGAGACTTTTATCGTTAATCCCTTCCAAAGGACTCAAGAAAGTGATGTGACCTTCTAAATTAGTATTCTGCATGTCCAATATGGACGAAAGTGTCACCTAGGGAATGGTAGATGGGATGAGGGTGGGTTCCATTGGGAAAAAAGTTCCTTTGGATCTTCGTTTCAATTAAATTTGTTATATTTTTTGGGTTCATCCTTGAGAAATCTGGCTAGTATATCTCTGGTGTATCAACATTGGAGGAAGAAGGTGGGTGAACCGAGAGAAGGTTTGAATGTCGACAACACCGGCATCGATGACACGACAAGATCCATCGATTTTTCATTGGGAGAGGGGATATTCACCATTGATTTCCATGAGACTTGTTCAAAAGAAGAGTGAGGATGATGATTTCATGAATGAAGTGGCATGCAACAAGGAAGCCAGAGTATCCCTAGGATGAAAGGTGTCAGTTGTTGGTTGGTTGATGAGAGTCTGGAGAGGAAATATAGTGGTAAAAATTAATCTGATCAAAGATTTGATGAGGAGATATGGATCCTTGGATCCATATGTTTCATCGTCAAAAATGGGGGAGGTTGGTAAGGTCACGTTCAACCAAGAATTTTCGACGACGACGGAGAAATTGTTGACAATGATGGGAGTCGGGGATAACAACAACTTTTGATCAGCGGGCGGACGAGGTGAAACATCCACCGTAGATATTGTGGGTTACATATTCACACCATGTAAACCTTAGGATCTAAGAGTTAACCTCCACATCAAATGACATCATCGATGTGCTATGTACCATAGAAATCAAGAGATAAGAGTTGTAGGATTTCAGGAAGGTCTTCCCTGGTGTATCATCATCGTAGTTTCACTAGTGGGAGTGAACTATGGGATAAGAAGTCCCAATGAAGATGAAATATGGGCCAAAGGATCAGGCTCATGAATCTAATATGTCACTACCACGTCGGATGCCACACATAATAAGTGTCCATGTGGATGTCGCATGGTAAAGAGTTGGTCATTGACCAATGAAGACCCAGAAACTATGAGAGGCTATAACTTTTAATCATGAGCTCAGAACGGATCATGGTTACAGTCGTTGGAAATCTCTCAATGAGTAGAAGATGATAGCATGATTGGGAAAAGGTTTTGAGATAGTTGAAGAAACTGAAATTTTAATGCCCCATCCCTTAAAAATATACTTAGGGGGTTGGGTGTGTTACATTGGTGGCCTTTAGGAGACCCCTGGTGTTATCACATTATAGGATAGTATTATGGGTGGGAGTTGTTCCACATATTTCATATTGGCTTGGGACCCAGGGATCATCATTAGTTTCAATTTGGTTCAATTTGTTGTTCCTATGGGTGTGATGGCATTGCTTAAGGACAAATAATCTTTAGAAAGAGAGGATTTCTCATGTCCCCATTTCTGGGTTCCCCTATTTAGCAGTCAAAAATTACTCTCGAGGATTGTAAATGAATAAAAAGGAAGTCAAAGGTTATTTAATGTCACTTAGTTAGGATATGTTATGTTTTTAAAGTGACATTAAGTAAAAAATACATAAAGTGACTTTTATATTAACAAGTTACTTAAAAATTATTGAAAGTGACTTAATATTTAAGTAAAAATGTAAAAGGGGATAAGGGTAATGTTTGATTCAGTCAAAAGGGGAAATTTCAAGACGGAAATGGAGAAAAAATAAAAACAAATGGGTAATGCTTCACTTTTCATTATGTTTTGATTGATCTCTTTGTAGTGTTATTGGATCCAAAGTTTTCGTTAGGGTTTGGTGAAACCCTTCCATTGTAGTTTAGTTTTTGTGGTGCAATACCCACCTTGGATAGACTAGGAGGAGGATCCATCCAAGATCTTCTATTGGAGCTTCATTTTGTGGTTTGTATTTAGTTTTGGGTTGTATAAATTTTCTTGGAGAGGTTTGGCACTTAGAGGGTTTGATCTCATCTATTGAGGAGGCCATGACATGATTCCAAGTTTTCGGCTTGATATTGTGTGATGTGTTGTAGCTGATATAACAACCATTATCGACTTATTCTTGTTGTGTTCCAAATTCCATTCATAATAAAATACCACATATTGTCTCTTCTATTTCTGGTGTATTTTTATTACATGCAATATGTTTGACAAAATGTCTATTAGTAGAATACTTGCAAATTGTTTGTGAAAATTTGTCAACCAGATTAAAGAATCAAGAACATTTATTGCATAAAAGGACATAATATCCATTCCATTTCTATTGGAGATATTACAACCATAGAATTTTTGTTCCAAATCTCAACAACTAGTCACCCCCAATCTAGGGCTAGTAATCTGCAAAAGAGGGTGGTCTCTCACTGTCCACTCATAACTTAGAAAACCCACAACCCATTGGTATTCTCCTACAACTATCTTGATTTTCCACCAGCTCTCTTCCTCTTGACCTTCCCAACCCAAGTAATGTACCCCTTCACTAATATCATTCCCTTAGATGTACCATCCATTTATCAAGGTCTCTGTAGCACATGTAATGTTGGATTACTGAGAAGAGGGGGTGAATCAGTAATTGCCTAATTATAATACTTTTTCTTCAAATTTTATATGAATGTAGAATTATTATCCAATAATGAGCAATAAGAAATAAACAATCACACACATACACAGTACACCAGTGTTTTACGTGGAAACCCAAATCGGGAGAAAACCACGGAATGTTTTTNGCCTTTCGGCGTAATTAGTTTAAATCTTCCTAGAATAAATCCTAGTCATTTATGACATGATCATTGTAAATAAGTTTATAAATACTTCATGTTTTGAAGTATGGAGTGTTGGGACCTATTAGTAGGATAGAACCAATATTGTAAAGCAGTTCACATATCCCCTTTAATCAAATTTTAGTAATACAAGACAAAATTTTCAGGATTCCTGTGGCATATCTATTTGGTGAAGTGTCTCTTTTGTAATATGTTTTCCCTATTACATATTTTTTTCTTTCTAAATTATTCAATATTATATTAAGAGCAGAATTTAAAAGTACACTATGTTTATGGATTTGGATAATTTCTATGTTTTCTACTAGAGGGTTAGTTCCAGAATTCTTAATTGCTCTGCTACAATCCTCTTTCCTCACTTTTTCTTTCACATCACTCAAAAATATCAAGAATCCAACAAAGGTGCCTATCCTACCCTGTAAGTTTCCTGTAGAACCTTCCTTGATTGAATTAGCCCTCTTTGACTCCATTTCCCAATGGCCTCCCCTTCCTATTCCAACCAAGAATCTAAAAACCAAACCGTGTACTATCATAACTAGCCTAAAATTTCCAACAAACAAAGCTAAATATTATAGAGATATCCCTCTCTGGGCCTAGGATGGATAGATCTTGGACTCCAAAGTGGTTTTTGGTTACCTCTGTTAGTTTCTTCCTCGGCCTGAGAAATTATGGAGTGCTAACTAATAGTAAGAGAACCCTAGAGAATTCAAAGTAAGAGACCACATGTATCTCTAGGTGAAACCCAAGAGAAGATCCATGAAAATGGGGATGTGTGCTAAATTGGATCCCCGATATTGTGCACCATTTGAAATCCTAGAAAGAATAGGACTAGTAGCATACAGACTTGCTTTACCACCTACTATTAGAGCACATAATTTATTCCATGTGAATTTGTTAAAGAAATATGTACATGATTCTAATCATGTTATTTATTGGAATGTAATATAGGTTGAACCGGAGGGAGAATTCCATCTAGAACCCCAATGCATCCTAGAAAGGAAAGAAACAATTCTCCAGAACCGAACCATCGTGCAGGTTAAAGTGCAATGGAAGCACTTTGGAGAAAATGAATCTACATGGGAGATGGAAGATGCCATGAAATTGACACACCCATTTTCTTTAATCTATAATTATATATACATGGTATTTTAAACACCGAGGATAGTGTTTCTTTAAGGGGGAGGGGAATGTAACACCGTGTTTTCCCAAAGACTCTAATTATGAACAAAATCCATATATTAATGTTATGAGGCATGTAATTATGTTTTGATTTAATATGAACACCAAATCACTGAATAAGAGGGAACAACCTTCATAGTATTGGCCATGATACACCAGAGGAAATTGATGAGGCAGGGACTGATTGGACGGTTACAGGAGGTGGAGCTTAGATATATTAATGAAGAAAATATGAATCTTTCACAACAATCTAATTTATGATTGCAAACATAATGCTACACCTACCAACATACCAGACTTATATGAAACCACGTGACCATTAGAATAAATTGCATAGGTGGTTGGGGAAGCTAATGAATGTTGGTAGTTGGTCCATGCAGACAAAAAGGTTGAATGAATAATTGACAGGGGGATACCATGAAACCACCCCTTCATACTAGGAATTTCAAACTACAGGTTACATCTGTAGGAAGTCACTAAAATCCTGAGGGAATAGATAAGAAAATGATAGGAGGAGAACATCATCAGACACAAGAGAGACACACACAATCGAGGAAGGTAGGATACACAAGGATGATAAAGAGAGAATAGAGCACATACGTTAAAATGTGATAATGGAGGAAGAGAAGGAAAATGAGGATCTTTCTGGATGAGAACATGAAGATTTTCTGAGTTATTGATGATCACCATGAATAAAGAAGACTAGGATCTTGAACTAGAGTGTTAATGGGATGCAACTTGGTGCTTACTGGATAGAAACCAACATTGGTAACGGGTGGTCATTGAGGGAATGTTGAGAAGAGAAGGGACTCCCTTGTGTAGAAGAAATCTATTTGAGAAACCACCTGATAAACCTATGGATACTCGAAGCTCGGTGGGAGGTGGAAACGTTTGATGTGTCAAAGGAGGAAGGAGAGTAACCTTCTTGAATTATCACAAACTTGGAACCCTACTGAGTCAATTTCCTTGGTGGTATCATCACTTGGCACGGGGGTGGCATGTTGTAGGAATTTACTCTACAGCAAGGCCTAAGGTTGGGAGGAAAGGCATCCTCTCTTAGTTAGTTGGATTTGATAATCTCCTTACTAGATAAGTGTGTATCTACACTGAAATTGATTATAAATGATATTTATGTATGCATGTGTAAATGTCTAAATGTCTAAATTTAAGAGGAAAATTAGTCGTTTACAATCCATGGTTTGAATGCATGAAAGTCAAGATATGTTGTGATGCTTATTATTGATCTGATAATTGTGAAAATGAATAAGTATGGACTGTTGCGTAGTTGAGAACTTTGTATCCTTGTATGGAGAGATTGTAAAACATTCAAGGTTTCCCCATTAAGTTCCAATAACTTGTAATGGCATTAGAGTGGTTTTGAACCCTTGAATAATAGGATTGAAGTCCTATATAACTCAATAAATGGATAAGTCCCCAAAGAAGTGGTTTTATTACCATTAAATCATGTATTAACCTAGGAGAAATCAAAGTTGTCGATCTGGCTGATCAAAAGATCTCAACCCTTCATTGACGAAGGCACATCGTCGTGAACAACAGAGTGCCTGAATTATGTAAAGTTCAACGACATTGGTAGTCAATGAAAGAACAACAACCATCGATTAGATTAGATGATAGAGGAGAGATATGAGTCATTGATCATGGTGGGTTGGTCGGAGTGATCTCAAATGTGGAAGTAAGTGCACTCTGATGGGAATGATCTGAAAAGAGATATGGACCATTGGTCCATCATGATTGGAGAAACTCCAAAAGGAGACTTTTATCGTTAATCCCTTCCAAAGGACTCAAGAAAGTGATGTGACCTTCTAAATTAGTATTCTGCATGTCCAATATGGACGAAAGTGTCACCTAGGGAATGGTAGATGGGATGAGGGTGGGTTCCATTGGGAAAAAAGTTCCTTTGGATCTTCGTTTCAATTAAATTTGTTATATTTTTTGGGTTCATCCTTGAGAAATCTGGCTAGTATATCTCTGGTGTATCAACATTGGAGGAAGAAGGTGGGTGAACCGAGAGAAGGTTTGAATGTCGACAACACCGGCATCGATGACACGACAAGATCCATCGATTTTTCATTGGGAGAGGGGATATTCACCATTGATTTCCATGAGACTTGTTCAAAAGAAGAGTGAGGATGATGATTTCATGAATGAAGTGGCATGCAACAAGGAAGCCAGAGTATCCCTAGGATGAAAGGTGTCAGTTGTTGGTTGGTTGATGAGAGTCTGGAGAGGAAATATAGTGGTAAAAATTAATCTGATCAAAGATTTGATGAGGAGATATGGATCCTTGGATCCATATGTTTCATCGTCAAAAATGGGGGAGGTTGGTAAGGTCACGTTCAACCAAGAATTTTCGACGACGACGGAGAAATTGTTGACAATGATGGGAGTCGGGGATAACAACAACTTTTGATCAGCGGGCGGACGAGGTGAAACATCCACCGTAGATATTGTGGGTTACATATTCACACCATGTAAACCTTAGGATCTAAGAGTTAACCTCCACATCAAATGACATCATCGATGTGCTATGTACCATAGAAATCAAGAGATAAGAGTTGTAGGATTTCAGGAAGGTCTTCCCTGGTGTATCATCATCGTAGTTTCACTAGTGGGAGTGAACTATGGGATAAGAAGTCCCAATGAAGATGAAATATGGGCCAAAGGATCAGGCTCATGAATCTAATATGTCACTACCACGTCGGATGCCACACATAATAAGTGTCCATGTGGATGTCGCATGGTAAAGAGTTGGTCATTGACCAATGAAGACCCAGAAACTATGAGAGGCTATAACTTTTAATCATGAGCTCAGAACGGATCATGGTTACAGTCGTTGGAAATCTCTCAATGAGTAGAAGATGATAGCATGATTGGGAAAAGGTTTTGAGATAGTTGAAGAAACTGAAATTTTAATGCCCCATCCCTTAAAAATATACTTAGGGGGTTGGGTGTGTTACATTGGTGGCCTTTAGGAGACCCCTGGTGTTATCACATTATAGGATAGTATTATGGGTGGGAGTTGTTCCACATATTTCATATTGGCTTGGGACCCAGGGATCATCATTAGTTTCAATTTGGTTCAATTTGTTGTTCCTATGGGTGTGATGGCATTGCTTAAGGACAAATAATCTTTAGAAAGAGAGGATTTCTCATGTCCCCATTTCTGGGTTCCCCTATTTAGCAGTCAAAAATTACTCTCGAGGATTGTAAATGAATAAAAAGGAAGTCAAAGGTTATTTAATGTCACTTAGTTAGGATATGTTATGTTTTTAAAGTGACATTAAGTAAAAAATACATAAAGTGACTTTTATATTAACAAGTTACTTAAAAATTATTGAAAGTGACTTAATATTTAAGTAAAAATGTAAAAGGGGATAAGGGTAATGTTTGATTCAGTCAAAAGGGGAAATTTCAAGACGGAAATGGAGAAAAAATAAAAACAAATGGGTAATGCTTCACTTTTCATTATGTTTTGATTGATCTCTTTGTAGTGTTATTGGATCCAAAGTTTTCGTTAGGGTTTGGTGAAACCCTTCCATTGTAGTTTAGTTTTTGTGGTGCAATACCCACCTTGGATAGACTAGGAGGAGGATCCATCCAAGATCTTCTATTGGAGCTTCATTTTGTGGTTTGTATTTAGTTTTGGGTTGTATAAATTTTCTTGGAGAGGTTTGGCACTTAGAGGGTTTGATCTCATCTATTGAGGAGGCCATGACATGATTCCAAGTTTTCGGCTTGATATTGTGTGATGTGTTGTAGCTGATATAACAACCATTATCGACTTATTCTTGTTGTGTTCCAAATTCCATTCATAATAAAATACCACATATTGTCTCTTCTATTTCTGGTGTATTTTTATTACATGCAATATGTTTGACAAAATGTCTATTAGTAGAATACTTGCAAATTGTTTGTGAAAATTTGTCAACCAGATTAAAGAATCAAGAACATTTATTGCATAAAAGGACATAATATCCATTCCATTTCTATTGGAGATATTACAACCATAGAATTTTTGTTCCAAATCTCAACAACTAGTCACCCCCAATCTAGGGCTAGTAATCTGCAAAAGAGGGTGGTCTCTCACTGTCCACTCATAACTTAGAAAACCCACAACCCATTGGTATTCTCCTACAACTATCTTGATTTTCCACCAGCTCTCTTCCTCTTGACCTTCCCAACCCAAGTAATGTACCCCTTCACTAATATCATTCCCTTAGATGTACCATCCATTTATCAAGGTCTCTGTAGCACATGTAATGTTGGATTACTGAGAAGAGGGGGTGAATCAGTAATTGCCTAATTATAATACTTTTTCTTCAAATTTTATATGAATGTAGAATTATTATCCAATAATGAGCAATAAGAAATAAACAATCACACACATACACAGTACACCAGTGTTTTACGTGGAAACCCAAATCGGGAGAAAACCACGGAATGTTTTT
>JZKD02S1688288.1:106131-119138 GCA_000966675.3 Picea glauca | reverse complement strand
TAAATTTGAAATTCAGAATTTCCATAAATGGCAATAATTTTCCAATTTTGAATTAACCAAAAACAGAAATAAATTTCTAAGTAATTTCAGATTTAAAAATAATTTATTTTTGGGGATGTTACAATGAGCATAGATAGTCTAGTGAAAAAGTCAAACCTCTGTGAGCATAGACAAACTAGTGCAAAAGTCAGGGGGAACATACAACCTCTGTGAGCCTAGTCAAACCTTGTGAGCCATGAGCAAAAGTCAAGGGAACTAGCAAAAGATAGGTTGAATATAAAATTCTTATGAGCTAGAAACAAATGATATTCCTAATATTGCAAATGATATAAATGTATTGATCTAGTGCGTTGTCACGTGTAACATTATACACCATGAAGAGAATTTTGAATTTCCTTGTAAAGAGTCAAGTTGTAACTCAGGTCTTATGTCTAGTTCTGTTTTTGAACTAAAGTGTAATGTTGAGTTGTAACTGAAGTCTTAAGTTTAGTTATATTTAAGAACTAAAGTGTAATGTTGAGTTGCAACTGAAGTCTTATGTCTAGTTCTATTTTAGAACTAAAGTGTAATGTTGAGTTGTAACTGGAGTCTCAAGTCTAGTTCTATTTTTGAACTAAACTGTAATACTGAGTTGTAATTGAAGTCTCAAGTCTAGTTCTATTTTAAAACTAAAGCATACCAGTCTCAAGACTAGTTCTATTTTCGAACTAAAGTGTAATGTTGAGTTGTAACCAGACTCAAGTCTAGTTCTAAGTTTGAACTAAAGTATGAAGATGAGTTATTATTAACTCATGCAAACATGTTACTATTTGGAGTCTCTCCTCTTCTCCTCTTCAACCTATATAAGTAGAGGTCGAACCCTCTCTTCAACACAGTTTTTATATGCATGTTAAGGGAGAAGCAATAAAGGCACACATCAATGATAAAGAGGCAACATAACAAAGCAACATATGAGTGTTGTATATCAACAATAGAGGCAACATATCAGAGGTGTATTTTAGCAATTTCTTTTAGGTCTTTGTCAAGTCAGAGTCATATTGGCATGTTATTTAAGAGAATAACATCTATTGTGGATATTTGTAAGTTATCTTACATTATTAATGAAATAAAGGAATATTGTTTGCTAGGGTTTTTATACCTGTACAGGTTTCCGTAGGGTATATGTGTTGTTGATGTGCATGCTTACTCATCTACATAGTTATTTCTATTTGATTATGATTTGGTATTGTTGAAGTGTATTAAGCTGGAATCAAAGTGTTGAAGAAAATAAGAGAATTAATCTACATAAGAAATCAAGATCATAATTTAACACTTGATACCCATTATTGTATTCGAATGCCATTAAATGTATATATTCTTCCCACTTAGCTTTTTTTTTTCTTACATACATTCATAACATATATTTGATAATTTGATTTTTACGTTATGTTTTTCAATCGAGTTGTGGATGGTAACTTGTGCTGAAATTCAAATTAGTACCGAAACTTGAAAAAAAATCTTTCCAAAAATTATATGTAAATTTAACATCTCTATTTGAAATCACCATCTTAGGAATCTCATACAACCTAAATATTTATTTCATGAAAATTTTACTGATATTAATCTCTTTGTAAGTAGATTTCACAGGTATAAAATGGGTAGACATACTTAGCTTAGAAATCACTACCATAATTGAGTTGTTTTGTCTTTGAGTCTAAGAAAACCCATAATGAAGTCCATTGAAATAATTTCTCATTTCCATTTTGGTATAGGCAGAGGTTGTAAAAGACCTACCAGATGTTTATGGTCATCTTTTACCTATTGACAATCTAAACATTTAGGCAAGTATTCATTTGTTTCATATTTCATATTAGGCCAATAAGACTATTTTCTTAAAAATGTTATCATTTTCTGGTATCCTTGATGACCATAATATGGATTTTTGTGCAGCTCATCAAGAATCATCATATTTAAGTTAGTGGAATTAGGTACATATAACCTATATTTGAACCTTAACATCCCACTTTTATCTATACCCATATCTATATTGTGCATATTTCCCTCATTTCTTTGTAATTGTTCTATTGTTTAGATGTATTTTTCATCACTTATACTTACAGATTTAATGTTATCCTCAATATCATTTTCTTCTTTGTTGATAATTACTTCATATATCTCATTAGTTATTTGATTTAGTTCATCTGCTACTTTATTTTATTTTCCCTTGATGTCTCGTACTTCAAAATCAAACTCACTTAAAAAGTCCAACCACCTCGCCTATCTTCCATTGAGATCATGTTGACTGAACAAGTTTTTGACACCACTGTTATCTCTTAGTAATATAAGTTTTCTTCCTATTAAGTAATGCCACCACATTTTCAATGCATAAATTACAACTACCAATTCCAGATCATGAGTTAAGTAGTTTCTTTCATGTTCCTTTAATTTGCATGATTCATAAAAAATGGCATGTACATCCTTTTTTAGTACTCCTCCTAATCCTTCTTTACTTGCATCCAAGCAAAATGTAAAGTCTTTATCTAGATATGTCACCTTAAGGATTGGCACTGTAGTTAACAGTCCTTTTATTTTATCAAAATTGTCTTGACATTTTTAGACCAATTAAATTTCATTCCCTTTTCCTCCAATGATGTAATAAGAAAGGTGATTTTGGAAAATCCTTGTATAAACCTCCGATAATAGTCGGTAATCCCCATGAATGATATTATGTCTGTTACATCCTTAGGAATAGGCCATTCCATAATGGCTCTAATCTTTTCAGGGTCTACTACAATACCGTCTTTTGATAATGCATGCGCTAAATATTCTATCTTTCTTTGGTAAAAATCGCATTTATCAAACTTAGAATACAAATTATGTTCTCTTAGAGTCTGTAATACTATTTTAAAATGTTTTTCATGTTCTTCTTTAGTTTTTGAATATATTAGTATATCATCGATAAAGATCAGTACAAATTTATCCAAATACTGGTTGAATATATTGTTCATTAATCACATAAATTTGTTGGGTCATTAGTAAGTCCAAATGGAATCACTACAAATTCATAATTTCCATAACTTGTTCTAAATGTTGTTTTGTTTACATTTTTTTCCTTTATCCTTACTTGGTGATATCTAGATTTCAAGTCTAGCTTTAAGAATATTTTTTCTCCTCCAACCTGGTCAAAGAGATCGTTGATTCTAGGTAAAGGGTATTTGTTTTTAATAATCATTTTATTCAATTGACAATAATAAATACACAATCTTAGCATTCCATATTTATTTTTAACAAACAAAACTAGTGCTCCCCATGGTGAAACACTTAGTCTAATGTATTATTTACCTAACAGTTCCTGTAACTGAATTTTCAGCTTTGTTAGTTCAAGAACACTCATTCTATAAGGTGCCTTTCATAATGGGAAATATATAGGTAGTATATCGATAGAGAAATATATTTCTCTCCTTGGAGGTAGTTCTGGTATCTCTACGATGAATACATCTTTAAACCCCTGAAGGACTGCAAAGTCTTCCAAACTTGGTTTGCTTTCTTTTTCCAAAAAATTAGTTACTTGAATAGCATATACTTTACAACCCCTATTAAAACATTTCTTTAATTGCATTGGTGATATTTGTCTAATAGAAACTAGTTTTATGATTCCCTATACTGCTCTTGGTGTATTATTTTCATCCTTGTACATGAAAGACTTTTCATAACAATTCAGTATCACTTTATTCCTTTATAACTAGTCCATTCCCATAATTATGTCATACAACCCTAAAGGTAACACATCCGAATTTAACTTTGTAATATGACCACTTATACTGAGTTCACAATCATAAACAAATTCAATTACCTTTCTTTTTTTAGATGTTGCTAGTTGTACCAACCACGATTTAGCATTTTTTCTTTATTTTTTAACAACCCTAGTTAAATAATTGCTTAAGGTTTATCAAGTATAATTAATTAAGTAATTAACTGTCCTAATGTATATTAGTTAAATAATGATTATTTATTAATAATAGTTAATTAATTAATTAATTAATGTTTAATATATGTTGATTAATTAATTAATTAATTAACTCATTTAATGTTTGGGTAACGAATTAAAAGTTTAATAACTTTTAACTTATTTAATAGAAAACTTAACGTATGGAGGGATAAGGCATTGAATGGAGGGATAAGACATTAAATAGAGGGATAAGGTGGGTGGCATTGAATGAAGGGAGGAGGCGGTGGTTGGGAAGGAGGATATGAGGGGGTAGAGGCATTCGAGAGAGACACTTTTGGAATTTGGGGGAAGGAAGCATTATTTTGATATTAGGGACTATATTTTTCTGGTTGGGAGTTTGGTGGACTGTCACAAGGGAGCATCGATTGTTGGGATTTTTGGGCTCGGGGGCGAGGAATCCTTATGAAATCCTGGAGCTAGGGAGCCGAAGAGGCTCTGTTCCTAGCTGGCTGGGTGGTTAGATGGTTTTGGGCAGTGCATCAAGCAGAGTTGGGGACAACAGTAGCATCAGTTAAAGGTTAGAAATTTCATTATTATGTTGTGTTATGAAATTGATTATAATCTACTCGTAAATATTATTACGTTGTATTATGTGGTTATCATCATGCTATTGAATATGCTTATATGCTCATTAATGAAATTGCTTATACGTTGAAAGAAATTTTATGTTTAAATTTATTCAATTTTAGGTTTTGTTAGATAGGACCTTACACATGTTATCAGAGCCCAGTTTCAAAACTGAAACGTGGGCTTGACCACCCACAACAAAATTTTGTCTTTGTGCCAATTTGGGTTGTTATAATTAAACTGAATTGCAAGAAAAAAAAATTAAAAAATAAATAAAAAAAAATTAAGAAAATTACAACATTATGAAAAAAAACATTCTTAGATTTGAATGAAAACGTCAGTCTAAATATAATATAAATAAATGATACATTCTAAATCTTCTTCTGGTTCAGCTCTGCTGACTTAAAATCTTAAATCTAGACCTAATTTTGAACACCCATGGCAATGACTAGCACTAAAAAATGAATACAATTAAATTTTAACCCAAATTTCACTACAAGTGGCTTTAACAGAATAGATTTGCATTCATGTGCTTTCTTGAGCCATAGGACATTGTTTTAAGTAAAAAAAGAGAGTAAAAACTATTTAACTCCTACCAAACTTTTATGCATGAGCATCACTCTTCTCTGTTAAATTCTCTTCGTCCCACTCTGGTCGTTGCTCCATTGAAAAAGAGACCTCTTCATCTATTGAGGCACTCTTCTTTTGAGCCTCCTTCAATTTTAAAGCCTATAATTTGGAATGATTATGGTAGCAAACACCCAAAAAGGAAATCCCGTAGCTTAGCAAATTGACCAGTGTCATTATGTCCTTAATAATCGACCATGAGAATGCAATGAGAAGCCAATCCTTGGCAACACCAGGTACATTCTTCGTCAAAGTTGAAGTATTTACAATCAAAAGGAAAACTGAAAGGTTAAGTGCAAAGGCATAGATGGAGTTTGTTCCAAAGATGAAATAATCCAAATGGAAGGTTGAACTTTTCTTGGGCACTGGAAACCCAACAAACAACCAGGGGACAATCAAGAACAAAAGGCAAGATGGGGCAACATAATACAATGAGGTAATGGGATTCAAAGTGATTCCCTTTGACGTAAGAACGATCTGGATCAATACCAACCCTGTAGCCTCAAACACAACTGCACCCAACTGAAGAAACACACCTCATGAATCAAACTTGGCCTCCCCATATGCTACAATGGCCACACCAACTAATATGCCAATCATGTTTGCCATGGTATTGGACTTGACAGTCTCTTTCTTTAGGGAAACTCCAATGGAATACACGACCATAGGCATGAGGGCCTTTATCATTTGGATGAAGGAGACCGATAGATAAATGTAAGATGAATTGGAGAACCAGAGGTTGAGTGAGTTCAGGGCTTCGATGGGAAAAAATAAGGACATGTAGACCTCCCTTGTCATCTCAATTGGATCAACAAGTTTCAGGACTCTCACCAACAATATGATGAGGAATGAACATAATTCCATGTGAATCATGGTCAGGCTAATGGGGAAGGGCTAGTTGTACATCTTCTTGTCAAGGATGTACCTGTTGAACACAATCACACTGAAGCTCAGAAAGACCCAGATGCTCACATAGGTGTAGCTCAACATTATCTTTTACAAGACATTTCCATTCATAGAAGCCCCACCTTTTCTTGATCCCATCCCCATCTTGAGCCCAAAACAAATAAAAATTCAAAAACACGATTTTATTTTTCTATTGATGATACGTGACCTTCAAATTTCAATCAGGGTGGACCCTTTTCACCAATGCAGGAAAAACCCGTAGTGGGTATGATGAAAACACTAATATCTCAATGCCCACATAGAATTTTGGGCAAAAACATGACACCCAACCACAGATCTGCAAGAAACAGAAAAAAAGGGGGGGATTCAACCCCAACAGAGACCTATAGGATCAGAAGAATCATTTTAAGGACACTCCTCACAATGGGGATATGTTCTATTCCCAAAGCGCCACTATTTTTTCAAAATCCAGAGACGAAGTAGCACTCACAACAAAGCTCGACAGAGACCAAGTGCCAAAGCCAAGGTCACGAAACCATGCCTGGCACAACCGAGAAAATATACAAAAACAAATAAAAATATATACATGTATTGGCCTGTAAGGACCATCTACGATAGGCCATCAAACACTACGTGCATTGACAACACCATATCTTGCAGGTTTTATTTAAAAAAAAAACAAAAAAAACATAACCACAGGTTAATAAAAGAAAATGTTTTGAGGTCCATGGGTTTTGAACCCACGACCAACCCACCCAACAAATGACTTGAGAAATAGCCTAACGACCAAGACCAGTGCCAAGCCATGAAGTAGGAGCCCACAAAGGGGCGATACAGCGCTGAACGCATCACGTTACAGTGCTATCACCCAAACCATGAGCCATCAGACACCCGAGAAGCCATGAGAGAAGGCCATGGGCTCAACGGCTAGAGTAGGGAAAACTTTGGCGATTAGGGTTTGTTAGGGTTTTAATAGTTGTTCTCATCTATTATTTAATTAAATGTTGAACAAGCGGGAAAAGAGGGAGGGGCCAAGTGGACCTCATGCGAGGGCCCACCACTGCCTTGAGTTTTTTTTTTACTATGAATTATTCTTTTATTTTTTTTATGTTATTTTTTTTATTTTGTTTTAATTACTTTGAATTATTAAAGTTGTATTTTAATTACTTTAAATTGGGTTCTAATAATTTGAAACATTTTGAGTTTGTTTTAAATTTTAAAATTTTTAGAATGATTAATTCCAGTTTAATTTTTTTTATTATTATTTTTTTTATATAATTAATTTTAAATTTTAACTTTATTACAAGCATTAATAATATTGATTAAAGGAATAATAATAGTGATTAATTAATTAAATGACTAATTGATTAGAATGTGTAATTAACATAACATTATGATTCAATAAAATTTATTTTGGATTAGACTAAATTTTGTTGGAGTGGACGGGTTTTGAACCGTCAACCTATCCACCGAGTATAGAGCTTTCACCAAAGATCGTACACCACTATGCCATGATAGTAATGATAGCTTAAATGTGTTTATCACATGCGAGAGATTCAGTATTTTCCTTAGGCGAAAATATCAATCTTAGAGGCTTTCAACCCTGACCTAGCCACTTCCCCTAAAGACAGTAACGTATGTTTACAGACAAGTAAAAAAAAAACTTACGTCTAACCTTGTTTTCTAGTTTAAGTTGCGCAAATGTGAAGTGTCCTTGAACTCACCCTAACAACTTTGGTTGATGCAGATTAAATTATACAAGATGGTTAGGACTCGAGGAAATTGAGGTAGAGGGGCATCTGCATAGACACCGCCAACACCGTCAACACCACCACCACCATGGCCTGAATTAGCTCTCATTTTGTGCTCTTTGGAGGCCATAAATGAGACTTTAAAGGGGCATCAACTAGCATGGAATGAATCGGAACCCCCACCATATGGAATGGGTAATCCTGAAGCGTCAAGGGATTCAGGGGGAGGACCTCCGCCCGAAGACATCACTAGAGAACTTCAGAAGATCAAACTTTTGGAGTTTGCTGGGGGTCATGCCAGTGAACGTGCAAAAGCATGGTTGGAAGGAATGACAAGGTGTTTTTCCTTAAGATACTATGTGTCCACTTCAAAGGAAAAGATAGCAATTTTTTAGTTGAGGTACAGTGACTTGAACTGGTGGGGAAACCTGGAAAGGCAACTGCATCTTACCCGAGACACCGTATCTTGGGAATTTTTTGAGGAGAGGTTCTGAAGGGGATATTTACCAGATTTCTATGAGGAACAACGGGTGGGAGAATTTCATGCTCTAGTGCAGGGAAAAAAGACTGTAGAAGAATATGAGATCAGGTTTATGGAATTGGTCAAATATATTTCATACATGGATAATGACTAATGACATGAAGAATTCTTTGTATATGGGTTAAACCCCAAGATAAGGGCTATGGTGCGGATGTGGAAACCATCTTCAGTATTAGAAGCACTGGAAAATGTGAGTTATGCAGAGGAACACTTGAACTTAAATGGAGGTACGAGATTGACCTTTCCACATCATCCTGGATTCCTGGGGAAGGCCCCTAGGACATTTCCCAGGGGAGGGGGTTCAAGGCCACCTCCATATGGTAATAGAGTCATGCCAAGGACAGTAGCCGTAGGGATTTCAATGGCAACGAGTGAAGCATCTCGTTCATCACCAACACAGGCAGGTCCACGACCATCTCAGGTGATAGCTAGTAGGGGCATGGATTCCACGGGAAGGAACTCATTTCAGAGACAGTCACAAAATAATGCACAGGTTCAATCCCATGTTACCTATTGAAGATGTAGAGGACCCCATTACTAGCGTGACTGCCCAGAGTTACAATCTGGATTTGTGCATAGAGAAGGAAAGGCCCCGATGGGAAGAGCTAGTGGCAGCCACCAAATTTACACAGCGGTTAATAATCGCCAGGAAAAACATCAATCCATGGTGGTGGAGTCATCAGGTATGCTAAATCATATCAATGTAAAGATTTTATTTGATTTTGGTGCTACAGATAGTTTCATTTCACCATATGCATTAGAAAATAGTGGGTTGGCAGCCTACGAGCACGATGAATTTAAAAAAATCGAGATGGCTTCGGGGGAAAAACAAGCGGTAGGACCTAACGTTGATAATTGTATAGTAGACCTGGGAGTGTGTATTACCAGGTTGAAGGTATATGTTACTGCTCTCAGGGCATATGACCTAATCATTGGAATGGATTGGTTAGAATCCCATCAAGCTATGGTAGATTGTTTCGCAAAAAGGATGCTTTGTGTTCATGACGAAGGAAGGCTAGTAGAGATCTAGGGTGTATAGAGAAAGGTGTCAATATGTTTTATCTCAACTATGAAGGTTAAGAGATGCTTGAGGCAAGGGTGCCGACTATATATAGTGGAAGCAGTGAATGAAAGGAAGGGACTCTCCTTGGATCAGTACCCGATTTTGTCAGAATTTAAGGATGTTTTTCCGGACAAGTTACCAGGGTTACATCCTGAGAGGGAGATTGATTTTACTATTGAGATAAAACCTAGTGCATAACCAATTTCCAAGATTCCATATCAGATGACAGTGCCAGAACTTTGTGAGTTGCAAATGAAGTTGAAAGAGCTACTCGACTTACGAATAATAAGACCTAATGTCTCACCTTGGGGTGCACCAGTAATTTTTTTGAAGAAGAAGGATGGTTCCTTATGATTCTGTATAGATTACAGGGACTTGAACCATTCTACAGTGAAAAATAGGTAGCCAATGCCGTGAATAGATGACCTCTTTGATCAGATGAAAGGAGCAACGGTATTCTCAAAAATTGATTTGTGATCAAGGTATCACCAGTTAAGGATTAAGGAAGGAAATATTCCTAAAACTACCTTTCTAACTTGGTTTGGAAATTATGATTTCATCATAGTACCTTTCAGATTGACTAGTGCGCCAGCAGTATTGATGAGCCTCATGAACGAAGTATTCCGGAAGTACTTAGACCATTTTGTACAAGTCTTTCTAGATGCCATCCTCATCTATTCCAAGAATGAAAGAGAACATGAGGAACACTTGTGAGTGGTGTTGTCCTGCCTTAGAGAGAACAAATTGTATGGGAAGTTGTTGAAGTGTTCCTTCTTCAAGAAAGAAATCCACTATTTAGGTCATATCATTTCCAATGAAGGAATATCTATGGACTTAGAAAAGGTAAAGGCCATTATGGAATGGCCACTGCTAAAAAATGCCCATGAGGTAAGAAGCTTAATGGGGCTAGCAGGTTATTATCGGAGATTTGTGGAGGAGTTCTCTAAAATAGCGAAACCCATCACCACTTTGCAATGCAAGGGGGTCAGGTATGACTGGACAGAAGAATGTGATAGTGCATTCATCGAGCTTAAGAGGTTACTAACTAGTGCGCCAATTTTGCGAGTGCCAGATATGGAAAAGGACTTCACATTCTGTACAGATGCCTTGAAGGAAGGGTTGGGGGCTGTGCTAATGTAGGATGGATGTGTAATAGATTATGCGTCAAGGAAGCTGAAGAAACACGAGGAAATTTATGCTACTCATGATTTAGAGTTGGCAGCAGTAATGCTAGCTCTGAAACTTTGGAGGCACTATCTAGTAGGGAAAAACTTTGAGCTCAAAATGGACCATCAAAGTTTAAAACATCTCTTCACTCAAAGGGATCTGAATGCTAGGAAAAGGTGATGGAGTGAGTTTATGAGTGAGTATGATTTTGGTATTTCATACATCAAGGGAAAAGAAAATGTGGTCGCAAATGCCTTGAGTAGGAGACCACGTGTCTTCTCCTTGGTACCCTTAAAGGTCAATCTGAGGGAATGTGTGTTAATGCAACTCCAAAGAGATAGTTGGTATTTAAAGGTTACTTCAAACCTCCAGAGTGGGAGGCAATTAGATCCAAAGTATGAAGGATATATTCTAGAAGCAGACTGACTATTAAGATATCAAGGAAGGATGTACATCCCCGAAAGTGGGGATATTCGAAGCATCATACTGAAGGAAGCCCATATATCACTTTATTGTGTGCATCCGGGTGTGAAGAAGATGTATGCAAACATGAGGAATCTCTTCTTATGGGTAGGAATGAAGCATGATGTAGCCCATTTTGTTGCCAAGTTCCTAGAGTGTCAACAAGTGAAAGCCGACCACCATCACCTGACAGGTCTCCTACAACTACATGATGTTCCTATGTCCAAGTGGGAAGTCATTTCTATGGATTTTGTTGTGGGGTTGCATCTCACATCTCATAGACACAATGTCATTCTTGTGATAGTTGATAAGTTAACCAAGAGTGCTCATTTTATTCTGGTTAGAGACACTTATGATGTCACTAATGTGGCACACTTGTTTGTAAGTGAAGTCATCTGTTTGCATGGGATACCTAATAAGATCATTTTAGATAGGGACTCCGGATTCACTTTTAGGTTTTGGACAAGTTTACAGTCAACGTGGGGGACACATTTGAACTTAAGCACAACTTATCATCCTGAAACAGATGGGAAAATTGAGAGATTAAATCAAGTCATGGAATACATGCTTAGGATGTATGTCAAAGATAATCAAACCCATTGGGATAAGTACCTACCTTTGGCAGAGTTCGCCTACAATAACAATTTTCATAGCTCTGTCAGAATGCCACCCTACGAAGCTCTATATAGAAGGCCATGCATAATTCCATTGAGTTGGGATAGATTAGAATACCAAGTAATAGTTGGGCCAAAATTGATTCAAGAGATGGAGGAACAGGTGATTTAGATTAGGCAGAGACTAAAGGAAGCACAGGATAGATAGAAAAGTAATGCGGATGCACACAGGACTGATCGAAGTTATAAAGTGGGAGTTTAGGTTTTCATTCGTATCATACATAATAAGAGTACAATACGATTTGGGAAGGGGACAAAGTTGTCACCTCAATTTATAGGACCATTTAGTATCTAAGAGAAAATTGGACTCGTTGTTTATCGTCTCGAACTTCCACCCCACTTGCATAAAAATAATAATGTTTTTCATGTATATGTTCTATGTCATTATGTTGCTTATGAATGACATAAACTAAATTGGAAGGAATTGCAGGTATCAGACATGAGAACCCTCATGGTATAACTGTTACGCATATTCAACCGTAGAGTCCGACAGCTCAGGAACCATCTGGTAGACCAAGTTAAGGTCCAGTGGGACAAGTATAGTCCAGTATCTGCTACTTGGGAGGATGCCAAGACACTATGACGAGATTATCCCTCACATTTTTTACCACCTCGAGAATATGTTTCTCGAAGGTGGGGTGTATGTAACACCACCTTTTGACTTAGACAACCATGATTACTTGAGGCTCAAACACCCTTATTTTCTATTCACAATGAAACTATTAAATGATACACATGAAATTTTAAGACGTATGAACCTTTATGAATGTTTAAATGTTATTGATGATGATGGATAGGATGCGATCTATTATGTGAATGTAAATTCTATGAATGTTTAAATGTTATTGATGATGATGGATATGATGTGATCTACTATGTGAATGTAAATTCTATGAATGTTTAATTGTTATCGATGATGATGGATATGATGCGATATATTGCGTGAATGAGAATCCTATGAAGGTTTAAATACTATTTGAATGATGTTGGATATGATGCAATCTATTATGTAAATGATAATTCTATGAATGGGTAATGTTAATTGAATTATGGGATATTATGAGATCTATTTCCAACTTGAAAACTTTGATGTTAAAGTTGTTGGTATGCAGATACCGAATTGATATTATAGTTGTATGCAATTACATGATAATAATGCATAGATGCATATGAGTTTGTGTTACAGACTAATCTACAAGTCATTGGGCTATGAAATAACCAAGGGATAATGATAATGAAAGTGGATGTTGTGACCACTGAC
>JZKD02S1688288.1:94513-106121 GCA_000966675.3 Picea glauca | reverse complement strand
GACAAGTATAGTCCAGTATCTGCTACTTGGGAGGATGCCAAGACACTATGACGAGATTATCCCTCACATTTTTTACCACCTCGAGAATATGTTTCTCGAAGGTGGGGTGTATGTAACACCACCTTTTGACTTAGACAACCATGATTACTTGAGGCTCAAACACCCTTATTTTCTATTCACAATGAAACTATTAAATGATACACATGAAATTTTAAGACGTATGAACCTTTATGAATGTTTAAATGTTATTGATGATGATGGATAGGATGCGATCTATTATGTGAATGTAAATTCTATGAATGTTTAAATGTTATTGATGATGATGGATATGATGTGATCTACTATGTGAATGTAAATTCTATGAATGTTTAATTGTTATCGATGATGATGGATATGATGCGATATATTGCGTGAATGAGAATCCTATGAAGGTTTAAATACTATTTGAATGATGTTGGATATGATGCAATCTATTATGTAAATGATAATTCTATGAATGGGTAATGTTAATTGAATTATGGGATATTATGAGATCTATTTCCAACTTGAAAACTTTGATGTTAAAGTTGTTGGTATGCAGATACCGAATTGATATTATAGTTGTATGCAATTACATGATAATAATGCATAGATGCATATGAGTTTGTGTTACAGACTAATCTACAAGTCATTGGGCTATGAAATAACCAAGGGATAATGATAATGAAAGTGGATGTTGTGACCACTGACTGAGAAATGATATGGTATGAATATTTGTATGTGAAATTATATTTGTTTGGATGCATTGCTATGATATGTGGACCAGTGCAGGATTTTAGGTGGTGAGACTGCACAAAACTGAATAAACGATGACAAAACTCCCAGCAACACGGTGCCACTGTATAATCCATTGTAGGGTGTGGACCCTAGTCATGATTAGGAGGGGTGGAGGAATTTCCCACCGTGTATCCTCCGAAACCTGAAGTCATGGGAGGAAGGTGTTAGCTCACGCTCCCCTAGATGTGTGATGATGACTATTAGTTGCCTTCTAGGGAAGCTTGGTCAAGATAGTGATACTTCCACTTATGGGTTCTATTTGGAGTTAGGTTAATATAGTTGACGCTCCAAGATAGTCCAACAGAGGAAGGATAGGAATGGATGATGGAAGTAAGTTAGGGAGGAAGGATAAGTAGAAATAGTTGAGAGTGTATGGAGATTTGTATTATGGTGGAATTTATTGTTTTTCCTTCCGAAAAGAAAATGGATATATATGAATATTCATAATTATGTAACTAAACTACAATTGTCTAAATAACATTGTTGAGCTAGATAATTGTAATTAAAGGATTTCGCAAAAATTTGATTGGTTTATTGTCTTTTATAAAATGAATAGTCTTGTTGAATGGATTGGAAGCATATGGAAATTACTATAGAGATGATAGTTATTGATATTAGTACATGAACGAGACTTGTATGTACTAGCTACACATGCATTTCTTGCACATGTACACTAGTATGTATGAGTTTTCTTGGCTTACTTACTAATAATGTCAGTTATTTGTTATGAATGTGTGAACCATGTTTCTTTTCCCTTGTATAATAAAATACTTTAACTTTAGGATGAAGTTTTCTGAAGGGTGGGTGTATGTAACAACCCTAGTTAAATAATTGCTTAAGGTTTATCACGTATAAGTAATTAAATAATTAACTGTCCTAATGTATATTAGTTAAATAATGATTATTTATTAATAATATTAATTAATTAATTAATTAACTCATTCAATGTTTGGGTAACGAATTAAAAGTTTAATAATTTTTAATTTATTTAATAGAAAACTTAACGTATGGAGGGATAAGGCATTGAATGGAGGGATAGGACATTGAATGGAGGGATAGGACATTGAATGGAGGGATAAGGCATTAAATGGAGGGATAAGGTGCATGGCATTGAATGAAGGGAGGAGGTGGTGAATGGGAAGGAGGATATGAGGTGGTAGAGGCATTCGAGAGAGACACTTTTGGATTTTGGGGGAAGGAAGCATTATTTTGATATTGGGGACTGTATTTTTCTGGTTGGGAGTTTGGTGGACTATCACAAGGGAGCATCGGTTGCTGGGATTTTTGGGCTCAGGGGCCAGGAATCCTTATGGAATCCTGGAGCTAGGGAGACGGAGAGGCTCTATTCCTAGCTGGCTGGGTGGTTAGAAGGTTTTGGGTAGTGCATCAAGCAGAGTTGGGGACAACAGTAGCATTAGTTAGAGGTAAGAAATTTCATTATTCTGTTGTGTTATGAAATTGATTATAATCTGCTCGTAAATATTATTATGATGTATTTTGTGGTTATCATCATGCTATTGAATATGATTATATGTTTATTAATGAAATTGCTTATACATTGAAAGAAATTTTATGTTTAAATTTATTCAATTTTAGGTTATGTTAGATAGGACCTTACATATTTAACTTGTTCAACTCTAATAAGGTTGGAGTAATATAATTTAAATTATCTCCTGGGTCAATTAGTATAGAGACATTGTTGTTATTAATTTTATCTTCAAATTCCACAATAGGGGATTGATGATCTTCTTTCCTACCATCCAAAGTTGCATTGATCTTATGTATGCTTCTGCCACTATCTCCAACTGTTGAAGCCTCCTAGATATTGTGTACTAAAGTTTTTATTGATGGGTTTAAGCGTGGAAAATTTCTGTACAGGTGGGGTTTTCCACACTTGCAACATTTCAACGGTTCTCTAGGAGTTTCCACTATCTTCTTGAATCCCATATTAACTAGTTTATTCCCCGCTTCAGTATATTGTGTGTTAGAGGGATATTCCATCCTTTGGAATCCTTTAGTCATGTTACAGAAGGGGTTTGGCTGGAAACCTTTCTTCTTTTGGTTGAATTTATCCCACCTTTTATCTTTGCATGCCTTAGGAGTTTCAGATCTTTTCTTATATTGTTCATAACACATTCTATCCTTCCTAACTACCTCATTCAAATATTTACGATTATCAAATTCAATTCTCTCTTTATAATATTGTGGTAGAAAACTCATCAATGTTTGAATATTTACCTTATCTTCTTTAATATAAGGCACAAAACTCGACAGGTCTAAAAATTTATTAATTAGATCATCCATAGAAATTTTTCCTAGTCGTAATTCATAACATTTTGTAGTCTTCCTTTCATAATAAATTTTTGATAGGTATTGTTTCTTGAAATGGATTTTCAATTATGACCATTCCATCTATTTTTCTTTTAACCCTTTTGCTAGCTTTGGGTCTTGCCACTAGATACCAGTCTTTCCATTTAAATTATAAATGACGATTCTAACCTTCATATTACTAGAACAATTATAAATCTAGAAGTATTTCTTTATGTCTAGAATCCATGCTTCATACTCTTTACTAGTCTTTTATTCTCTATCAAAGGTGGAGGGATTTATTATTTTGAATTCACCTTCCAAGTGATCCAATTATTTTCTCTTCCTTCTTGTAGATGTCTTATTTTCTGTCATGCGTGTGTCCTTAGATGTGTTGTCTTCTCTTTCTATTTCATGACTAGAATTCTTTGAGAAATTTTTACTGAACTCCTGTTCCATATCATTATTTATTTGACTCTTCTTTGTTGTTATACTGCATAACAACGTGTCATTTATTTCCTGTTGACCTTCTTGAGCTTTCTTTAACTTTTAATTATCATCTTTAAACACCTACAATTACACAATAAGATTCCTCATCAGTTCCAATACTTGGGTGGTTGAACTTTATTCACTGTGATGTTTTGGGTCTCTAGGGAGATCTCGATTGTGGTTCCTCTTAGGCCTATCTCCTTCTCCATTCTACGCTAACATTGTTTTTTTACAAAAGACAATTTTTTTGTTTGTAATAATACATCTTATTCATTAGATTTTTCCTTTAAAAAAATAACTTTATGGTGTTTCCCTTAGGCCTAAGTTCTATAACCAACAACTTTGATACCATATATAATGTACCCAAAAAATTTCTACAAAATAAAAATTGAAGGGGGGAGAAACTATTAGTCTTATCGTCAATGACAATATAGATTTGACCAATGTTTTCAACCAATCATTACCTGACTCATTACTTTGATTTCAACTTAAAAAATTTGTCAATAAAACTATCCATAAGAGAGGAATACTACTCTAACCATAATGATATCTTATCATTTCATTCTTATATTATTCTTGTAATGGATAAAGTTTTTTCCTCCATATTAGTTTAATCATAAACTAGAAGGAATAAAACCCTAACCACAACTTATATTTTTTATGATATTCTATAGTGAATAAAGGTTAATCCCATATTGAAATTGTTTTATAAGCTAAACAACATACATACTAAGTGTAACCAAGGAGACTTAAGGCTTTCTCGAAGGGTCACGACAATGAAAGGACACATTAAAACAAATGTATTAGTGATTAGGCTTTCCCCAACGCATGTAACAACATAAGTTAATGACATCCCTAAGTTTCACCACACAAAAATGCAAGAGATATGGGACTCTTTATGAACTCGGTGATTGAAAATTCAAAACTGTACTCGTATTTTCTGACATTGTTCTTTAAACTCATTAAAGGTGTAGCAGGTTGTTAATAACTAGTTTACCTACCATGTACTCGTAGGTTTTGACACTCTAGGGATATAACCAATGCAAACTCTCCACTTCACTTAATTCACATGGCAGTGGGGGGGTGTACTCTATCACTCTTCCACTACAAACGATGGGCTCGAGGCTCCATTATGCGAATTGCATTCGACCTCCTTTACTTGGTTTTGGTAAGATTTCCTCTATAGTTTTGCTTTGGCCCTAGGCATAGATAGATGCACTGGCATGCATTTAAGGAAGTAGTTGTGCTTCAAATAACGAGGTAAGTCTTTTTTTCATTGATAATTGTTTCGAATGAAATATGGGTATGATATTTTTTTTTCCTCTATGATAATTATTAGGTCTAAATCATTTTATTTTTGAGAAAGAGTTAAAGGTAAAAGTAATGGGTGATATCGGTATATTTTAGGGACATGTATCTCTCTTTTACACTCCATACATAACCCAAAAATCTTATGATACCTTTGTAACTCATGAAGGTCTTAGCACCACCCACAATAGGTAGTTATAGTCTTGTGTTTTGTTGTATTTGTTCTGATTATGCATGTGTTAAGGGATTATGTAATCTACAGAGAGGAGGTTTTGTGTAAGTGAAGGAGGCTCTCTATATGAAATAGTTTAATATTGAGTCTTTGCATACAATATCCCCTTAACTATGTTGAAGGGACAATACTCAAATCTGTTTGATAATGAATTTTATCAGTTCACCCATTGAAATCATTATCTAGGTTCTCTTTTTGTTTCCTAAACTTGCTTGTAACCCTCGATGCTTGTTGTATTGACAACTATGCAAACAATTTATCATTTAGTGTAGTTTCCCTATATTATGGGACCTGTATGTTCTATGTGGAAACATTTGATAAGCCTCACTCCTTTAAATACTATCATTGTCTCTGTAATTATTTATTTGGATTTCTATTTCCCTATAATAATGGATCCGTCTATGTTCTCATAGGAAACACTGGTAGATATGACTCCTTTAAAAAGTTATTTTTATCTCTATAGTTACTACATTTTCTTTTTGATTTCCCTATGTTAAGGAATCTGATTAAACTGTGAGGNACTTAACGTATGGAGGGATAAGGCATTGAATGGAGGGATATGACATTGAATGGAGGGATAATGCATTAAATAGAGGGATAAGGTGTGTGGCGTTGAATGAAGGGAGGAGGTGGTGAATGGGAAGGAGGATATGAGGTGGTAGAGGCATTCGAGAGAGACACTTTTGGATTTTGGGGGAAGGAAGCATTATTTTGATATTAGGGACTGTATTTTTCTAGTTGGGAGTTTGGTGGACTATCACAAGGGAGCATCGGTTGCTGGGATTTTTGGGCTCAGGGGCCAGGAATCCTTACGGAATCCTAGAGCTAGGGAGCCGGAGAGGCTCTGTTCCTAGCTCGCTGGGTGGTTAGAAGGTTTTGGGCAGTGCATCAAGCAGAGTTGGGGACAACAGTAGCATTAGTTAGAGGTAAGCAATTTCATTATTCTGTTGTGTTATGAAATTGATTATAATCTGCTCGTAAATATTATTATGCTGTATTATGTGGTTATCATCATGCTATTGAATATGATTATATGTTGATTAATGAAATTGCTTATACATTGAAAGAAATTTTATGTTTAAATTTATTCAATTTTAGGTTATGTTAGATAGGACCTTACATATTTAACCTGTTCAACTCTAATAAGGTTGGAGTAATATAATTTAAACTATCTCCTGGGTCAATTAGTATAGAGACATTGTTGTTATTAATTTTATCTTCAAATTCCACAATAGGGGATTGATGATCTTCTTTCCTACCATCCAAAGTTGCATTGATCTTATGTATGCTTCTGCCACTATCTCCAACTGTTGAAGCCTCCTAGATATTGTGTACTAAAGTTTTTATTGATGGGTTTAAGCGTGGAAAATTTCTGTACAGGTGGGGTTTTCCACACTTGCAACATTTCAACGGTTCTCTAGGAGTTTCCACTATCTTCTTGAATCCCATATTAACTAGTTTATTCCCCGCTTCAGTATATTGTGTGTTAGAGGGATATTCCATCCTTTGGAATCCTTTAGTCATGTTACAGAAGGGGTTTGGCTGGAAACCTTTCTTCTTTTGGTTGAATTTATCCCACCTTTTATCTTTGCATGCCTTAGGAGTTTCAGATCTTTTCTTATATTGTTCATAACACATTCTATCCTTCCTAACTACCTCATTCAAATATTTACGATTATCAAATTCAATTCTCTCTTTATAATATTGTGGTAGAAAACTCATCAATGTTTGAATATTTACCTTATCTTCTTTAATATAAGGCACAAAACTCGACAGGTCTAAAAATTTATTAATTAGATCATCCATAGAAATTTTTCCTAGTCGTAATTCATAACATTTTGTAGTCTTCCTTTCATAATAAATTTTTGATAGGTATTGTTTCTTGAAATGGATTTTCAATTATGACCATTCCATCTATTTTTCTTTTAACCCTTTTGCTAGCTTTGGGTCTTGCCACTAGATACCAGTCTTTCCATTTAAATTATAAATGACGATTCTAACCTTCATATTACTAGAACAATTATAAATCTAGAAGTATTTCTTTATGTCTAGAATCCATGCTTCATACTCTTTACTAGTCTTTTATTCTCTATCAAAGGTGGAGGGATTTATTATTTTGAATTCACCTTCCAAGTGATCCAATTATTTTCTCTTCCTTCTTGTAGATGTCTTATTTTCTGTCATGCGTGTGTCCTTAGATGTGTTGTCTTCTCTTTCTATTTCATGACTAGAATTCTTTGAGAAATTTTTACTGAACTCCTGTTCCATATCATTATTTATTTGACTCTTCTTTGTTGTTATACTGCATAACAACGTGTCATTTATTTCCTGTTGACCTTCTTGAGCTTTCTTTAACTTTTAATTATCATCTTTAAACACCTACAATTACACAATAAGATTCCTCATCAGTTCCAATACTTGGGTGGTTGAACTTTATTCACTGTGATGTTTTGGGTCTCTAGGGAGATCTCGATTGTGGTTCCTCTTAGGCCTATCTCCTTCTCCATTCTACGCTAACATTGTTTTTTTACAAAAGACAATTTTTTTGTTTGTAATAATACATCTTATTCATTAGATTTTTCCTTTAAAAAAATAACTTTATGGTGTTTCCCTTAGGCCTAAGTTCTATAACCAACAACTTTGATACCATATATAATGTACCCAAAAAATTTCTACAAAATAAAAATTGAAGGGGGGAGAAACTATTAGTCTTATCGTCAATGACAATATAGATTTGACCAATGTTTTCAACCAATCATTACCTGACTCATTACTTTGATTTCAACTTAAAAAATTTGTCAATAAAACTATCCATAAGAGAGGAATACTACTCTAACCATAATGATATCTTATCATTTCATTCTTATATTATTCTTGTAATGGATAAAGTTTTTTCCTCCATATTAGTTTAATCATAAACTAGAAGGAATAAAACCCTAACCACAACTTATATTTTTTATGATATTCTATAGTGAATAAAGGTTAATCCCATATTGAAATTGTTTTATAAGCTAAACAACATACATACTAAGTGTAACCAAGGAGACTTAAGGCTTTCTCGAAGGGTCACGACAATGAAAGGACACATTAAAACAAATGTATTAGTGATTAGGCTTTCCCCAACGCATGTAACAACATAAGTTAATGACATCCCTAAGTTTCACCACACAAAAATGCAAGAGATATGGGACTCTTTATGAACTCGGTGATTGAAAATTCAAAACTGTACTCGTATTTTCTGACATTGTTCTTTAAACTCATTAAAGGTGTAGCAGGTTGTTAATAACTAGTTTACCTACCATGTACTCGTAGGTTTTGACACTCTAGGGATATAACCAATGCAAACTCTCCACTTCACTTAATTCACATGGCAGTGGGGGGGTGTACTCTATCACTCTTCCACTACAAACGATGGGCTCGAGGCTCCATTATGCGAATTGCATTCGACCTCCTTTACTTGGTTTTGGTAAGATTTCCTCTATAGTTTTGCTTTGGCCCTAGGCATAGATAGATGCACTGGCATGCATTTAAGGAAGTAGTTGTGCTTCAAATAACGAGGTAAGTCTTTTTTTCATTGATAATTGTTTCGAATGAAATATGGGTATGATATTTTTTTTTCCTCTATGATAATTATTAGGTCTAAATCATTTTATTTTTGAGAAAGAGTTAAAGGTAAAAGTAATGGGTGATATCGGTATATTTTAGGGACATGTATCTCTCTTTTACACTCCATACATAACCCAAAAATCTTATGATACCTTTGTAACTCATGAAGGTCTTAGCACCACCCACAATAGGTAGTTATAGTCTTGTGTTTTGTTGTATTTGTTCTGATTATGCATGTGTTAAGGGATTATGTAATCTACAGAGAGGAGGTTTTGTGTAAGTGAAGGAGGCTCTCTATATGAAATAGTTTAATATTGAGTCTTTGCATACAATATCCCCTTAACTATGTTGAAGGGACAATACTCAAATCTGTTTGATAATGAATTTTATCAGTTCACCCATTGAAATCATTATCTAGGTTCTCTTTTTGTTTCCTAAACTTGCTTGTAACCCTCGATGCTTGTTGTATTGACAACTATGCAAACAATTTATCATTTAGTGTAGTTTCCCTATATTATGGGACCTGTATGTTCTATGTGGAAACATTTGATAAGCCTCACTCCTTTAAATACTATCATTGTCTCTGTAATTATTTATTTGGATTTCTATTTCCCTATAATAATGGATCCGTCTATGTTCTCATAGGAAACACTGGTAGATATGACTCCTTTAAAAAGTTATTTTTATCTCTATAGTTACTACATTTTCTTTTTGATTTCCCTATGTTAAGGAATCTGATTAAACTGTGAGGNAACTTATATTTTTTATGATATTCTATAGTGAATAAAGGTTAATCCCATATTGAAATTTATAAGCTAAACAACATACATACTAAGTGTAACCAAGCAGACTTAAGGCTTTCTCGAAGGGTCACGACTATGAAATGACACATTAAAACAAATGTATTAGTGATTAGGCTTTCCCCAACGCATGTAACAACATAAATTAATGACATCCATAAGTTTCACCACACAAAAATGCAAGAGATATGGGACTCTTTATGAACTCGGTGATTGAAAATTCAAAACTGTACTCGTATTTCTGACATTGTTCTTTAAACTCATTAAAGGTGTACCAGGTTGTTAATAACTAGTTTACCTACCATGTACTCGTAGGTTTTTACACTCTAGGGATATAACCAATGCAAACTCTCCACTTCACTTAATTCACATGGCAGTGGGGGGGTGTACTCTATCACTCTTCCACTACAAACAATGGGCTCGAGGCTCCATTATGCGAATTGCATTCGACCTCCTTTACTTGGTTTTGGTAAGATTTCCTCTATAGTGTTGTCTTGGACCTAGGCATAGATAGATGCAATGACATGCATTTAAGGAAGTAGTTGTGCTTCAAATAACGAGGTAAGTCTTTTTTTCATTGATAATTGTTTCGAATGAAATATGGGTATGATATATTTTTTTCCTCTGTGATAATTATTCGGTCTAAATCATTTTATTTTTGAGAAAGAGTTAAAGGTAAAAGTAATGGGTGATATCAGTATATTTTAGGGACATGTATCTCTCTTTTACACTCCATACATAACCCATAAATCTTATGATACCTCTGTAACTCAAGAAGGTCTTAGAACCACCCACAATAGGTAGTTATAATCCTATGTTTTGTTGTATTTGTTCTGATTATGCATGTGTTAAGGGATTATGTAATCTACAGAGGAGGTTTTGTGTAAGTGAAGGAGGCTCTCTATATGCAATAGTTTAATATTGAGTCTTTGAAAACAATATCCCCTTAACTATGTTGAAGGGACAATACTCAAATCTGTTTGATAATGAATTTTATCAGTTCACCCATTGAAATCGTTATCTAGGTTCTCTTTTTGTTTCCTAAACTTTCTTGTAACCCTCGATGCTTGTTGTATTGACAACTATGCAAACAACTTATCATTTAGTGTAGTTTCCCTATATTATGGGACCTGTATGTTCTATGTGGAAACATTTGATAAGCCTCACCCCTTTAAATACTATCATTGTCTCTGTAATTATTTATTTGGATTTCTATTTCCCTATAATAATGGATCCGTCTATTTTCTCATAGGAAACACTGGTAGATATGACTCCTTTAAAAAGTTATTTTTATCTCTATAGTTACTACATTTTCTTTTTGATTTCCCTATGTTAAGGAATCTGATTAAACTGTGAGGAAACATTTTATAGTTTTTCCCCTTTTAATTCGTATTGTTGTCTCTGTAAATTTAGTCTCTACAATGAGTCTCTGTAATTAGTATTTGCAATTCATTTTCTATAATTACTCTTGGTAATTAGTCTCTGTGATTACTCTTTGTAATTTTTTTATGTACTTACTCTCTATACTATGATTCTTTAATTACTCTCTGAAATGTTTTTTTGTAATTACTCTATGTATCGTGTTTGATTATTTAGGTAATGTGTTTCGATATAATTCCCTCTTGATAATGTATTAGTTAACTTCACGGTAACCTTGGTTATTGAAGAACGTAATGAATTGATCAATAACTTAAAATGTAAAGGATCTGTGCTATTGGTCTATGGTTTCATTTTTGAATTTAATTATGTGGATACGCGTTTTTAAGATGTGTCCCTTTTTCTTGTGAGGGAACCCATAAGGTTTTTACGAGCCTCCTTCTCCTTCCACGCTGCGGACCATATTACTTCCAAAGTAAATGACCGAAACTAAATTATAGGCATGAGATAAGTCACACTCATCCTCTTTTTTATTTATTTCTCTTTCCTTCCAGTAGTTCGATAAGATAGTAATATTTTGGTTTTCCCATTTTGTAGGTTAAAGATCGTATGGTTATGATTTCAAGAGAGGATACTTTCCCATAACAAAAAGGTACTCGAGTTCCATAAAAAA
>JZKD02S1688288.1:39257-77313 GCA_000966675.3 Picea glauca | reverse complement strand
CTATATGTGACATCTATGGCATTTTATCTTCCCAACTTTTATGTTAGTGATCCAAAGATACTGCCACCAATCTTGCCAAAGATCCCATTCAACATTAATGTAACAAACACATTAAGATACAAATGCACTTCATTAGAAACCTCATTCTAAATCACATTATTGGAGTTCTCTTTTTCTTTATAGATGATCAAGCTGCAAACATTTTCACAAAGTATATTGTAAAATATTTTTTTTCCAAACTTCGATTTATGTTAGGAGCTCAAGAAGCTTCCATTAAAGGGGCATAGGCTCTAATTCCCCCTTCCTTCTCCTATTGTGTCATATTTGTGAATCCTTCAATCGTATTCCAAGTTGTTCTTAAGAGGGGATGTTATAGGTATTTACACACTTAGGGGTTAGCTAATATCAACTTTGTCTAATGTGTCTTTAGGTGAAATTGTCTTTCTTTAGTATGAATTAGTATGTATTTGTAGTAATTTAATCCAATAGTCACAATATTTTCTAGACATAAAGTGATCTAATACTTCATATTCACCTAAATACTAACAAATCAATGGATTTGTGGTTTAACACCCAATTGGTTCATGATGTCTACTTAAATAACATGGAGAGTAATTTGTTGAAGATCAATTCTTAAAATCTCTTATATAAACAATTTTTTTTTTCATTAATAAATTGACTCAAGTGATCACTTTAGCTACGGTCATGGGCCATTTTCCTCTTTGAGCATTTCAACTATGTAATATATTGTTCTACATATATTTGATATAGATGTGCGCGTGATTTATTAAGGTCTTCATGGAAATACCATGTTTTGTTGAACAAACTCATATACTTGTGATAGGTAATAATTATGGAGTATTTGTTAATGCTTTTGTTATGTGTTAATGATTTTCTTATGGGGTTATTATTTTTTTTTCTTCACACATGTGTTTATAGATTAAATTTACATAATTATGAATAAAGCATGTTAAGAATACGTGAACATGTTTGTATCAAAATTTAATGTTTAAGGCCATTATAGCTTTTCTTTTTGGGACATGCTATCTTCATTCCATAAAATCAATTTTTATATCAATTAAATGAAATTTATGATGTTTTTAGGTATCTCATAGCCTTATTTGGATATATACATTTATGGGTATTGACATCTTCTCACTTCTTCCTTGTGCATGGTAAAAATTATCAATTTGGGTTTGCAAGTTGTCTCAAAATTTTTAAGTAATGTTCAATATTTTTTTTTTTTATCCTTTTACCAATAGTTAGTTAGTTGATGTCCAATACCTCTCCTTGTTTGATATTTTTTTAGTTAGTTGATGTCCAATGCCTCTCCTTGTTTGATATTTTTTTGTTGGGTTACCTCCACATCGCCATTAACCTTTATCTTCCTCGTGTCATTTGGCATGGCATTTTCGTTATGTTTCATTTAGTTTGTAGTCTTGCTATCTTCTCACTTGTTTAAGAAACAATAAGTTCAAAGGGAAAAGAGTTCCGACTAATGTTAAATTTTTCAATTCATCAATGTCCGGATACTAAATAATTTTCTACTTATGTTAAAATATTGAATGTTCGGCTAATAAATCCTTTTGTAATCGTTTTATCTAAGCATAGGCGAGGGATTTTCAAGAATATATTGGATTGTGCTAAACCTTAATGGAATGAAGACTTTGTTTGAAATTATTGTTGTTTTCTTCCTATATGGTGATTATGTGTTTTATCTATATGGTGATTATGTGTTTTATTTATATTGTGCATTTATAATAAGTGATGAATCTTATTTAGTATAGATGTTCATGTTATTTATGATGATGTTTTGATGATATATTGGAATGAGTTGTATTCTAATGAATACAAAATTACATAGTAGGTATGAAAACATGGTTTGATGAAGTGAACATTAGTCACAATATTCATGTTATGCAAGGTCCATATAATTTTTAGTCTTATAATAATGTTTCAGGTGAGATCTTTCCCATCCCATTTATTGAATATACAAAAACTTAGGCTACAACAAATCTTCTTGCTGAATGCTTAGATAGACTTTATTCAGATACAGATCCAACAAATGGTATGATTATTAAGACACTTTATTATGTGTGTGGTGTTGTAACAACATGAGTGGTTAGATACAAATCCAACAAATGGTATGATTATTAAGATACTTTATTATGTGTGTGGTGTTGTAACAAAATGAGTGGTTAGCTCACCCAAAGTTAACTAAGTCGTTGACTTTAAAGGTTAAACTTGGTGTCATGAAGTATGTGCACAGATGGTGTGACCTACATATAAACAAAATTTTAGTTTTAAAGTATGTGTACAAATGGTGTGACCTACTTATAAATAAAATGTCGGAAATAAAATGGAAATTGATGAAAATGAAATTCCAAATCAACTTTAAATAAGGAAAGAAAAATGGACTTAATCTAAATTAATGTTTTTTATAAATCAAAGGTTTCTTAACTAGTAAAAGACATCAATTTAATAAACAAAAATATAGTGCATTATTGTTGAAACAAAATAAGCTTCGCAAGTAAAACTAACCTTAAAAGAAAAAAATAGACGAAATGCATGAATTTCTTTCCAAACCTATATGTGAAAAGGACAAGAAGAAAATAAGTGAAAAAAATTATAGAAATCATACCCTCTCATTAAAAAGGAAAAACAAGTATGCAAACTTCAAGATTAAAATTTAGGTTTTTCCTCTAAAGCAATATATTTTAGGTAATTTTTATAGAACTTTTTATTTTTTTTTGTTATTAATAATTTTTCTAAATATTATTATTAACATAAAAAAATTACATATTTCTGTCATATCGAGGTGTAAAATAAATCTATAAATATCAACATCTATTTTATATTGACCACAATAAAGTTTAAAAAAAAAATAACAATTCAAATATAATTATATATCAAGATAAAAAATAAAAATATACTCCATAATATATATTAAGAGGGTAAGTGATTACTTGTGATTCTTTAGAATTTTGTTTTTGTGTTGGAAAAACATTAAGATAAGCTTTCCAAGATCACCATAAGTTGTTAAGTTAAAAGGTTAGGAAGGTTGGTAGTGTGACAAATATTTTGAAAATGAGATCTAATATGAGTATAGGTTGGGCAATCTAAGAGAAAGTGTTTTTCATCATCAACCTTCTTATGGTCACAAACGTGACACACTCTTTCATCTCATGACATAGATGATAGTTATGACTGGATTTTGAAGCAATTTTAAGAAACCTCTTATCTTCCACGTTATTTGACTTGTTCTTATACATTATACATTAGCTATCTAGTCATAACCATAAATTTAAAAATAATTTTAAATTCATTTTATATATGTTTTAATTTTTTATTTATTTCTATAATTAATAAATAGAATGTTAAAATAAATAAGTTAATACTATAGCCATGAAAACTATTTACCTTTACTCGTAATGGTCATTGATCGCTTCGATTGCCCAGCGACCATGACGAACCGAACTGAAAATATAACCAGTAACAAATCTAAGCTGGTTCGGCATCTCCAAAGTTATTTTGAATATACGTCATCTTTTAGCGATGGCGTGTCTATACAAACATGAGTGAAATTCGTTGTCATGCTTAGTCCAACCACGTCTTTAACTTTGTTGTATCGGTAGTATTTTCCTTCCTTTATTGGACATTTTTTTTTCCATTAGTACTTACCTTCGTTACTAATGCCTTCCTTTAAGTAGATAACCTTTTTCTTTCCTCATCATCGCCCCCCGGAACACTATTAATGATTTTACTTTAAACCAAAACACACCACTAATGAATGTTCCCTCTCTGGAAGGCTTCACGGCCCCGCAAAGGCCATTTTACATGCGATGGAATGGCATGCACATGTCGCAACGGAAACAAAAGGGCGGTTGTTGATAAATTGTCAACAATAGAAAGCCACAAAGTAATTTTTTATACCTTAAAACATTAATGTTTCCTTTTTAATTTTTGCAACTATTTATAGACAAAAACTAATAAATTGTCCAAGACAAAGACACCAAGTAATTTTTATATATGAAGGTTTCTCGCCGACTTTTGCAACCATTTAGAGATTAAAACCTCTCACATTTTAGCTCGTGCAAGCTTTTGCAATCATTAAAATGTGTTTCATTAAACTAATTGTGTTGGGTTATGTCACAATTTGGTTAGGTTGTGTTGGCTTATTTTCCATTGTGCTGGGTCATGTAAGTACTAGCTTTTGTCTGATGAGACACCATGTATGTGAATGTTGTATAATGTTAGTCACTTCACTTAACGTCATATGAAACGGAGGACCAAGGCTATCCCTCATAAAATGATTTTTTTTCTTTTTGTTGAGTAGAAAGATGAATTGGATTCAAGTTTCTTTTTTATGTTGATTACTCTTGTGATGTGTTCTTTTGATTTGATTCCACTTTTAAAAATTTGTGATGTGTTCTTTTGATTTCCACTTTAAGTTGTTATTTTCTCGAAAGTGTTTAATTTGTTAGTGGAGGCTTATTTACTTTTCAATTTGAGAAATGATATGGATGGCAATTGAATTGTTAGGGGGTAATTTTTAAAATTAGTACATGGTTAACGAGGGAGGAAACTAACTGCTATGCTATATATTCTTCCTTTTAAAGGAGTAGATTCTGTAGAGTATACGCATTCTTATAAGGATACATGAGTTGAATGAGTATACGCATTGTCATAAGGAGACATCGATGGGGTTTAGTGTATAAAAGTGTTTGTTGTAGTTGCAAATTGGTTGTACACTATTTTAGATAAGTTTTAAAGTTGTGGGTGTGAATTTTCTTTGGAAAGAGAAAAAACATGAATTTCAAAAAACAAATAACCACTAGAAGAGGAGGGTTTTTTTCTAAAATGTATATGAACATATACCAAGGGAATTTTAGTGAAACCAAATCCATTCACTAAAACTAGATTCTATAAAACAATTTAGAAATTGAAAATCTAAAGATTTTGAAAGCAAAGAGAATTGGTAAGTACTAAGTATAAGAGTCATAAAATAGTAATAAAGGTGGAATTGATCATAAAGAAGTTACAAATGATAATATTTTTATTTAACTTAAAAGGATTGAGCACCTTGATAAACAAAAAAATTATATGAGAAGACCAACATGAATTGAAAAAGGAATTTCTAAAATCCTAAGACTCTAGGAAACAAAGAAGATGGACATAGAAGACCAACATGAATTGAAAAAGGAATTTCTAAAATCCTAAGACTATAGGAAACAAAGAAGATGAACATTAATAGGGAATAAAAAAGTAATAAAAAATGATAAATTTCAAAACAAGAACTATAGATTAAGAGAACTTAAAATCTTTACATGAAATTATTAAGAATTTTAATTCATGTTGAGGAAGAGTCCTAAATAAAGATGGATAGGTCAACTTCAAGTGATTTTATATTTCTTCCCAATATATGGAAACATGAAGCGTCTCAAATGCTTGATGTAAATCGAGATACTTTTTTCTCTAATTTCAATTGAATTAGGTGAATATCATGTATAAATACAATGTTACAGTTCCTAACTATTATTTGTTACTTTTCTCTTTGAACTCTCGCTACTCCAAGAACCCTAATTTTACAATGCACTACCCTTGTATTAACTGGAGTGAATTAGGTGAATATCATATATAAATACAATGTTACAATTCCTAACTATTATTTGTTACTTTTCTCTTTGAACTCTCGCTACTATAACGTCCCTCTCTTGCACACACATGATATGACTTATTCTTTGAGGACACTTCCGTGCAAGTGATCCAGTTCGATATATCATTGTCTATTTCTCTTATGGATTATGATGATGATGTTGTGGATGTGATGTTATGTCATTTGATTATCTATGTATAGATAGGTGCTATTGACGGGGTTCTCCTGAGTGTGCGGAAAACTTGACAGATTCAGGATGTTGAAGGCATCGGTGGACCTCCTTGGACTCTGGATCGAGTCACAGAGTGGATTGTATATGGTTGGGTATTTTTGTTTAGGAATATGTGACATATGAGAAGGTATATTATGATGTTTTTATGGATCATTGACATGTTTGATTGATGGATGTAGGATGACAATTACTTGTTAATCAGACTCACATTAAGAGTAAAGGGGCCATGCAAAACAATAAGAGATATTGAGGGAGAGGTGTGGCAGCATCTCTGCCACAACCTACAAACACTCCTGCCATGGCTTGAATTGTAGGTTAATGATTACCTAGTTCGAGAGATCCACGATGTCGTGAGGGAGATTGAGACAATCGCTCATGAAAATTCTAAGGGGCACGCAATAAGGAAGGATCCTTATTCCTTAGAGGCCTTTAGTCTCCCACAACGTTGCTTGATGGAGTATTGACTCCAAGGGTTGGAAAATTACCAAAATCGGTAAAATGTGAGTGACATCCTTGGAGCACATAGTGTGTCTTGAATGGCATGTCACATAATTAAAACATGAACAAAGGTGATTTGCACCCTTGGAGGACGTAGTGCGTCTCGAAGGGCACGTTGGGATTTTAACACAAGTGGGTCAATGAACCTTGGTGCCTAGAAAAAAATAGTTTATTTTCACATGGTGAGCCTTAAAATAAATGTTGAATGCATAAATTTTATTAATTATAAATTTCCCTTAAAAAAAAATGCTAAGCCTAGTTGAGATTTAAGCCTAGGTCTAAATAGGGTAAGAAGACAAAAAAAAAATAAATCAACTAATAAAAGGGGGATGAAGAAAAAAAATCAATTAAGAACTTAAAGGAGAAATAACTTGTAACACTCCCCGGCCGTCATCCCACTAGCATGACAAACGCTACTATGCGGAACAACATCATTCTCATACTTAATTAATAACAAGCATTTCAATCATATTAAACACATTTAACTTAGAGTAAACACAAGGTTACTGATAACATAAATAATCCCTCGCAGTAATAGTAATTCATATGCAAAACAAAATGCATGATACATATAAGCATCACAGGCATGCAAAACATAATATTAAGCATAAGTTGATACTTAGCTTTGAAATTGTGGTAATTCCACCAACTACGTGCAGGCCTTCCACGAACCTCCCAGCCTTAGAACACATTGATCATCACTCTCAGTAGTAGGTCACCCTCAAGCTGGGACTAAGCTCCACCCAAGGCAAGGAATCTTAGTCTAGGCTGAGGTTATAGGGAAAATCGCACAGGATAACCAAAAGGATTCTTCCCAGGATGCCTTCTTACGCCTAATACTAGAAGACTCTCATTCCCCACATGTATGTTCCTCCCGAGAGTATACACCTTCAAAAGCATAGTCCATCGGTGCTTCACCTCCCTCTCTGGGCCTCAGAAACAGGCCGGATCGGGAATTCTCAGAGCTCTGAAGCTGGTGTTGGACTCTCTCTAGGGAAAAACCACTTCCCAACAGACTCTCTCACCTAGAGGGAGTTACTCATAGGCCTTACAACCTGCCTCTTCAACCATGATCCTGACAACCTGCTTCTTCAACCAGTTTCAGCCTAATTTCCACAAGGTGAGGATAACAGTAGCAACAACTGGTCAATTCCACTCAGGAAAAACAAAAGGTAGAAATCCAAAGACAATTCGGGTACACACTTGACTCTCCAAGAGAGAATGGGCTGGGCTCATAGCCTACACAGGTGACACAACTCAATCCATAGGTTTGTCACTAGTTTCAGGGTGCGTGACAAGGAATTAACACAAAGGTCGAACACAGACTCAAATGGTTTAGATAACTGATACCTCGGCTTCTTAGGAAAACATTTTGGTTTTCTATTCTCCAATCTGTGTGAGGGTATCCAGAAGTCAAATACAGAGGCCACGGGATTCACGGTTCAGAAAATCGACAGTCGAATGGAGGAGGAACCCCCAACATGGCTCAACTCAACCTTTTTAACTACATGCACTTGGGTTGACACTTGTCACCCATGAAGCTCGTTCCTTCACATTTGGAGGTCATTCATCCTTCCAAAGAAATTAGGATAAAACATCACATTTCACATGGGTTTTGGAATAATATTAAAATATTATTCCCTAAGACTTAAGCCCCTAGGCTCAACACTTAGCCTCTCTTCCCAACCTTCCAACCCCCAATCCGTTACCCACTCTGTGGAAGCTTAGTCCTCCATCACTCATTCATCGTTCTCAGTCTGTACGCAGTGGTATTTATATTTTTATTAATGTTCTACATGATTACATATACAAAAGCAGGCTCCTGACCTTAACTCTTAGGCTCTCTGGCGTAATAACAAATAAGCCCACCATCTTATATAATATTGGCTCACCATCCTATAAAACATAATTACAATTCATAATGCAAGCTTTATACTTCATAGACATGATTTAAAACAAGGCTCAGCCTTGGGGACATTACAATCCCCTCCCCTTATTTTTGCACTATCCTCAGTGCAACTTTACACTGCATCTGCAAGATTTTCAAATTTTTCAACAATATGCGGGTACTCTGCCTGCATAACATATTCATGCTCCCATGTCATGTCCTTAGAACTGTATCAGGTCCACTGGACCTTTACAAGCCCTATAGCTTGATTCTAGAGATGTTTGTTTTTCCTGTCCAATATGTGCACAGGATGCACTTGCAGGACACCTTATTGTTCCACCTGAATCACATTCCAATTGATAACATGATTAGCATCTGGTATATATTTCTTAAGTAATGAAACATGAAACACATTATGTACAGTCATAGATGCAGGTAATGCAAGCATATATGCAACTGGCCCAATTCTTTCCAGGATTTCAAATGGCCCACAAAATATGGCTGCCAACTTGGCGCAACTTCCCAACTTCAGGGAACTTCTGTTAGCTTTAACTTTCAGGAAAACATGATCACCCACTTTGAAATCTATTTGGGTTTTGTTCTTATAAACATAACGTTTCTTCTTGTCCTGGGTATCTTTCAAATTCTGCTTAATTTTTGTCATTTGGTCCTCCATCTCCTTGAGAAACTCTGGCCCAACTACTGCTCTATTAGCTGGATTATCCTAGCTCACTGGAGTATTTCACTTTCTTCCATAAATTGCTTCAAATGGGCTCATATTCAACGATGCATGATACCCATTTTTGTAGGTGAATTCTACCAAGTGCAAGTAGTCTTCCCATCTTTATGGTTTGTCTGTCACATACATTCTTAGTATGTCTTCTATTACTTTGTTCACCCTCTCAGTATGTCCATCAGACTCAGGATGATAAGTTGTACTAAAGTTCAGATTCATTTTGAATCCTTTGAACAATCCTTTCCAGATATTCGAGGTGAATTTCAGGTCTCTATCAGACACAATCGTTTTAGGAATTCTATCCAATCGTGCCACTTCCTTTATGAAAATATCAACAACTTTTGTTGCCTTGTGAGTAGTTTTCAGTGGAATAAAATGGGCAGATTTCGTAAGCTTTTCCACCACCACCATGATCGAATCATGCAACTTGGTTGTTCTAGGAAATCCCATAATAAAATCCATTGTCACCACTTCCCACTTCCACTCAGGAATGGGTAAAGGTTGCAGCAACCCTGAGGGGTGCCTAAGCTCAACTTTAACTTTCTAGTACTCCATACATCTGGCGATGTATTCAGTGATCTCTCTCTTCATACCTAGCCAAAAGTAATGGCTCTTGACCATTGCTACTATTTTCTGATATCCAGAGCACCCTGCATAAAGCACATTATGCATCTCCTGCAAAATCATATGTTTTAAGCACTCGACATTGGGTACAAAAATTATTTTCTTGTACAATAGTATTTCATCTGTTTCCAATTTATAAATTTCCATCTTCTGTGGCATCTTACCCTGGTGTAGCTTGGCTACCAATTCTCTGTACTGCAGATCTACATTTGCAACCTCCAGAATTTTTCTCTTAATATCAGTTTGATACATGCTAATGGTTGTAGCATGTAATTCATACACCCTCCTGTTGATTGCATCAACCACTTTATTCTCCTTTCCTTTGATATGCTTGATCTCAAAGTTGTATTCACACAGAAATTCTAGCCACCTACTTTGTCTAGCATTTAAGGTTGGTTGATCAAACAAATATTTCAGATCGTTATTGTCTGTTCTGAGTTCAAATCTCCTTCCCATGACTTAATGTCTGCATTTCCTCAGAGCGTAAATGATAGCTTCCAACTCCAAATCGTGAGTGGCATAATTCTTTTCATGTTTGTAGCACGCCCATTTCGAAACTCTAGGCGTATTAGTGCTCTGATACCCATTTCGAAACTCTAGGCGTATTAGTGCTCTGATACCCAGCCAAAAATAATGGATTTTAACCGCTGCCACAGTCTTGTGATATCCAGGATGTCCAACATAAGCCATGTTATGCATCTCATTTAGAATTGCCAGCTTCAATTCTCGGACATTAGGTACATACACTCTTTTTTAATACAGAATTAAACCATTAGTTCCCAAGGTGTAAATTTCCTTGGTCTGGGGTTTCTCACACTGTTGTAGCTTTGCTACAAGATTTTTGTACTGCAAATCAGCATTTGCCACTTCCAAAATTCTGTCTGTCACCTCAGTCTAGTACATGCTAATGGTTGTAGCATGTAATTCGTGCACTTTTCTACTAAGTGCATCAACCACCTTATTTTCTTTCCCTTTGATATGCTTGATATCAAATTCATATTCGCACAAAAACTCCAACCATCTGATTTTCCTGGCATTTAAGGTCGGCTGATCAGATAAATACTTTAGACCGTTATGGTCTGTTCTCAACTTTAATCTCTTGAGAATGAGGTAATGTCTCCATTTCCTCAAGGAGTGGACGATTGCTGCCAGCTCTAAATCATGAGTGGCATAATTCTTCTCATGGTCCTTCAACTTTCAGGACTCATAACAAATTACAAATCCCTCTTGGCTAAGAACTCCTCCCAGCCCATCCTTACATGCATATGTGCACACTACGTAATCCTTGTTTGGATCTACAACCTTCAGGATTGGAGCACTGGTTAGCAGTTTCTTTAATCTCTAGAAGCTACTCTCACATTCTTCAGTCCACTGGAACTTCTTTCCCTTCCTTTGCAAGGAAGTGATAGGATGGGCTATCCTTGAGAATCCAACTATAAACCTCCTATAGTAGCCTGCCAGAACCATAAAAGATCTAACTTCTGCCAGATTCCTTGGTGCTGGCCATTCTCGAATGGCCTATACCTTCTCAGGATCCACAACGATCCCTTCTTCAGATATTATATGTCCCAAGTAATGGATCTGTCTTTGTTAAAATGAGCACTTTCTCAATTTTGCGTACATCTAGTGTTCTCTCAACACCTGTAGCACCATTCTCAGGTGTTGTTCATGTTCTTCCTTTGTCTTGGAATACACCAAGATGTCATCCAGGAAGACTATGACAAACTTGTCCAAATAATTTCTGAACACCCCATTCATTAAACACATGAAAACAGCAAGCGCGTTGGACAATACAAACGGCACCACTGTGAACTCATAATGACCATACCTTGTTCTAAAGGCGGTCTTGCTGATGTCCTCATCCTTTATTCTCACTTGGTGATATCCTGATCGGAGATCTATTTTCAAAAATATTTTTGCATCTTTCAACTGATCAAAAATATCATCAATCCTTGGCAGCTCATCAATACTTGTTCTTGACAGTGATCTTATTCAACTGTCAAAAGTCAATGCATAGCCTCAATGTCCCATCTTTCTTCTTCATGAATAGGACTGGGGCTCCCCACGGTGACACACTAAGGAAAATGTAACCTTTCTTTAGTAGCTCTTCGAGCTGCAATTGCAACTCTTTTATCTCTGGCATACTCATTCTATAAGGATCTTTCGAAACTGGAGTTGTTCTAGGCATCGAGTTTATAGAAAAATCGATGTCCCTCCTCGGAGGTAGTCCAGGTACCTCCTGAAATACATCCTTGAACTTCTTGAGTACTTCATGGTCTTCTAGATTCGATACTACATCTTGGGATGCTTCTTCCTCCCAAGCTACAAATAATTGACAGCCTTTCTGGTAACATTTCTTCAGCTGCATGGTTAAGATTTCCCTCACAGCCACGGCTCTGGGAATTCCTTGGACTGTTACCTAATTTCCCTCTTCGTTTAGGCATGTGAACCTATTGTTATGACAATCCAGAAGGGCATGGTGCCGGTACAACCAATCCATCCCAATTAAGCAATCATATGAGCCTAAAGGTAGAATGTTCAATTCAGCCTTAGTGCTCATTCCTTTCATGTCCATTGAACAGGACTTAACTAATTCAATGACCTTCCTCTTGGTCCTTGTGGATAACTGCACTAACCAAGACTTCTCATGTTTGCTTCTCATTAGATGCAAACTATCCACCACTTTAGGATCTAGATAACTATGGCTAGCCCCTGAATCAATTAAAATAACAAGTGGTTGGTTGTTGATCGTACCTTCCACTTTAATCATGTGCGATTGAAATTTTGCTTTCTTATTGTCCAGGGCTGCATAGATCCTCGGCATTATGCTGCCCATATCCTCCACTGTTTCAGCTTGCTGAACAATATGGGTAGTTCTTGCTTTGTCTTTTCTGTGAGGGCAGTCTCTATACCTATGATTTCCTTTACAGCCCCAACACTCTATAGGTGGAGGCCTTGGCATCTACTCACTCCCTTCAACCTTCCTAGGATCTTTAAAGGATGACTGTCCCCAAGGATTGTTTATAAAAAAGGAAGGCTTGCTTCCCTTCTACCTTTGTTCCTTCTTAAATTTCCTCCAATCATCCCAGACTTTCCGAAGGATAGGCCTTTCTCCTTGTTGTTCATACAAGAATTTCGCTTTTCTGATGGTCTCTTCCATGGTATTAGGATCATCATATTGAATCTTGTCACTCATGGAAGGTGGTAGTCCACTCAGATACCTCTAAATTTTAACAACTTTGTCTTTGATGAATGGAACATACTTCAGTAGTTCCAAAAAATTTCGTTCATACTCATCAATGGTCATACTACCCAACTTGAGTTCGAAGAACTCCTTCATCTTTCTGTCATAGTCTCTTTTGGTCAAGTATTTCTTCTCGAAATACCTCTTAAATTCCTTCCAAGTGACCCCTTTCTCTCTGATTTGTTGCACCTGCACAAACTGATCCCACTACATGGATGTTTTTTCTTTTCAGTTGGTACATTGCAATTCTTCCTTCTGCATGGGTAGAATAATTCTGCAGTTGGAAGTATTTCTTCATGCCAAGAAACCAGGTCTTGACATCTTCCTCCTTCTTATGTTCTCCATCAAATGTTGGAGGCTTAATATTATTCATCTCTCCTTTCAATTCCTCCCTTCTAGATTTATGATGTTTTCTAGTAGGGGATGAGCTTGAACTACTGTGTGTCTTCCTGTCAGAATGTCTTTGGGAGCGACTAAGATGTCGGCTACCTCTCCTCAACCTTCTTATTCTTTCATGGGTTTTTCGACTCTCGGTCGTACTTGAGTCTCTTCCCTTCTCGAGTTTCTTCTCTATTCTTTCCAGTCTCTTCAAAAATTTTAAGTTTAATGCACCCTGCCGATCCCTGACTTTCATAAGCTTTCGGCTATAATCTTGGTGAGCCTTGGCCTCTCTTTGCAACCCTTCAATGATTATCATCATGTGTCCTTCCTTATCCTTTTCTTTTCCATGCCCGTTGGAGTTCGATCCTTCGACTCCCAGGTTAACATCGTTTCCTTCCTGTTCATCTTGTATTTCCGAGGTAATCTACACTTTTCCCCACTCCATACTCGGTGTTGGTTAACTGGAGTCCTGACCTTCGTTGAACTATGCACATGCACTGTGCAAATAAAATCATAGTTTATCAGGCCATTAAACCTTCAGGAACAATCTTCAACATTTATAACTAATACCAACAAGAACAAAAGACATTTTGATTCCAATGGTTTTCTGAGCTCTCGTTCGGCTTTGCATTTTTCTTGTTTTTGAAGCTTTCATTTTCGGTACTTCGGAATTTCGGGACTTCGGGTTTCCAAATGTCGATGCACTCTAACTCCCGTTATCCCTTCGAGATAGACTCGTGGTTCACATGACCTCCCCTTATATGACCACAGTGACACCTCCTATTGGGGTTTCAGACTTTCCAAAGTCGAAACACATATGTCCTCAGGATTCGTGAAATGCCGAACCCCGATATGCCAATGGGCTCCTGATCTCACCCACGTGTCCCAACTGATGGATGGCTTAGATTGTTCCCGTGAATTTTACTATGAAAATTCCCGACTTCCTTCGTGACTCCTAATATCGCGATTCCCGATTTCCCGAAATGGGAAATCTCACGACACGTGTCCTCCGTTTTCTGCACGGTCTAGATCTATTTCGGAGCTTTCACCCTTAGTCTCTGAGGTTTAACCTTCATACATCTCCCGACATATCCTACAATTGATGGGTTTTCCGGCCGAGATCTGACGGCTCAGACTGTTCCTAACCAATTCGGAATTTCGCATATCGCGATTTCCACATTCCTGTGTATTTCAAAAGGAATTTTGATTCCTATGCACTTTTTTCTAGATTTGACGGTCACGAGGGATCTCCTTCCCTCCCGAATAGATCCTAAGGTTCTAACACCATTGGTGTAGAGACCTATCTCACCGTGGCCATAGACCACACCAATTGTGGTTTCACTCGCCGCTATACTTCCTGAGCTCGTAAGCATGGTCAAGCAACTACTTGACACTCTAGAAAAACCAAGGTCCGAAATTGGTCCTCCAGACCCAATTTCCCTTCGCATTATCGGTCCAAAGACCGCTCCACTGGCCCATCTAGGCTCAGTGTCGAAACCTTGGCTCTGATACCAATTTGTAGCACACCCATATCGAAACTCTAGGCTTATTCACGCTCTGATACCCATTTGTAAACACCATTTGTACAAAGCTCATACGGATATCATATATCCCATGCATTTAAACAAATAAACACATTTAACTCAGATTAAAACATATCATTACTGCTATAATTAAACAATCCATAGCATTCCATATTAATTGGTTTACACAGTGGAAAACATGATAACATTTACAGTGGAGACATGATAAAATGTGATAAACATAGTTAGACACTTATCTTGTAACAATGGTGGAATCCGCCAACCAAATGCAGGCCTTCCACAAACCTCCCAGCCGTAGACCACACTGCTCATCAACTCAGCAGTGGGTCACCCCCGAGCTAGGACTAAGCTCCCCCCCAAAGCAAGGAATCTAGGCTCAGGCTGAGGTTACAGGGAAAACAGTCACACACAACCACAAGGAAGGGATTCTCCCAGGAATCTCCCACGCTCACTGCCCACAGACCCTCATTCCCCACATGCCTATTCCACCCTAGGAGAATGCACCTTCTTTGTCACCTGGACAGTCATTTGGCTGCCAATCTCCCTTACCTTGGGTTATAGGAACAAACAAGACCAAAAGTCTCTGGGCTCTATGGCAGCTATAGGGTTCCTTCTAGGAGTTCTCTCCTTCCCGTGCACACTCTCTCACATGGAGGGAGTTTCTCATAGAACAACAAGCCTCACACATTCTAGTACTACGTAGTCTCAACAATCCCATGGGAAAACAGACACAGGATTTCCAAAAACTGGATTCGGCGATCACAGGATGGCTTCACAATCACGGCTTCGGAATAGGAAATGCTCCCATAGGCTCGTTCAGCTTTCCCAAACAAGAAAATACACTTCCCATAATTCAACACAGACTTCTCGTAATCTAGGGTTACATGCACAAGATTTCTCAGAATCGGACACAGACATTCCAGTCACAGGGTCTCCCCAAGGTTCTCTACAGGATTCGGGTTAGTCATACTGCTCAGAGCTCCGTACGCGTTCAGACAATCCGATGGAATGGGAATCAGAAATTTCTCACAGCTCACCCTGGACGTTTTATTTTCATGCACCAGGGTTGAAAATTGTCACCCATGGAACTACATGCGTTCCACGAGCACACGTTCCTCCCACCACTTGGAAATTCACGTGTCCTTCTAAAAGGACTTAGGATAAAAACATATGATGCACATATCTTTTGGAATAATATTAAAATATTATTCCCAGGCTTAAGACCCCTCTAGGATTAGCCCCTAGGCTCAGTACTTAGCCCCTTTCCCACCTTCTAGTTCCTAATTCCTTGCCCACTCAGTGGATGCTCAGTCCCCCTTCACTCATTCATCATGGCTAGTCTGCAGCTGGTGGTGTTTATATTTTATTAAGTGTTCTGCATGATTACATATACAATAGCAGGCTCCTGGCCTTCAATACTCAGGCTTCCTGGCCTAACAAAACATAATCCTCCAGCTTATGAAAACTTGGCTCACCAGCCTATAAAACATTATTACAATTCCTTTCCAAACATGGTTTACAATGGGGCTCGGCCTTGGGGACACTACAGTGTTCTTTCAGCTTAATGGACTCATAACAGATTACAAATCCATTCTTTCTGAGAACTCCTCCCAACCCTTCTTTACATGCATCTGTGCACACCAAGAAATCCACATTTTGATCTACAATCTTCAATATTGGAGCACTGGTTAACAATTGATTCAATTGCTGGAAACTCTTCTCACACTCTTCAGTCCACTGAAACTTTTTCTCCTTCCTTTGTAAGGAAGTGATAGGGTGAGATATCTTTGAGAACCCTATGATAAACCTTCTGTAATAGCCCGCTATACCCATAAAGGATCTAACTTCTACCACATTTCTTGTCTCTAACCATTCTCTGATGGCCTCAACCTTCTTAGGATCCATGACGATCCCTTCTTCTGGAATAATGTGCCCCAAGTAATGGATCTGCCTTTGATAAAATGAGCATTTTCTCAACTTGGCATACAGCTGGTGTTCTCTCAACACTTGCAACACCATCCTCATGTGTTTTTCATGCTCTTCCTGTGACTTGTAAAACACCAAAATGTCATCCAGGAAGACTATGACAAACTTGTCTAGATAGTCCCTGAATACACCATTCATCAAGCACATAAAAACAACAGGTGCATTGGATAGTCCAAACGGCACCACTGTGAACTCGTAATGACCATACCTTATTCTAAAGGTGTTCTTGCTGATGTATTCATCCTTTATTCTTACCTGGTGATATCCCGATCTGAGATCTATCTTCAAAATTATTTTTGCACCTTTCAACTGATCGAAAAGATCATCGATCCTCGGCAGAGGATACTTGTTCTTGACAGTTACTTTTTTCAACTAACTGAAATCAATGCACAACCTCAACGTCATGTCCTTCTTCTTCAAGAACAGGACTGGGGCACCCAAAGGTGACATTCTTGGGCGAATGTACCCCTTCTTTAAAATCTCTTCAAGCTGGAATTGCAACTCTTTCAGCTTTGGCGTACTCATTCTATTTGGAGCTTTCGACACTAGAGCTTCTCTAGGCATCAAATTTATAGAGAAATCGATATCCCTTTTCAGAGGTAGTCTAGGTACTTCCTGGAATACATATTCGAACTCTTTAAGTACCTCATGATCCTCAATACTTGACACGTTATCCTTAGGCGTTTCCCCCATATGGGCTGCAAATAATTAACATCCTTTTCTGTAGCACTTCTTCAACTACATTGTTGAGATTTCTCTAACAACCAAATTTCTGGGAATTCCTTGGACTATTTTTTGATTCCCCTCCTCATCCAAGCATGTAAATTCCTTGTTACGATAGTCCAGGAGGGCATGGTGTTGGTACAACTAGTCCAACTCAATTAAACAGTCATAAGAGCCTAACGATAGAATATCTAATTCAACCTTCATGCTCAATCCCTTCATGCCCACCAGACAGGACTTAACCAACTCAGTGACTTTTCTCTTAGTTCCTATAGTCAACTACACTAACCAAGACTTTTCATGTTTGCTTCTTATCAAATGCAAACTTTCCACCACTCTAGGGTCTACATAACTATGGCTATCCCCTAAATCAATTAAAATAATAAATGGTTGGTTGTTAATCATACCTTCCACTTCAATCATGTGCACTTGAAATTCAGCTTGCTTGTTGTCCAGGGCCGCATAGATCCTTGGCATTCTATTGGCCGTGTCCTCCACTATTTCAGCTTGTTGAACATTATGGAAAACTCTTTCTTTTCCATTTTTATGGGGACAATCTATGTACTTGTTGTTCTCTTTACAGCCCCAACACTGAATGTGCATCTGTCTCTACCTTTGTTCTCCCACTTTAGCCATTCTCAGCTCTCTAAACAATGGATGTCCTTGACGACTATTTCTAAAAAGGGGAGGTTTGTTTCCCTTCTGCCTCTGTTCTTTCTTAAACTTCTTCTGGTCATCCCAAGCCTTATGAAAGGTAGGCTTTTCTCTTTGTTGTTCATATAAGCATTTCTCTCTTCTTATTGTCTCTTCCATAGTCTTAGGATCATCATACTAAATCTTGTCACCAATGGGAGGTGGCAGTCCACTCAGATACCTCTAAATCTTGACAGCCACATCTTTGATGAATGGAACATACTTCAGTAATTCCAAAAAACTTCGTTTGTATTCATCAATGGTCATGCTGTCCAGCTTGAGTTCGAAGAACTCTTTCATCTTTCTGTCATAGTATCTTTTAGTCAAGTATTTCCTCTCGAAATACCTCTTGAATTCCTTGCATGTGATATCTTTCTCTCTAATGTGTTTCACCTGCACAAGATGATCCCACCACATGGATTCTTTTCCTTTTATTTGATACATCGTAATTCTTCCTTCTGCCTAAGAGGAATAATTCTTCAGTTGGAAATATTTCCTTATGCCAACCAACCATGTTTCAGCATCTTCCTCCTTCTTATGTTCTCCATCAAATGTAGGAGGCTTAATCTTGTTCATCTCCCCTTTCAATTCATCCACTCTAGATCTTCAGTGTTTTCTGGTAGGGGATGGGCTTGAACTACTGTGTGCTTCCTTATCAAAATGCTTTGGGGAGTGACGACGATGTCTGCTACCACTCCTCGATCTTCTTTTTCTCTCAGGGGTCCTACGACTCCCTGTTTTTCTTCTTCCACTCTCCTTTTCCAATTTCCTTTCTATTCTTTCCAAGTTCTTCAACATCTTTAAGTTGAATTCACCCTGCCAATCCATGATCCTCATGAGATTTCGGCGATTGGATCGGTGAGCATGGGATTCTCTCTACAATCTTTCGATGATTTTTATCATATGTCCTTCCTTATCCATCTCTTTTCCGTGCCCATTGGAGTTCGATCCTTCAACTCCCAAGTTGACATCCCTTCCTTCTCTTTCATTCTTTGAATTGGAGTCAATCAACACCTCTTCCATTTCTATACTCGATGTCGATTCGCGACTATCCTGAAACTCGTTGAACTTTGCACACACAACGTGCAGTTAACCGAAGTTTGTCAGGCCTTAACCCCTTAATAAAATTACAACATTTAGAAACCAATGCGAATAAGAAAACATTTTGATTCCAAAAATTTTCTGATCTCTGTTCGGCTCTATATATTTCGAATGATAGCCCCCTCTTTCTTAGTCCCTAACCCATGCGATCATGGGACATGACCAAATCCTAGACCACTAGGTGCTACCTAGATTTTCGGCCTTCTGAATTTTTTAAGGCACACAAAACTATCTCTCAGAGTTTCGATTATTGAATTCACGAAATCGGGTGGATCAACGGTCCACGTTTACTCATCCTCCAAAGGATGAAATCCACTGTGGTCTTTTTCGTCATCAAGGTTTTTGGGATTTCTGGATTTTGAGGCTTTGGGGTTTCAGGTTTTGGGGTTTTGGTCCCATAGATTCTCACACTCACTTCCCTCTCCAACTCCCGACTCCCAAACTTCTGACCTCTCACCCCCTGGGTCCACAACATAGCTATCGCTAACCATAGTGGTGACATGCAGTGTACTTAAGAAGGTCCACGTTACCTTTAGTGACATCACCAGGTCCGACCATGCTCAGTTTTATTTTTGACCCACTAGCACGTGGTACACACCCATGTGTACACTTCCATCTCAGTGACGTCAACTCGACCCACTACTTCGGCTCTTCGAGATTTCATGATTTCGGGCTTTGGGAGTTTGTGCATCAGCACAATCCACTTCTTCCGACGACTGAACTCCCGAAATGTCGAAATTCCTCCTGGACAATTAATGGTCCAGATCTCTCCTTGATCAATGGTTGTGATCTAATCGTGAATTCACATTTTCGTGAATTCTCATGAACTTTCCCTTTGAACTTTTCAATTCACGAGTCAATGAAAGTCTGATCACTCTCCACATGTCCTTTCCGATGGACAGTCCTGACGAATTCAGGATTTTGCATATGACGATTTCCACACTCCTATGAAACTCCAAAGGGTTTTAATCCTTGTGCACGTTCTCCAGATATGACGGTCATGAGGGTTCTCCTTTCCTCTCGAACAGATCCAATGGATCTAACACTTCTGGTGTAGAGTTCTCACTCTCCATGGTCAATTACCACGCCGGTTGTGGTTTAATCCACTGCTACTCCTCTTGATCTTCTTAACACAACCAAGTAACTGCTTGGCCCTCAGATACATTCTGAGGTCTAAAATTAGTCCTCCAGACACAATTTCTTCTCATAACCTCAGTCCAAAGACCACTTATCTGGCCCATCTAGGCTCAGTGTTGAAACTAGTCTCTGATACCAAATTGTAACACTCCCCGACCGTCATCCCACTGGAACGGAAAACACTACTATGTGAAACAACATCATTCTCATACTTAATTAAAAACATGCATTTAAATCATATTAAACACATTTAACTCAAAGTAAACATAAGGTTACTGCTAAAATAAATAATCCCTCGCAGTAACAGTAATTCATATGCACAATAGAATACATGATACATATAAGCATCATAGGCATGCAAAACATAATGTTAAGCATAAGTTGATACTTATCTTTGAAATCATGGTAATTCCACCAACTACATGCAGGCCTTACATGGACCTCCTAGCCTTAGACCACATTGCTCATTACTCTAAGTAGTAGGTCACCCCCGAGCTGGGACTAAGCTCCACCCAAGGCATGGAATCCTAGTCTAGGATAAGGTTACAGGGAAAACTGTACAGGATAACCGGAAGGATTCTTCCAAGGATGCCTTCTTATTCCCACTACTAATAGACTCTCATTCCCCACATGCCTATTCTTCCTGGGAGTATACACCTTCACAAGCACAGTCCATCAGTGCTTCACCTCTTCTTTGGGACTTGGCTGGACTCTGGACTCTCTATAGGGAAAAACCACTTCCCAGCAGACTCTCTCACCTGGAGGGAGTTTCTCATAGGCCTTACAACCTGCCTCTTCAACCACGGGCCTAACAACCCACTTCTTCAACCAGTTCTAGCCCAATTTCCACAAGGTGAGGATAACAACAACAACAATTGGTCAATTCCACTCAGGAAAAACATAACGTAGAAACCCAAAGACAGTTTGGGTACAGACTCGACTCTCCAAGAGAGAATGGGTTGGTCTCACAACATACACAGGTGGCACGGCTCAATCCATGGGTTTTTCACTAGTTTTAGGGTGCATGACAAGGAATTAACACAGAGGTCGGACACAGACTCAAATGGTTCAGACGAGTGATACCTCGGCTTCTCAGGAAAACATTATGGTTTTCTAGTTTCCAAGTTGCATGAGGGTATCCAGCGGTCAAATACAGAGGCCGCGGTATTCATGGTTCAGAGAATCGACAATCGAATGGAGGAGGAATCCCCAACATGGCTCAACTCAACCTTTTTAACTTCATGCACTTGGGTTGACACTTGTCACCCATGAAGCACATTCCTTCCCATTTGGAAGTCACTCGTCCTTCCAAAGAACTTAGGATAAAACATCACATTTCACATGGATTTTGGAATAATATTAAAATATTATTCCCAAGGACTTAAGCCCCTATGCTCAACACTTATCCTTTCTTCCCAACCTTCCAGCCCCCAATCCCTTACCCACTCTGTGGAAGCTTAGTCCCCCATCACTCATTCATCGTGGTCAGTCTGCACGCAGCGGTGTTTATATTTTTATTAATGTTCTGCATGATTACATATACAAGAGCAGGCTCCCATCCTTAACTCTTAGGCTCTCTGACCTAATAATACATAAGCCCACCAACTTATATAAACTTGGCTCACCAGCCTATAAAACATAATTACAATTCATAATGCAATATTTATACTTCATAGACATGATTTACAATAGGGCTCGGCCTTGGGGACATTACATTACTTATCTAAGAATTAATTATTGTTTATGTGCAAGTCATGCTAATTTGGAACTTAGATATAAAGGGGGAAATGAATGCAAAAAGGAATGTGGAACATAGAAGGGAATCTAGTATAGAGAACTTTCCTAAATAAAACTCAACTAAGTTTTAAGAAAGGTGTCAGAAATTAAAGGAAATTGAGGGAATAAGGGGACAACAAGGTGAGTTTTTAGGAATGATTTTAGGATGGGCGAGGGAGAGTGGCAATTAACTAAATTAAATAAATGAATATCTGGTGCAACTAAGGGATCGCGTGATAAGTGTACGAGGGAGATTATTTCCTAATTAATTTTTATTAAAAATAATTTAACGTGTAATTGGCAAGGTCACTAAGAAGAACTCTATAAGAGTAATGGAAAAGAAGAGGAAGCGATCATGACTGGTATGCGTATTGTTATGCTGAAATATTTTTCTTCACTGTTTTTTTTTGTTGGATTTGGGATACCCAGCTTGAATAAAGAGTGGTAGTTCGACCTTGCGAGGTGAGCTAGGAGATATCTTTTCTCTGGTTTGTGTGTGTGGCCTCTTTGTAGCTCGAGGAGCTTAGGGGTAAGAAGAGTAGCCCTACCATTGGGTGGGAGGTACCGGTGAGGTCTCGATGATTAGAAAGTGGGAGCAAGGAGGATCTCTAGGAGCCAAAACTCATCAGCGAGTCCATCAACTGGTTACGGTACACATGTTTAAAATTTGTAGTTGTAAATTAGTTAGAATTTTTTCATTAGTTTTATGTGTTGATGGAACTTGTAATGGATGTATGATATTAGTTGAGAAATTTTTCTTGAGGTGGTTAGCTGGGAATAAATTTAGATGGATTGGTTCTCTGACCTTTTTATTTTCCGATTCTATGTGTTGATGAAAGGTTGTTATAACCCTAAATTTCTCTACACATACATACTTGACCTTTGGCCCTCTTACTTGCATTGTTTGCCAAGCCACCACTGAGCTTCTCTTCTAAAAAAACCATTTTTTTAAGATGTATGTGTTATAATATAATGTATGTGCTCATTTTACCATTGACAATATCAGTATTGTCACCTAACCATATGCCGAAGCCACCCTCCGAGCACCTTAACCTTGATAGAGAATCACTCTGAAAGAAAACCCTATGCTAGATAGCCAAACAAAGGGTATCACACCTTTCCCAAAGGATAGTGCACCAACAAGAGCTGATCAGATAGTCCAAACCCTAACCAAGAGATAGTCCAAGCCAAACATGATCTGCTAATTGTAGCAGCTGCAATGGCAGCTCTCCTCCAAACCTGCACACAAAATTGGGCACTACAGTGAGCACAAGTGCTACTCTGCAATTTTGAGATTGTCTGCCAGAATGAGGACTAGACTCCTGTATTTATAGTAATTCTGACTAACTTCCTGGGGTGAATTCTCATTATGGGTATCTGTCTATTCAATATATATTATTTCTTCTGGCCGACTTATTCTCTTGGAGGCTAATAACCTAATAGAAGTTATATTTTTGAGCCGACATGTCTTGTAGGGTTATTAGCCAACTCATTAGGGTTTCTTCTTGCTTCTCGGAGTATCTTATTATCGTGAAGTTTACACGTGGAGGTAAATACCTCCCGCAGATACCATAATATCAACACTCCCTCCTAGCTAGGGAGGTATACAGGTAATGGTATTGAGTACAAACATACCATTCACCTAGTAGCATCAACATAGTCGTCTAGACTATATCATGATTAGATGATGAGCACCATCATCACTATCAGTGTCATCAACTTCATCATCTCTCAGAACAATACTCTATATGAGTAATCAGACATGATGCTCACAATATAGAGTGACACAAGGGCCATTCTTCTAATCTAGAAGAATAAATGTTATAAACCATTTTTTTCCTGGGAAATATCTATGCATTGATCATCCATCTAGCTGATAATCATTTTCAACATTGTTGATAGTCTTCAAGGAAATCAGAAAAATATCATTCAATAGAACACAATTGTGTCTATCCATAGTAGTACAAAACTACAATTCAGTGGTACACTACCACACCAGGTAGCACATAGGTACTTGATCATTGACGTATAGTCACAAACCGTGGAACACATCCACCAAAGTAGTATACATCTATTGCTCTAGAGATATACATTCTTCATAACATTCACCTGATATCAACCTATACAAAAACAATGTTATGATATAATTTGAATCATCTAGGCCATTCTTCCACTCACATTTGTGAGATCTTGGAAGAGCATCTACCCTCAAAAGGTAAAAAATTAACGATGAACTATCTGGACTATTCTTCTCAAGAAAGGAAGAATAATTGTCTTGATTTATGAGCCTGGACCATTCCCCACCCTGGGCCATTCCTTCAACACTAAACAAAGTGTAATATCGAGAGAATGAGTCTTCCCTAAGGAATGTCTATCCCTGATTGTTGAACCTGGACCATTCTCCACCCTGGGCTCATCTTCCCTAAGGAATGATTGTCCATACCCTTTCCCATGTTAACCACAAGAGGAAATGTCTATCTTGCACCAACCTCCAAAATGGACCACTCCCCACGTTAACCACAATGGGAAGTCGTTGTTTGATGAGGCGGGTCAGTATTCTTGAGTAACCCTCAAGAAGAGAGACTTTCCTAGACCACTCCTCATGTTAACCATATTGGGAAGTCATAGTCTATGGTATATCAATAATCTATACCATTTTCCGATATGGAAAATGTCTATCCGTCATAAATCTTAATCCACTTTCTGAACTGGAAAGAATATTCTAATCATATCCATCAATCAATAATATATTAGTGCTCCCGCCCAACCTGGGAGTCATCTCTTCCTTTTTCAATAAGGAATTCATCTCCACAAGCTTCAGCTTGAGTACGCAAACTCTTTCATATTGAACAAAAGATTTATCAAAATGTCTTCTTATCTGCTCATTTGTGGAGATATGTATTGGAGAACCACTTTCTCCTTTCTGGACTTCATAAAAAATAATGTAATACTTGATTTCAAATTTACTTCGGTCTGGAACACTGGTCTTCTCTAAGGCTTCATGTAGCTATGATCAATAAAGTATATCATTTGTTGGAAAACTAGAACATATCCATGTGGCACGTCTTCTATCATCATGAGATCTAATCTTCTGAGTAATCATCTTGATACAATATCTTTGTTATGGAAAATAGTCACCATGCTTTTGTTGTGCATTGGAGGTTCTCCACCAAGTTGTCTTCTTCCATCTTCATACAAGGGTCTCTTCTGGTATACCTCAAATCCTTGAGGTTGCTCTTCATACGGTCTTTGTTCAATTTCTCTGGAGAACAATCTTTGCATTTACTTGATGTAGAACTCCAACCCATGGATATTGTGGATGATATAAAGAATCATGTAGAGGTATGTCTGGTTTACTGGAACAAGTAATCGTCATAGTATTCTCCCTCCATCTAGGAGAACCTCTAGTTCTAGATCTTTCAATGCTTGCATATATACACTTTTATTCATCGCAACTTTTAGTTCCTATGCTTGATTTCTTTTAGTGATTTCATATCAGGTTGGTAATCTTGTGATTTTTAATGATTGGTTGTTCTGGCTTATCTTTCTTTCTTGGAATATTCATGTTCTTCCTAATGTTTTTCTTTAGCTCTTGGTTCCATGGAGTTTCTTATAGATTCCATGCCCTAAAGATTTCATTTCTTTCTTTCATCATAGGATTATGGATGTGGATGGATAACTAGGGATACTTTAAGGCTTCTCTTTGAAGAAGACTTCTTCTGAGGTTGAACTGAACACATACTATCTTTCATGGTTTCTACCATGGATATATAAGTCATCATCTTCAATGGATCATAGGATTATCTCCCTCCTAATCCTTGATTTATGTATGAGTGCATATAATTGGCTCCCTCTATCTAACAGAGTCCACGCTTCCGTCTGCATCCTTATTTTCTTTTGCAATATATAATCGGCTCCCTCCATCTAACAGATTTAACGCTTCAATCATATTGTCTTATGCAAAATGTCATAAGTCTTTCTCCAATTTTCTCTTGATTGCTGAATTATTTATGTCTTTGCGTCTTCTAAGTCTCTTCATGATTGATTCTGATTTCGGCTTATCTTGTAATAGCCTCCACATGATTTTCTCTTCTTGGAACATGTTATCTTCTAAGAGATAGATATATAAGATATGCAAACAAGATATGTACAAGCACTAAGAAGAGTATTTCTACCTTATAAGAAGTCTCTTTTATCTTGCTTAGTCTTCTTTGTAGGTTCATTTTCTTCGGAAGCTAATGCTTCGTGTATCTCCTTCCTTTTGTTTTGCTCAGGACAATGATTCTTGTAGTGACCATACTTTTGACAGTTGAAGCATTGGATTTATGAAATGTATTTCTCTTGAGTTGTCTTCCTCCTTGAACCAAACTTCCTTTTGTTCCTGAAATTCTTGAATCTTGTTGTGAAGGCTTGATCATATTACTTATTTTGGGGTTTCTCTTTTGCACTAATCCTGGATTCTTATTGAGAAAAGAAAGTCCAAATTTGTTCAAATGTAGGATACTCCTTCCTTGTGTTCATGCTTGCTGAAAATGCATCACATGTCTTTTGAAGACCATTGAGTACTATGTTTACCAATTCCTTTTCTGAAATTATCTCTTCAATAGATTGTATTTGATCTCTTAACTGGGATATCCTCACAAAGTATGATGTTATGCTATCAATATCATTCATCTTCATGTCACGGAGCTCATTCTTCAGACTCATTATTTTTCCAATGTTTATGACTGAGAAGAGGTTTTTTAGGGCATTTTACATCCTCTTCGATGAGTCAAGATGGGAGATGTAGGGTATCAAGTGGCCTTTTATAGATTCCACTATGATACTCATAGCATTCATGTCACTGTCTTTGAACTTCTCCATAACTGCAATGTCTTACGGTTCCTTCTCTTTTCCTTCTTCAAACTCTGGTTTCACAATCTTTCCTTTCACAATATCTAGCACTTTATTCTTGGCAAGGACGAGGTCAATCCTTGTCTTCCATGGTATGAAGTTAGAATCTCCATCTAACTTGTTTTCTGACTTCATAGAGTAAGTCATGGTTTCTTTGACTTGGTCAACCCCAGATTTGACCAGAAACTGAAACTTGACGTCTTGGCTTGCTGAGAGTACCAGGAGATGTGCTAGGATAGGGCACACTGATCTATTCAGAGATTAGTTCAATCCCTTCACTTAAGGTGCCTCAACAATAGGATTAGGGTTTCTACAACTCCACCTACTAGTAACCCTAGTGGCAGTGCTTTGGTGACTACTCCTGCTAGAAACCCTAGCGATAGTTCTTCAACAAGATTAATATCCTTCTGGCTATGTTTCCTTCCAACAGTTAAACTGACTGATGGAAGTGTGGGCCCATAACCTGTTAGAATATAATGGATGTGCTCATTTTACCATTGACAATATATCTATTGTCACCAAACCATAATTCGAAGCCACCCTCCAAGAACCTTAACCTTGTCAGAGAATCACTCTAGAAGCAAAAACTAGGCTAGATAGCCAAACAAAGGGTAGCACACCTTTCCCAAAGAATGGAGCACCAACAAGAGTTGATTAGATAGTCCAAACCCTAACCAAGAGATAGTCCAAGACAAATGTGATCTGCTAGATGCAGTAGCTGCAATGGGAGCTCTCCTCCAAACTTGCACAAAAAAATGGTCACTACAATGTGCACAAGTGTTGCTCTGCTATTCTGAGACTGCCTACGAGAATGAGGACTGACCTCCCGTATTTATAGTAATTTTGGATAACTTCCTAGGCCGACTTCTCATTCTGGGTATTTTTCTGTTCACTATATATTATTTCTTCTGGTCAACTTCTTCTCTTGGAGGCTACTACCTAATACAAGTTATATTTTTGAGCTGACATGTCTTCTAGGGTTATTAGCCAACTCATTAGGGTTTCTTCTTGCTTCCTAGAGTATTGTATTCTTGTCAGGTTTACACGTGGAGGTAAATACCTCCTGCAACTATCCTAATATCAACAATACACACCCTGGACCACTACTTCCCACGTACATATTCTTGTTGCACCACTAAAACCCACATACGCATGCATTATGTACCACTACAACCCGTGTATACTTGAAAAAGTTGAAAAAAATAAAAAGTTGCAAGGAATTAGTTGAGATTACGGGCTATTGGGTAGTTTCCCAACTAATCCACCGCCTATAGCCCGTCACCCAACCAAATAACAATATTTTTGTCATATAAACAGGGGTGTTGAGGTCTCATTCCACATATAGACATAGGAACAATGAAACTATGGTCGTTTCACATCCCCTCCTTACCCCAAGAATTTGTAGCCCTTTTGTGACAATTGCATCAGAATTCCCCAATTTGCCTTCCTTCCTCCATCAGAAACCCATCATACTTCTCAAGAAGAAGGTTGAGAGGAGAAGACATACAGAGGTGTACTTGAAGATTGGTGAAGAGGAGCCAAGACTAGGTTTGTGGAGTAGTATCTGTCTTTGGTTGTAAGTGATCATTGTATTATGAATAAAAGAAGTACATTTCCTATCACAAATCATGATGTCTCAATTTTTTCCATTTGATTTATGTTTTTATTCTAACATCTAACCCTTATTTATGTATGAAATGCATGATTATAGCTTTTTGTTTGTCTATCTTTGAATGCAAGCCACCCTTGGAATGAGGCATGCAGTCAGTGAAGCTATCAAGCGCGAGAGGATCATTACCGGATGCAGAGTAGAGGTACAGTTACCCGATCCTTCTTATTTTTATTTTCTTGCATGATTTTGAGGTGTGTTTGGGGTACTTACAGAAGTACGAGAATTTTAAATGGTAATTGATATGCTTACATTGTAAACCCCGGTGTATCCATAGGGGGGGTTTACCCGCTAGCAGAACTAGCGACCATACCGGGGAATCCACTTGGGTTTTAGAGGATTTTTTGGGTGTTTGATTAGTTTTATAACCTTTTGAGTTTTTGTTGAGTCTGATGAGTCTTTTAAGGGATTATGGTCACCGATTGGTGCCATACCAGTTCTCCCTGCCCTATTAGTCAGTCTGTTTTATTTCTTTTTTTCAAGAAGTACAGAGGTGTACATGCCCTGTTGTGGGTCAGCATGCGTACATACTTGCCCTGCTTTATACAAAATCTACGTACATACGTAGTCTTCTTATGCATCAGTAGCATACTTGTGTCAAGAAACTTATTTTAAGAAGAGGTAGTCAACCTCTTCCCTGATTGAGGTCTTACTTCTTAGGGTTTCTTTATTGAGTTAAGTCTCTCTATTTTTTACAGTCATAGCTTGGGTTAGATGTTAGTTTGTTTGTCTTTTTAAAGATTTCTTTTGTTTACTTCTGAAAGGCTTTTAGATGAGTCTTTCATTTTGTTGATCATCCTGTTTGGTGTCTTTAGTGACTCCCTATGATCCGTAGTGGGCCAGAGGTCAGTTTCAGTCTTGTCTTGTATTTTTTTCCCCCTTTCATTTGCTTTAAAGAAAAGAGAAAAAGTTATCTTTCAAGTTTTTTCCTGTTTAAAGCATTTCCAAAAAAAAAAAGGTTCTTTCATTTATTAGTTTGGTAACGTAGTTATGGTTAGTTATTTTACTTGAAAGGAAAAAAAAATCAATTTTTATGTTCTTTATTCATTTCATAGAACTTAAGTAGCTCGTAGTCGAGTGAAATTTCGTTTTAGGTCTTCTTTTTAAATATATTGAAAATATTTAGTTATGAAAAGTTGGTTACAAAGAGCTATTTGAAAATCTTTATTTTTCTAGAAGTAATTTTGCTTTCATATTTTCATTTAATTTCTCCTCTTTCATCTCTCATAAACATCACTTGTTTCACTTCCATATCCATTGAGTTAAAACAAGGCAATTAAAATGAATGCTAAAATTAAAAATAATTAGACTTTTATGTTTGAAGGGTCAATCAACTAGTTTAGGGCTAGAGCCTTGAATTAGGTTGGAGAGGAATCTCTTCAAGGATTTTAAACAAACATTGGAGTCAGAGCTGGGGAGTGTAAAATTCCATTGATGTGAAAGTTATCCGGGACCCCCTTTTAACACAGGGGCTAAACATGAGGTCGCGTGAGGAAAGGAAGTGGAGATAACCCCTCCAAAGTCAGACCAAACATAGTGGGGAACGCATATTGAGGATATGTCGTGGAATACTATCATTTGAATTTCCCTATGGAGCTTTGTGGACCTTGAATCCATTCGATCTCCTAATTTTTCTTCTGGACCACTTGCTTTTGATACCCTCAGTAGTTTTCAAACTTGTCACCCTGCTCATTTTTGTCCACCTGACTGTCGACTGTACCCTCTTGGTGACTGTTTACAGGTTGGAAACTTAGTTGCCTTTATTCCAGGGACCTACAAAGGTGACTACGGGGGTATACCGTGGTACCTAGGGAAGATTTTGGGCCACACATTTTAGAGTATACCCGAAGGTTTCTTTCGTGTTCAAGTTGCATTTGCACTAGTAAGTTTCTCTAGTGTTAGTTGGCTTAACTATTCTTCCAAATAGATAGTGGTTTGCTTGGTTTATCATGAAGGAAATTTTCTAGTGTGTTCTTGGTTTTAAACGTTAGTTAAATCCTTACTATGGCATTGATATTTTCACAAAGTGGAATATCAAGAGCTCCACCGATTGTGAAGGCTTTAGGGTCTGTCGTCGGTTACATTTGAGCCACCAACACCATCGTTACGATGAAGACTTGACCAAGAAGGATCATTTGAAGCGACTATGCCGCAAGAGACTATGCCCGAGCCAACTTCGAGAGGAGATAACTCGAATCCGGAGGAACCTACTATTTCTGACTTTGGAGCGAAAGCTCTCAAGATGACTAACCCTCTGATCACTAACTTGTCAGCACCAATATTGGTACAATTTGTATCTCTGAGGGTAACACCTTATGAGGGTTAGATATTCTTACAAGAAGCTATGGAAGCAAATGACGCTACTTCATCCGGGAATCCTCACACTCCCTCAATGACTGCCACCACAGGGGGCATTCCATCTCCTAACCCACCTTCGTTGGTATGGACCACAATGGTCTCTACCCCCTATACTTTGAGTAGTGGTCTAATTCCTTCATCGGTGGTGACCAATGCTCCATTTACACAGAGTGTGACAAGCCCTCCATTTTTATATGGGATGCCTGAATTTGAAACGAACTCCGTCCTTACCTACTCCACACTACAGAACATGGGTCTGGGCATATGGAGCTCAAACGCTCCCTTGCAAGCATCCATGGGGGGAACCTTAGCCTCCTATAATTCTATCCCTTATAGTGGGGGTCATACACCTCCTCTTCCCCCCTCGTTCGGTGGTTCTTTCCAGCCATGCGTCGGGCTGAACATGACCTACAACGTGTTTGGAGAAACCAATCTAGGACCTTCTTTTTACACCATGCTGGTGGGTTCAATGTCATTCTCTTTATTCAATGCGTTTGGTAATAAATATTTTTCGTCAGTTGTCGTATTGTTCGGGGGAAACCTTGGTTTTGGACAATAGGATCCTGTGCAGGGTACTATTCCTACACAAACGGCAGTTAAAAGAGTTTTCTCCTCACAAGGACTTTGGAATCCTTGGCATAGATCAATTCCCTCATCAGGGATGTTGACCAAGGGAATCCCCTTCCATGGTCAATGGAACCCCAAAAAGGGTTGAGTACCTATGCCCGTCAGATCGACAGGGGGAAACCCTTTCTAGAATATTTGGAACACAACGTAGGGAGCAATACCCACCCAACCCTCGACGTCCAATTACAGGAATCATTCGATGATTTCCCAGTAAACACAGTTTTTGTACGCTAGTCAATTCCATCGTGTCTACCCGAACCCCGGCTAGCAACCCAACATTTCCTGGCAACATGGTTCCAGTCAAACTCCAGGCTACCTTTTTCCTGTACATAATACCTAGCCCAAACTATCGTTTCTAGAAACATTACATGTGTCATACTTGTTTAGGTTTCTTAATGAATCGATTTTTCATGATCTGCATTGGCCCCTAATGCCAACTAAGTTTCCCTTAGATATTCTAATGTTCTAAGGCAAGGCTGACGAAGACACATGTGATCATGTGACAAATTTCCACCTATGGTGCTCATCAAACTTGCTACGAGATGAATCTGTACATTTTCACCTATTTCAATGCACTCTTATCGGGGGTGTCATGAAATGGTACATCAAGCTCGAACGCTCAAAATATTCTCACTTCGTAGATTTGGCAATGGTTTTCCTGAACCATTTCCAACTACCTGTGAGATACGATGCTGACACCGAGTTGTTGGAAAAATTTGAGCAGACGAAGGTCAATCATATGTCATATCACATACGAGAATGGAAGCGTCATAAGAGTTTGATTAAGGTACAGGTTCCATCGGCTTTCCTGCTAGAGTGGTTCCTGAAGTCTTTGGTACCTCAGTTATCCAAGGACGTTGGAACTTCCAGAGCATTTTCAGAGGAGGAGGCGATAATGAGAGTGCAACAACTTGAACTAATATACTCTAGTCTGGCCTACTCTATCCTTGACAAGGCCAGGCAAAAGTATGGACCACATGTCGATGGTATAGTTGGTTCAGCAAAAGAAAAGTCCATTGATCAATTGTCAAATTAATTGCAAAAATTGTCGATACAACAGACAACGACCATCGACACCTTCGGTTCAGCTATCCCCCCTACCCAAACATCAGATGTATACAATGTGCAATCATCAAACATGAAGGCCAACCAACATCCTGAAGGGAAGAGAAAACAACAAAACAAGAAGGGTAAGGGGGATAAGAAACCCAACAACAATGATGGAGGGGGAAACACATAGAATATAATGTTGAAGTATCTATGTAACCTTTTCATGAATGACCACCCAACTCACTTGTACCCTCGACTTGCAGAGGGAAAGAAGTTATTGGTGCAACAACAACATGCTATGTTAACAAACCCATTTCCACATGGGAAAAATATGATTGAAGCCTCTTCGAGCACATATGGGGGCAGTCAGGGACCCCCTGGGTCTTCTAGTAATCCCTCAGCCGTGAATGTTCATATGATGAAAGGTGACACTTGTTGGCACAGGGGAAGACCCAAGGTTCAATGCTACAACAATGCACCAACAAAACGCTAACTATTGTCCCTTTCAACAAGACCTGCGAAGAAGATGAAGTCTCACCCGAGGTAGAGGAAGGGGTGGTTGCAGGACTCAGATGTCTACAACCTTAGCTGGGACATAGATATGTGATTCTAGTATTTAACAGAGCACTCAAGAGTAAACCTTCATCAATATCTAACCAATATCTACTCCGCAGATAAAATAGAGCACCACAACATTGACCCAAATCTAATGTATCTAAGCACTTGGAAAAATAAATTAGATCAGATCTAGTAGATTCAAGCACTAAGCAAGTTCACATAAGTCAGATCTAGCATTCAGATTGATCATAAACACAAAGTATAAACATATCTATCTATGTTAATAACTTAGTAGATAACACATATGTACACCAACACATCACACAAAGGAGAACAACACAACATATATGTAGCTCACCCCCACCCTAGGGCTACATGCACCAACTCTTCTTCTTTATTAGCTTCTTCAATTAGATACTTGCACAAAGCCACAAAATCCTTACTCTGCATAGGACAGGAGATCTGCGTACCTCTCTAGATCCTCCTTCCTTGCAATACAACTAAAATCCCTTGATAGTTTGTTACAACCACTTTCACTTAGCTCTGCAAGTCTCTCATAGTATGCACAAAGCATTTACAAGCCACACTTTCACTTAGCACAACATCACCTAAATGCCTCTTCTATCTATATTCCTTACATCGCCTAGAAATCTATTTATATATTAAAAAATAGGCCTAAGCATGGGTAAATCCATGGGTCGACATTCCCATACTCATTACATATTCCCAAATCCCAAAAACGACCCAAAAAGGGGTCGAGATCTCGTGATCTCTGCTTCATCTTGCGCTCCACCTTTGATAGTATTTCGAAGTCCAAAATGGTCTCACGTGACCAAGGATCTCCCAAAACTTGGTTGAGGGCCAACAGGCCCCCAACATTGACCTCTAACTCACCCCGAGTCACTCTGATGTAGAAATTTTTTCTTCAAAAGCCTCGAGCTTGGCTCAAGTTTCTTTGACTTGTTGTTGTTCTATGACCTCTTTTTCAACAAACTCTTGAAGGACTGCATCGTTCACAGGTCCTTCCAGGCATTGTTCAACTTCATTAACAACCTTCTCTAGTTCTTCTCCTCAGCCTTCAACTTCTGTGAACAATTGGTAGGCCTTGTCTTGCACGAGTTAGATTTTCTAAGTTACTTCCATAACTCTGCTTTGAATAGCGTGAATATGTTGTTGGGTAGTTCCTTTCTCTTGATATCTCTTCATTCTTTCCACAACTGACAGGAGCTTCAACTGTGGCTATATCATTTCAGCTTGATACTTCACCTCTTGAAGTTGTGACTCCAGTGCTCTTAATTCTAGACTCTCAGTGAGTCGTTCATATGTCAGGGCACTACAATCACTCAATTGCTTACATTCCATAGCAAGGGCCTTTAGTCTCTCAACTGTGCTCCTAGAAGTTGCTTCTTTTTGGTCCTTCATCTCCTATGGGGTCTCAGGCATTGCACGTAGTTCTAAATCTGCGATACATTGTTGTAGTTGTTGGATCACATATTCAAGCTGCTCTACTTGATATGTAACTCAATCTTATGTCTTTATTTCTACAACTTTCATAGAGTGAAGTGCTTTGTTGACCGCTTCCTTTACTTCGATTTTCTCGGTGAGAAGCTGTTCCTTTTCTTGTTTCATTTCAGACTTTTCTTCATCAAACTTCGCTTGGAGAGAAAGATTTTCTTGTTTTGCAACACTGTGTTGTTATACGAGTACTCCTTGTACTTGCGTCAAAGCCTAGGTGGATTGTTTTGTTTCCTCCTGTGCTCGTTGAAGGTGAGCTTCGACTATATCAACTAGTCGATGTAGTTGGGTTGGCTCATCTCCTATCTTTGGTGTTCCTAATGGAAGAGGCTCTGTGGAGACTACGTGGCTAGATTCTAGTACCTATTGCACCCCACGAAGTTCAATTTCAATTCTTTCATACATTTCTTCCTGCTTGGCCTCTTGTTTTTCTGCTATTTCAAGCGAAGAAACATTCAGGGCTGCTATGAGGAAGTCGAAGTGTAACACACCCACTACCTAATATCAAATATTTTTGGCTGAATTCTCAATAATGATAATTTCTAGAGTCCTACAGGGGTCTAGTGCAGGAAATTTCTTCCTTGTTAACCTCCCTGTGATCGTGGATTAGGACCACAGGTTAGACGAACTAGGCGCCTTTCACAACTCGCGACCTCGTGAGTTGTGAATCAAATGCCCTCAAATTTTCTTCACAAATCACTGATACCCGAGATCAATAAATGGGTATAGCTCCTTTCTTAGTTAGCGCCCTCCCCCTGTATAACCGTAGGCTAGGCTTAAACATCAGCGCCTCTTGCAACTCACACCCTCATGATTTTGTGAGTCGAACTCTCGTGCTCTCCTGTTGTGATCTCCCAAGACACGATAAGTCAACGGGGCATTGACTCCCTTCTCTAGGGGATACATGTCCACCAATCAGTCAGGCGGGTCCTACCTTGAGGGTTGCCATGGGTTCTCTCGTTCTCAGCTCTCGGCACCTCCTTGCTCGCAACTTGGAGAACCTAACCTTTGGGCTCTTACCTCGTGAACCTCCGAGCTCACGAGATCCCTTGGATCTCCTGACACACATCATCAACTATGGATGGCTCGGATCCTCTCGTGGCTTCGCCACTCACGACTTGGGGTATCCAACTTTGGACTTTTACCTGACGAGCCTCTGAGGTAGCGAGATCCCTGGGTCTCTGCCATCTGTCCTTCTTGAATGGACAACCCGGATTCCTCTCACCACTTTGCTACCTCGTGACTTGGAGCGTCCAACTTTTGGGATTCTACCCCGTGAGTCCCGAGCACACGAGATCCCTGGATCTCTGCCACCTGTCCTCCTCAGATGGATAGCTCATATCCTCTCGCAGCCTTGCCACTCGCGACTTGGAGCATCCAAATTTTGGACTCTTACTTCACGAACCTCCGAGGTAGGGAGATCCTATTCGCGAGGGATTAACACTCGTTTATCTCCCTATAGATCTAATGTCTGTCGGGTGTCCTGGCTAAGATCTGATAGTTTAGATCGATCCCGATGCTGCACCCTTTGCCCCTACTCTTTGGACATGGACAAACCAACGGCCCAGATGTTCTCATGGAGTCTGAGGTTCTACGAATCGGATCTCCTCGCTACTCACGAAGATAGAGGAAAAAGGATTAAGGCAATTTACGTTCTCATTCATTCCTATGATCTATCAGTCATGAGTGACCGTAGATTCCCCGATGGGATCTCATCCATCGATCAATACTTATCCTTACACTGCTACTTTGGGATTTCGAAGAGGACCATTCCTCTTCACACAGGGTTTCTAAGACTTGCACACCCAAATCCTTTTCCTAGGTTCTTGGTAAGCCTTCCTAAGGAGGGTAAGTTCCATGTAGAGGTCTATCTCGGTCCCTTCCTGAGTACAGATAAGGGAAATAATTTCCCGAGGCGGGCTGGATACCTGACTTAGTTCAATCTAGGCATGATTAGATTCATTTTTATCGATGTAAGTCATGCATCGCTTCCTCTATTACAAGCGTATGTCCATTAGTTATTATCAAACACTGCACAAACATTCTTACACAGAGATCATACATAATTTCACAGTTCTAGGACATATCCATATATATATATATATATATATATATATATATAAATCATTCTATAAATTTCAAGATACAAATATGTAAAAACACTTATCCGAAATAACACCAGAAATGGTGTAACTGCTGAGAGGGGTGCTCGTTTCCACCCAACCGTAGGCTCAACGACTCCCAATGGATTTACCACTAGCCACCCTCGAGCTGAGACCACGATGCTCTGAGACTACGTCTCTCTGTCTGCCAGTGACCAGAAGCAAAGGTTGCAATCCTTCCTCTCTGCTATCACTCACTCTCCCTAATGCCAGAGTTCCCCTCGCATATTCCCTCTCAATCATCTCTTCCATACGCCTTATCCTCTCACGAGGTTGCGTGTGGCACGTTTACCCTCGTGTCGATCAGGCCTGACGGCTCTACGGATGGGTGGTTCACCATCCCATCCCTCATCAAGTCATCAGCCTACCAGCCTGCGAGGTATTGAATTTCAGGGCCAGCGAGCCACTTTTGGTTCTCCGGGCCAGTGGAGTCCAAATACAGTATTTAATTCTCGGTGGAAGTTAACGCCACCTTTTCAGGTGCCTTCCACCTCCATCGTGGTCTCTTTTTTGCACATCCCCTCATCAGCAGTCCTGCAATAAATTCAGAATGTTATTCACATTCATTGACCTCTTTCTGTAGCTCCATTTACATCACATGTTCATACTTATGAGTTTGCCATAGTCCTCGGCCAGTCTAGTTATATTTACAAACTAGGGGAAAAAGGGTGTTACAATTCCCTCCCCCTTAAAAAGGAACATTGTCCTTGATGTTATTAGCTACTAACATGAATTACATGTATAGAAGTAAACAAAATCGGATATGCCTGTCTCATGGCATCCTCCATTTCCCATGTAGCCTCATCTGGGCCAAAATGTTTCCATTGCACCTTGACCTATGAAACGGTTCTGTTCCGAAGCTGGGTTTCCTTTTTGTCCAATATGCATTTGGGTTCTGGTAGAAATTCTCCCTCCGGTTCCACCTGGATCACAAACCAGTCAATTATATGATTAGCGTCATGTACATATTTCTTTAATAATGAAACATGGAAAACATTATGTGCT
>JZKD02S1688288.1:28183-39207 GCA_000966675.3 Picea glauca | reverse complement strand
ATACCGGGGTGCCAACTTGGCACAAGATCCCATTTTCAGGGAACTCCTTCTGGGCTTAATTCTGAGATATACATGGTCTCCTATGTTGAACTCTCTTGGAGTTCTCTTTTGATCAACATAACTTTTCTGTCGGTTCTGAGCAATATTCAGATTTTGTTTTATCTGAGCTACTTGTTGTTCCATTTCTTTCAACATATCAGGTCCAAAAGAAATCCTATCTACAGGATTACTCCATCTGACTGGAGTATTGCATTGTCTACTATAGAGGACCTCGAATGGACTCATCTTTAAGGATGCTTGATAGCCATTGTTGTAGGCGAATTCTACCAATGGCAGGTAGTATTTCCCATTTCCTAGGTTGATGCATTACATGCATCCTTAACATATCCTGTAATATCTGATTCACTCTTTCTGTCTGTCCATCAGTTTGAGGGTGATAGGCGGTGCTAAACAACAACTTGGTCTCCAAACCGGCCATCAGTGATTTCCAAAAATTGGAAGTGAACTTTGTGTCTCTGTCAGATATTATCTCCCTCGGCTTGTCATGCAGTCGGAACACCTCTTTCATGAATGCTTGTGCGATATCTATCGCCTTACAGGTCGATTTGATGGGGATGAAATGAGCAGACTTGCTCAGTTTATTCACCACCACCATTATGGCGTCATTCTGTTTGTTCAAGGTTGGTAATCCAGTGATAAAATCCATGGAGATGGTTTCCCATTTCCATTCTAGGATGGGTAAAGGGTGTAATAGTCCTACTGGGTGTCAATGTTTTTCTTTAACCTGTTGGAATTCTATGTATTGGGCCAAATATTTGGCTACGTCCTTCTTCAATCCCAGCCAATAAAATTTTTTTCGGGTGGCAGTAATCATTTTCTGGTATCCTGGGTGACCAGTGTAGGGTCTTTTGTGTAATTCGTCCATGATGAACCTCTTCAAGTTGTCACAATTGGGAATGTGCAGTCTATCTCTGTAGGTGAGCATACCTCCTTCGATCATCTGATAGCCTTCATATTTTTCTCCAGTGGGTTCTTATTGTAGGTACAGGGCCACATTTCAGACAAAGGGATCTGATTCTTGTGCCTCTTTGACTCTGTCCTTGAAATCTGTCTCATAGGTACTCACTGCTGCCAGGTGAATTGTTCTCATACTTCTTCTAAGGGCATCGGCCACCCTATTCTCCTTCCCCTTGATGTGTTTGATTTCAAAATCAAATTCGCTAAGGAGGGACATCCATCTAGCTTGTCTAGTATTGAGCTTGGGTTGATCAAACAAATACTGTAATCCACAGTGATTTGTCATAAGCACAAATTTCCTTCCCAGGAGGTAATGCCTCCACATTTTTAAGGCATGCACTATGGCAACCAATTCTAGATCATGAGTCACATAGTTGACCTCATGTTCATTCAATTTTCAGGATTCATAGAAGATCACCTTTCCTTCCCGCATAAGGACTCCTCCGAGCCCTTCTTTACAGGCATATGTGCACACAAGGAATTCATCTTCTGGGTCAATGATTTTCAATATGGGTGCATCGGTTAGTAGGTGTTTCAAGGTTTGAAATCTTTCTTCACATTGTTGTGTCCACAGAAATTTTGTTCCCTTCTTCTGGAGGGCAGTGATTGGACAACCAATCTTGGAGAAACCTTTTATAAATCTCCTATAGTATCCCGCCAATCCCATAAAGGATCTAATGTCTAAGACATCCTTTGGGGTATGCCATTCCATGATAAATCTGATCTTGTCGGGGTCTACTTCTACCCCTTCCTTGGAAAGAACATGTCCCAAGTAGTGTATTTGCTTCTGAAAGAAGTCACACTTGCTGAATTTACCATAGAGTTGATGCTCTCTTAGCACTTGCAGCACAAGTCTAAGATTCTCTTCATGTTCTTCTCTACTCTTAGAGTAGATTAAGGTATCATCAATAAAAACTAGTACAAATTTATCTAGAAATTTACTGAGTACATTGTTCATTAAACACATGAAAGTAGCAGGGGCATGGGTTAACCCAAATGGTACCACCACAAACTCATAATGACCATACCATGTTTGGAAAGTGGTCTTATGGACGTCTTCACCCCTAATTCGGACTTGATGGTATCCTAACCTCAAGTCAATCTTTGAGAAAGCAGTCACACCTCCCAACTGATCGAATAAATCATCGATTCCAGGCAAGGGGTATTTGTTCTTTATGGTTACTTTATTAAGTTGTTTGTAATCTATACATAGTCTAAGGGCGCCATCCTTCTTTTTCACAAACAGGACCGGTGCTCCCTAGGGGGATACGCTGGGTCGAATATAACCCTTATCGATAATTTCTTTTAATTGCAACTTGAGTTCAACTAACTCAGGCATGCTCATCCAATAAGGTGTTCTAGACACCGGCACCGCTCCTGGTGAAAGTTCTATTGAGAAGTCAATGTCTCTTCTTAGAGGTAGACCCGGTATTTCCTCTGGAAACACATCTCGATATTCTCTCAGGATAAGGTGATATTCAGGGCTTGGATCTGTACCTTTGGTTGTTTTCAACACCTGTACTGCATATACGGGACATTCCTTTTGGAAATACTTCCTCATTTGTAATGCTGATATTTGTCTCACCGAGACCGGTTTTTGGATCCCTTGAAAGGTCATCCTTTTTCCTTCTTCGCTCACACATTCTAAAGTTTTATAGTAACAATCCAGTTTGGCTTTATGGGCGGCCAGCCAGTCCATATCAATCAACAGATTGTATGATCCTAGGGGTAAAACATTAAGGGTTGCTTGGGTGGGGAATTCACCCAACATTAATTGGCAAGCTAGTACAGCCTCTACCACCTTTCTTTTGGTGCCAGTGTCTAACTGTACCAACCATGGTTTAGTTTTCTTTTTTGGCTGTAGCTTGCACTTATCAACAGTTTTAGGGGTTATATAACTCAAATTTGAACCAGGGTCAATCAAAACAGATACCAGATGGTTGAAGATTATACCTTCTACTTCCACCACTTAAGCTTGGTGGTCAGCTTGGTTATTATCCAAGGCTACATAGATCTGTGACACACTCCTTGCCACATCATTGATCGTCGTAGCTTCCTGCATGTTATAAATTTTCCGATTGTTCTGTGGTCGGAGTGGACGGTCCCTCCGGAGATGATCTCCTCTGCAATCCCATCATTCCAAAAGTTTTCTCTTTGGGTTATCAGTCGTTACTGGTATAGGTCCAGAAGTTTTATTTCCGTCCCCCAAGGGAAAGTTCTGCTGGAGTATACTCTGGGTTGGAAACTTCATTCTGTGGTTCTTCTTGTAGTTTTTAAATCCCGAGGATTTTCTCCCTTTATTCTGAAATTTTGGCCCATTCTTCTGTTTCCAGTCTCCACAAGACTCTGCCCAATGTCCATATTGTTCATGAAAATATGTTGCCTTTTATATAGTGTCTTCTAAGGTATTTGGCTCGTCGAATTCAATTCGGTTCCGGTATTTTTTGGGTAGCCTATTGATGAAGTGTTGTGCCTTCTCCTTCTCGGCTTTGATATAGGGTACATATCTCAGTAGGTCAAGGAATTTGTTGACATACTCCTCCATGGTAAGTTGTCCCAGTTTGAGTTCATAAAACTCTTTAGCCTTCTCGTCGAAATACCTTTCCGACAAATACTTCTTCCGAAAGTACTTCTCGAACCATTTCCAAGATAGGTCCTCCTCACAGACCCCTTTCATATTCTTAAGTTCATCCCACCAGATGGAAGCCTTCCCATTCAGATTGAAAGTGGCCACTCAGGCCTTCAGGTTCTCGGAGAAATCGTGGACTCTGAAGTATTTCTCTAGTCCAAGTAGCCAAGCTTCAGCTTCCTCTCCCTTCTTTATCTCGCCATCGAAGGAGGGAGGTTTCGCCTTCCTGAATTCCTCAAATTTGTGACTCTTAGAAGTCTTTTGCTTCTTCTGTTTCTTTTCAGAATAGGAACTGGTCCTGCTATTGGAAGAGCCTTCTAAATCGCCAACTTCCTTCTCAGTGGAATCGTCTGGCACTAGTCCTTTACCTCTAGGGTGGACCTTTCTGGATGTGCTTCTCTCAGTGTGGCCACTGACACGACCACGATTCTACATCTCAGGTTCATGATGCATTTGTCACTGTAGGTCGGCTAATCTTTGCAGTAGAACTACATTAATTTCAGTTTGCTTCTCTTGTTCTTTCATCATCCTTTCATTGTCGGCCTTGTAGCTTTGCAATTCGACCATGAGACTCCTCACAGTCTCGGCTAGGCCTAGAGGGGTTCCTATTGCTCTTCTTTCGTCTGAATCTTCATCTCTGTTGTGGGAGCCTTCTCCCACCTCTTGGTGAGTCACCATTCTCTGCGTTTGTGGATTCCCGTGGTTGATCGTCCGCTTGAGTGAAATACAAATGATGGTTATTAGTCAGGAGTCAAATTCATTTTATAATTTGTGCATAGCTTCATAACTCTTTCACATGCATACACAGTCGGGTTTTCATTTTACAGGTTCTCAATCCTAGTTAAGATAATTAAGTCAAGGGTTACTCCTCATAGGAGTGTTTTGAACGAGGTCTATGCACGACTGGTGCATGAGCCCAATCAGGCTGAGTGTTGTAACCATGCTCTGATACCAATTTGTAACACACCCACTACCTAATATCAAAGTTTTTTGGTTGAATTCTCAATAATGATAATTTGCGGAGTCCTACAGGGGTCTAGTGCAGGCGAGTTCTTCCCTGTTCACCTCCCTATGATCGTGGATTAGGACCATAGGTCAGAAGAACCAGGTGCCTTTCACAACTCACAACCTCGCGAGTCATTAATCAAAGGCCCTCAAATTTTCTTCACAAATCACCGATACCCGAGATCACGAAATGGGTATAGCTCCTTTCTTAGTTAGCACCCTCCCCACTTGTAACCGTAGGCTAGTATTAAACGTTAGCACCTCTTAAAACTCACACCCTCATGAGTTTGTGAGTCGAACTCTCATGCTCTTTTGTTGTGATCTCCCGAGACACGATAAGTCAACGGGGCATTGACTCCCTTCTCTAGGGGATACGTGTCCACCCGTTAGTTAGGCGGGCCCTACTTCAAGGGTTGCCAAGGGTTCTCTCGTCCTCGACTCTCGGCACCTTGTTGCTCGCAACTTGGAGCACCTAACCTTTGGGCTCTTACCTTGGGAACCTCCGAGCTCACGAGATCTCTTGGATCTCCTCACACGCGTCCTCAACTATGGATGGCTCGGATCCTCTCGTGGCTTTGCCACTCGTGACTTGGGGTATCCAACTTTAGACTTTTACCTCGCGAGTCTATGAGGTAGTGAGATCCCTAGGTCTCTGCCACCTATCCTTCTCAGATGGACGACCTGGATTCCTGTCGCCACTTTGCTGCCTCGCGACTTGGAGCGTCCAAATTTTGGGCTTCTACCCCGCGAGTCCCGAGCACACGAGATCCTTGGATCTCTACCACCTGTCCTCCTCATATGGATGACACAGATCCTCTCGTAGCCTTGCCACTCGCGACTTGGAGCGTCCAACTTTTGGACTCTTACTTCACGAATCTTCGAGGTTGAGAGATCCTATTCGCGAGGGCTTAACCCTCATTTATCTCCCTATAGATCTAATGTCTGTCGGGTGTCCTGGATAAGATCCGATGGTTCAGATCCATCCCGATGTCGTGCCCTTTCCCCCTTCTCTTTGGACATGGACAATCCAACAGCCCAGATGTTCTCATGGAGTCTGAGGTTCTACGAATCGAATCTCCTCGCTACTCACGAAGATAGAGGAAAAAGGGTTAAGGCAATTTACATTCTCATTCATTCCTACGATCTATCAGTCGTGAATGACCACAGATTCCTCGACGGGATCTCATCCATCGATCAATACTTATCCTTACGCTGCTACTTCGGGATTTTGAAGAGGACCATTCCTCTTCACACAGGGTTGCTAAGACTTGCACACCCAAATCCTTTTCCCAGGTTCTTGGTAAGCCTTCCTAAGGAGGGGAAGTTCCATGCAAAGGTCTATTTCGGTCCCTTCCTGAGTACAGATAAGGGAAACAATTTCCTGAGGTGGGCTGGATACCTGACTTAGTTCAATCTGGGCATGATTAGATTCATTTTTATCGACATAAGTCGTGCATGGCTTCCTCTATTACAAGTGTATGTCCATTAGTTATTATCAAACATTGCACATACATTCTTACACAAAGATCATACTTAATTTCACAGTTCTAGGACATATGCATATATATATATATATATATATATATATATATAAATCATTCTATAAATTTCACGATACAAATATGTAAAAACACTGATCTGAAATAACACCAGAAATGGTGCAACTGCTGAGAGGGGTGCTCGTTTCCACTCAACCGTAGGCTCAGCGACTCCCAATGGATTTACCACTATCCACCCATGAGCTAAGACCACGATGCTCTGAGACTGTGTCTCTCTGTCTGCCAGTGACCAGGAGCGAAGGTTGCAATCCTTCCTCTCTGCTATCACTCACTCTGCCTAATGCCAGAGTTCCCCTCGCGTCTTCCCTCTCAATCGTCTCTACCATACGCCTTATCCTCTCGTGAGGTTGCGTGTGGCACGATTACCCTCGCATCGATTAGGCCTGATGGCTCTATGGATGGGCGTTTTGCCATCCCATCCCTCATCAAGTCATCCGCCTACCAGCCTGCGAGCTATTGAATTTCAGGGCTAGCGAGCCGCTTTTGGTTCTCCGGGCCAGTGGAGTCCAAATACGGTATTTAATTGTCGGTGGAAGTTAACGCCACCTTTTCAGGTGCCTTCCACCGCCATCATGGTCTCTTTTCTGCACATCCCCTCATCAACAGTCCTGCAATAAATTTAGAATGTTATTCACATTCATTGACCTCTTTCTGTAGGTCCATTTACATCACATGTTCATACCTATGAGTTTTCCATAGTCCTCGGCCAGTCTAGTTATATTTACAAACTGGGGGAAACAGGGTGTTACACGAAGTTGTCAAAGGTGAGGACAACCTGCATCTCGGTCATGGAGACTTTTGATATCTTCCTAGAAGAAGGTTTTGGAGGCAAAACCTTCCTCTTCTTTAGGGGATCAACCTCGTCTCCTTTCTTATGTTAGACTTATTTTTCATATAACTCTTCACCATGACCTCTCTACTCTGGTGATATGGAAGTAGTCTTCACGGATGCACTGTTTAATCCTTTGACCTCTTCGGTCTTCTTTGTCTTGCTAGGTCTGAATGTATCCTATGCAGTTTCTATGTTGTCAATTTTGGATATCTTTGTGGGGTTGTTGGGGATAAGGAGGTCAGTTTACCATTCCTTAGTAATCTCAGGTCCTCTTTTGTCAGCTTGTAGTAGGAATGAAGTTGTTGCTTATGTTCATTGGTGTGTGCTGTAATATAAATGAAATGTCGATCTACATTGAACTTCTTCAAAGGCCAGAAACGGTGTAGAGTGTTCGAAGTCATGCAAGTCTTGGACTGGATGGCTCTCTTCATCTAGTTTTAGTAGCTATGAAAGACAACATTTGATTTCCACTGTGTGTTCATATCATTGTAATACCAAAGTGTATTGAACTTTGTAGCCAATGACTCAAATGGCTAGATGTGGGAGAAGGTCACACCTTCTGGCAACTCCCAGAAGATGAATGCGATAAGGATTACAAGCCAACTAAAATGGAATTCATAACCTTGATATTGTTCTTCTCTGTAGTCCAGTTCCAACTGATTCACCAAGTACTTCACCTAGTTCATCTATAGGCCTTCCGCACACTTCCCTGCGAGGTAGACTACAAAGCTGGTGACTTTGGTAGGCTGGTTCTTTCTTACTAAATTCCCTGCAATCAATTGATAGGAGAGGTGCACTGTGCCACTCTATATAGAAGCTTCCTTGTAGCCTCACGTCCCCTTTTCGACATCGCCATAGGTGTTCTTGATCCTCTGCGATAGAGCACGAGCCATGTTTTATCCTGGATAAAAATGGTGTGGATCAGGTCCCTTCATACTCAACCCTATGCTTTGATTGATCAATGTCAGATCAACTGTGATATGGTGGTCTAGCCATAAATAGCCTCCATGGTAACAAGAAAGTATTAGATTGACACAGGCATTCACCTCCTGGTGTCTTCCTAAGTGTGGGATCTTCATGATGATTAATAGGGTGGACTGTGTGAGGTTATGGGTCCACACTTAGGGGATTATCTTTGAATTCTTTCCCTTCGTTTTGGTCAGGTGCTTATGTGGGGCGAGCATGTTATAGACTTTTCGTCCGCTGAACTTCAATGCTACAATCTTGTCTTGGTCTTCTCTAACTGCGCAGATCCCCTTCGGGAGGTTCACAGTGACCAAGGTGTACTCGAAATCTCTGGGAACGCTATCTCGATTTATTGCGCCACTCAGAGGTGGTATGTATGTGGGTAATATAGTCGGGATCAACCCTGTGCTTGGTTCACTTTTCATCCGATGACCAAGATGGTCCAGATCCACGTGTAGTCAATGGAGATGCTTACACTATTCTTGTGGATGAATCCTGTACACCTATAGATAATCCTCTCTCCTACGTGACTCTTTCACTCATCAGGTCATGGAGTACTTCCGTTACAGATTCTTCGACTAGATCAGGTTCATATTGACTTAGATACTGCAATGGAATAGATGGAAACAATGTGATGATCACTTTGCAAGATCAACTTAGTCCTCTGGATCAATTTATTGGTTCGATAAAGGGTTCTCGATGCATGGTGCGGTGGGATAAATAGGTAACTCGACAACAGGTCGCTTGCAACGGGTATGAAGCCTTCATGAACTCAGTTCTGTCCATTATGGCACAGTCCCAATGGTCTGATGGTGAGTTGTCTGGTAATAAATTCCTTTCTACCCATTCAGAGCATTGTTCTAATCATTATAATGTCCCCAATGACTATTTTTCTTTGCCATGGTGAAGTGCCATGTGTCGATGTGATGATATCTCGACGAAGATCCAATTTTGCAAATTTTCCTTCTAGATCTTTCTGCAACTTTTTGATCTTATCTCTCTTCTTACTTATTTTTCTATCCTTTTTTCTAGTGAGCTTTGTCTCGATATTCCTTTTCTCATTTTGATTCTTATCTTCTTTTGACATAGTGACTTCGCGCCATTGAGATTATTTCCTAGGATTTAAGGGTAATACTTCTTCTTTATCTTGGATATGTATTTCAGTCTTATGTGGGTCCTCTAGTGTTCTTGCAACTTTGATATCTACCTCGTTATTGTTAAATAGTTTTGGTCAGTACTCTTGTTCTTCAATCAAGTGTGCGATCCTTTTAGTAATAAAATCTTTTAACTCTTGCGTCTTTTCTTCTAAGACTTCTTCTTCCTCCTTCCTTTTGGATTGATGTCTTTCAATCCAAGGTCTTCCTATTAACATGTTAAATGGAGTGTTGTCCTCAACTAATTTAATTATCTCAAAATATTCTTCTGTCGAAGTTCCATTAACATTCATAGGTATCTGAGTGAGATTCCCATATAGGGTTATCAATTTTCCTCTGAATAATCCTTTTACTCCCAGTGAAGGAACCATAGCAGGCTTTCCTAAAATTTCCCAGGTTATTTCTGTCATAAAATTCACGTGTGTTTCCTCATCCAGAACACAGTCAACGTCGAAGTCTTCCAATATTCAATGCATTCTTTTTCTTCGAAGATCTCTAATAATCTAACATGTTGGTGGTCATTCATGGTTTCTCTCATCTGTAGAAATACTTTCTCTGATTCTTTATGCGATTCTTCGATACTCTTAGTTTTTGGATCTAACTTAGGGTTTTCTTAGTTCAGATTCATTCTTTCAAATTTAGAAATCATTCTAGGGAAATCCAATACTTCATAGTCCATAGCTTTACAACAAAGACAACTAGGTATTCTCCTAGGGAATTCCTTAGCAAGATGTCCATATTTTCTACAACTGTAACAAAGGGCTAATCCTCTCTTTATTTTAAGTGATCCCCAACCCTTTTTGTGCTACACACTAGGATCATCGGAGCTAACCTGCAAAACATTCTTTCTAGGATCCTGCATCCATTTGTTAGTTCAAATATTCTTTCTATACATAGGTATAACATATCTTTCACTATTCTTATTAGATCTACTTATGTCAAACCTTCTTTCATCTACGAGTACTCTAGTTTTCGAGCTAGGACATAATCTATCATACATACCTAGATCCATTCTTTAGAAAAAAAAAATTCCACTTGTCTTACTTCTACAAAGAACAAAACTTTCAAATCTAGAACTTTATACTATTCTTACCTTTATCAGAGCCCAAATCTTGAAGATCTTACCTCTTTTCTTCATATCTAAGCTCTTTTCTTGGCACAGAGCTTCACAAGTCAAGAAGAATGTTGTGCGCTATGGAAATAAATCTATGCATGGATCTTGCTCAGTTTCAAGTTGAATCTTTCCACAAATATTATTCTTCCTTAGGTCCCAACAATCACAGTTTCAGGTCTAGGCAACGGAACCATTTGTTCGCACAGGGGCATAACTAGGGTTCAACGCTACAACAATGCACCAAAAAAACCCTAACTATCAGCCCTTTCGGCAACACCTACAAAGAAGATGAAGTCTGATGCAGGAGCATCCGCACCTCGTCGTGCGCGCCTGCACAGGAAGCTGGAAAAGACTTCGAAGGGAGACGTCAGGGTCACGGTCGTGACTATTTTGAGAAGCGCCGCCGATTGAATAAAAGAATCCATATTTAGGCGTACTTATGTATCAATTGGGACCTGGAGCAGATAAGCTCTCGTCCTTGTACAACAGGAACACTTATTAGATTTTAATGCAGAAAGAGTAGATCGGATACAGGTAGATAGAGTCATTAAGTGTAGATTAGACAATTTAGCTTTTGAGAGGGAAAACCGAATATAGGCACCCTCCTTTTCTGTATTATTATTATTATGAGCGAGAGATCTGAGAAGAGAGTGAGCATTAGGAGGAAGAAGAAAGAACAAGCAGAGAACTTGTGAAGAATCCCCATGTACAGTTCGTGAATTAATAGGAAGATTGATTCAGGTCATGG
>JZKD02S1688277.1:80859-103138 GCA_000966675.3 Picea glauca | reverse complement strand
TGGAAACATTTTGGCCCAGATGAGGCTACATGGGAAATGGAGGATGCCATGAGATAGGCATATCCGATTTTGTTTACTTCTGTACATGCAATTCATGTTAGTAGATAAGAACATTTAGGATGATGTTCCTTTTAAGGGGGAGGTAATTGTAATACCCTGTTTCCCCTAGTTTGTAAAAATAACTGGACTGGCCAAAAACTATGGAAAACTCATGAATGTGAATATGTGATGTAAATGGACCTTGAGGAAAAGGTCAATGAATGTGAATAAAATTATGAATTTTATTGCAGGACTGCTGAGAGGGGATGTGTAGAAAAAGGGACCACGATGGCGGTGGAAGGCACCTAAAAAGGTGGCGTTAACTTCCACCAATAATTAATACCGTATTTGGACTCCACTAGCCCGGAGAACCAAAAGCGGCTCGCTGGCCCTGAATTAAATGACTCGTAGGCTGGTAGGCAGATGGATTAATGAGGGATGGGGAGGTGAACCACCTATCTGTAGAGCCATCATGACTGACCAACGCAAGGGAAATCGCGCCACACACAACCTCGCAAGAGGGTAAGGCATGGGTTAGAAGCGACTGGGGGCAGACGCGAGGGGAGAACTCTGGCAACACACAAAGTGAGTGATAGCAGAGAGGAAGGATTGCAACCTTCACTCCTGGTCACTGGAAAATAGAGACGCAGTCTCACAACATCGTGGTCTCAACTTGGAAGTGGCTAGTGGTAAATCCGCTGGGAGTCGCTAAGCCTATGGTTGGGTGGAAACAAGCACTCCTCTCAGCAATTGCACTCATTTCTGGTGTTATTTCTGATAAGTGTTTTATGTCTTACACCTTGAAATTCATATACTGACATATATGCTCATAGTCTGTGCAGTTTTATAAATGGTCTGAGTATAAGACTGCCTGTGTAGTGTTTTGATTATGAAATGGTGGTTGCATGCTTATAATGGAAGGGCCACGTATGGCTCATGTCTATAAATAGATTTATATGTATATGCACACATTGAATCAATTCAGAATTCAAGTCGTTTCTCAGGAAACCTATAACCTTATCCATCTTGGGTGATACCCTGGATAAATCTCCCCATAGAGACACCCTTTTGAGAATATTAGAAGAGGTATCACTTTGTGTGCAAGGACTCTGCAGAGGCACAGAAGTTGCAGAATCCCTTGAGGATTCGAAGAATAAGTATTGATCAACGGATGAGATCCTGTCGGGAGATCTGCAGTCATTCACGACCATTAAATCGAAGGAATAAATGAGGGTGTAAAATTCCTTAACCCTTTTTCCTCTATCTTCGTGAGTAGCGAAGAAATCGGGGTCGTAGATTCCACAAGGTCCATGAAAGAATATGTATCATGGATTTGTGTCCAGGAAGCTTAGGAACGACACAATGGAGAGACAGTTCTAAGCCGTCAGATCTTGGTCTAAACAACTGACAGCCATTGGATCTGTCGAGAATTACATGAGGTTTAAACCTCATGCGAAGAGTAGCAAAGCGAGAGTACTGAGAAGGAGATTGTATCGGGATATCGGCGTTCGGGAGCTCGGGGATCCGGAGGATGAGAGTCAGAGTACTCGACCTCAGAAATTGTGACAAGGTGAAATAGATCTAAGTCGCCTGCCTGCCGGAGGACACATTTCATGATACCTTCCCTATCGGGGATTCAGACATCGAGAGTTAGAAGAGGAAGTCTCTTGACCTCGCGAATGGCGAAGTCGCAAGAGGATCTTGGACCGTAGATCCCAGGGACCCATCGGAGCCCTATAATCCATTGATCAAATCCTTTACTTAGGCAAAAGAGTGAACTCGACTACGTCCCAAAAGTCCCGAAGACATCGGGACCATCCATGTTGGAGGACAGGTGGCAGAGATCTGTCCATTTCGCGTATCGGGGATTCGTAAGTTTAAAGGTAGAAGACCCGACTCTTGGAGTCACGAAGTCCCAAGTTGCGAGATCACGATATGATCTGGGCTATTGATCCAAGAGGAAGGACAGTCGTGGGATATGGTGTCTCGATACATTACGTGTCAGGGTTCGTGAGTTCAGAGGTTGAAAGGAGTCATTTACGACTTCACGAGTAGAAAAGTGCCGAGAGTCGAGCACGAGAGAACATATGGAAAAACTTCAAGGCGGGGCCCTCGTAATTGACGGGTGGACACACATCGCCTAGAGGAGGGAGTCAATGCTCTGTTGACTTCTCACATCTCGGGGATTCGCGGGATAAGAGAATGAGAGCTCAACCCTGGGACTTCTGAAGTCACGAGTAGCGAGAACGCGAGAGGGAAAATTAAATATCGCTTCTCGGGGGTTTGTGAAGGGAAGGTGCCAAGATTCGATGCTACAACTCGTGAAGTGGCGAGTAGTGAGCAGTGTGAAAGGAAGGTCAACCTTCGCTGAATTTCAAGTCTCGGAGGATCTCATAAGGAAGGAACAAGAGTTCAACCCTTGAACTCATGAAGCGGCGAATAGCAAGAGGGGCTAGTGTTTAGCCTAGTCGGCGGTCACACATAGAGGACGCTGACAGAGGGAAGCTATACCCATTTCGTGATCTTGGGTATTGGTAATTTGTGAAGAAAATTCGAGGGTCTTCGACTCACGACTCGCGAGGTCACGAGGTGTGAAAGGCAATTGAAATTAGGCGCGTATGTGGTCCTATCGAACTAGGGACTAAAGAAAGGGAGCTAGTGCTTTGTCTTTAAGCGATAGGTAGATCTAGACGACTGGAATCTGCGTGGCCAGATCTAAGGCCAGGGTTTCATTCCGAAGCTCCCTCGCCATTCTACCTTCAAGATTGGACTCAATTGTATCGTTGAGTCACGAAACATGAAAAGGTGCCTGGTTTGCTTGGCCTGTGGTCCTAACCAATGATCACAGGGAGGTGAACAGGGAAGAACTAGCCTACACTAGACCCCCGTAGGACTTGAGGGATTCTGTCCCTTGAGGAAAAACTAAAATTTTATTACGTGGTAGTGGGTATGTGACATCTGTAGTTTGTATCTTGTCCTCATGCCCATCCACCCAAAACAACCAATCAACTCCTTTCTCAAAATCAATGAAGCTCTCTACCTAATCACCAAGATACTCTTATTTGTTCCTGATGAGCCGTTGAAGAACTCTGGATAGTGAATTCATACACTAATATTACACTCCTACCTGAGTTTTGAATATTTTGAAGTTATTTCTCAAGCTTTGAAGACCTCATCTCCAACCATAAAGAGTCATTGGCTTCTTGAAAATGGATACTATACATGTATACCTTTTGATTTTGAGATGTATATCCGTTGTGTACTGCTCATGGCTACACTTTATATATTTATATGATATGGATTTGCAGTGTATTTTATTGGCAGCCATGATTTTATTTCATCTCGAGCATGGGTATGCCCACCTCGGTGAGACAAATTGTTATTTTGCAGATGATACCTGTTGAACTCTGGTCCCTAGGCTCACTCGCTTCGTACATTGGTGAAGATTTGTAATGTATTTCATCCATCAAATGCTCTTTTGACCTCACACATTAGGGGGCATCTGTTATAACCTTAAACTACACCAGACATGCATGTCTGGAATCAAGCTATCTTACTTGCTATCTTTACCAAGCCATCACTAAACAACTCTTCTAAAAACCATTGTTTTGAAGGTGTGTGTTCCCTACACCACTACTGCCCATGTACACATTATTGTACACTCACAAAAAATCATGAAAAAAGAAAATTTAAAAGGGATACAGGTTTCTGAGCTGTTACTTAATCAGTTGACCACCCATAGCTAGTCACCCCAACCGTTACTATCTATTTTTGCATATAAAAGAAGGTGTTGGGACCCCATTCCAAGAAGAAGCACAAGAGAATAGAAAATCTGCCCATTTCAATATTCCCCCTTTTCCCCAATATTTTGCAACCACATTATGATTTTGAGCCAGAATTCCTTCTTCCTCCTTTGAAAATCCTTTCCATTTCCGTAGAGAGAACTGAAGAGAAGATGAATACATGGAAGAAGTTGGTGCATGGTGAAGAGGATCCAAGGACCAAGTTCAAGGATCAGTGTCGGTCTCATGTTGTAAATGAATTTTGTGATATTAATATAAGGAAGTACTTTTTTCGTCCTGCCAAATGACGTCTTAAATATTTATGATTTGTTTAAATTTCTTAGTTATGATGTCTAACCCACTAATCAATATGTAGAATGCATGCTTGTAGTTTCTTGTTTGTCTTTTGGTGAATACAGGTCAGCCTTGGGAGGAGACTTGCATTTGGGAAACAACCAAGCTCAAAGGGACCAACACCACATGCGAAGTTTAAGGTATGCCTACTAGATCCCTATACTTTGTCTTTTATGTATGATTGTGGGGTAATGACGGGATAGTTGATAAAAGGTAGGAGACTTTAGATGGTTAGCTCTGCCTACACTTTAGAACCCTGGTGTAGTCCATAGAGGGGTTTTCCTGTTATAGCAAGATCCCACCTGACCGTCTCATGAGAAGATAAAGAGATGGGAAATAATCATTGTGCATGTTGAAGGAGCAATGTGATCAACCATTGATTTTAGACTGCAAGGACCATTGAATATGTCAGAGTACGTTTCATCAGAGAAGCTCTGGTTGGATTATAGGTATATTATGAAGTGGATGGGTTCTGACAAACAAGACTTTGAGAGCCAACAATAACCATTTATCTAAGATTGGGAGACTGCTGAGCAACGAGGACATATTGTATTGAGTGTACCCTGACGATCCTGATAACAAGGATACAATCGATAGACTAGATGAAATCCAGATAATATTCTTTTGTGGCTGAGTATTGTGGTCCTAGGTTTCTTATAGCCCTGTTGGTCCCGATGAAAGTGATCACAGATCAATGAACAAGATTGATTAGAGATATAGATTGGACGATTGTGATCAAAAGAAGAAATTATATGACGGTTGATATGTGTCAAGTCTATACAGTGTGCCTTTTTGTATAGAGAACATATTGACAATCACAATTTGTTCAAGGATCAGATCGGATGGCTCTTGAGAATTAAGGTCTATGTGAAGAAATTTGTGTGATGGAAGGAAGCTAAAAACTAGTTTTCATGGAGGGTTTTATAGCCTAACTTAATGGAGAATTGATGGAAATGTAGCCGACTTGTTGAATATGATTTGGTTGAGAACAAATGGATGGTATATGGGCTCATATATATATATATATATAATGATGCCAATATATTTTTGGAAGCATAGTGGTACGATGGATGGGTTAATAGTGAAACAAGAAGTGCATGGAAGAAAAGGTGTGAAGAGAAGAGGTGTTGAGGCTCGCAAGATAATGGAAGAAAGGAATATTTGAAAGTATAAGGGAGGAAATGTGGAGCTCGGAAGGGGATTAAAGTCCTCATTGTAAGCGGGTTCCTACATTGAAGGTTGGTGCCTTTTTTATGAACAAGTGGGTGCTTGCAGTGCAAGTTGGTTCCTGCATTTCTACAAGTTGGTGTTTGTAGCAAGGATTTGTGTCCTTGGCAGGTTAGTTCATATAATCATTATTGTTGATTTGGTGCTCAGTCAATGAGATTAGTGTCTCCTGCAGGTTGGTTCCTGTAAGCATTGTAATAGTAGGTTGGTTCCTACAATATCTTATAAATAAAGTTTTGTGGTTTTATCCCATTTGGTTTTCCACGTTAAATATCTGTGTACTATTCTTTTGTGTTGATCTTTGGTGATATTATTAATTATCTTCATTACTTATGATTGATTATGTAATGATTGGTTAAAGTGGTAAAAACCTATTTAATACTAATTCACTCCCCCTCTCAGTATTAATGTATATTCCAACAATTGGTATTAGAGCGAGGTTCCTTCAGGAACATTCTAACCAATGGAAGGTGAATCCCTATAGAGAAAATGGATAAACAAGAAGTTTTTCCACAAACAAAGCTCCATCATTTGATGGATCATATTAATTTTTCTAGAAGATAAGAATGAAAACATACTTGATGTCACTTTGGTATGATATTTGGAGTGCAGTAGTGAATGGATACATAGCTCCAAAATCTCCACCAGTCGATACAGATGGAAAGAGACTCAATAAAAATAATTGCAGGGCCAATAATTCTATTCTTTGTAGTTTGAAAAAGGAAGTGTATACCAATTTCATGCATTGTGACTCAACAAAAGAGATGTGGGACAAATTAGATAAAATTTATGAAGGAGATGACAAGTTCAAGAGAGAAAAGTTACAGATTCATAGAGAACAATTTGAGACCCTCGAGATGAATGAAGAAAAAATTATTTCAACCTATTTTATTCGTGTGGATGAGGTTGTCAACTCTATCAAAGGATTATGAGAAGAGATAGAAGAAACCATCATTGTGCAAAAAGTGCTTAGGTCTCTTCCCTCAATATTTAATCCCAAAATATCTACTACAAAAGAAATGAAGGACCTAGAGAAGTTGAGAATAGATGTGTTGCATGTAATCCTCATTGCATATGAAATGAGGATAGAATAGGATAATCCATTAAGGGAATCAAGGAAGGAATCATACTTCAATCCTTCAAAGAAGAAAAATATAGAATAATGCAAGACAAGTGATTTCTCAAATAGAGAACTGGATGAGGAAGAAGCCAACTTTGTCAAGAAGCTCAAAAGAAGATAAAAAGTTAAGCTTCCCTTAAAATGATTTATTTTTGGAAAATTAGGACACTTCACCCATAAATTCCCTTATGAAAAAATGGAAATAACAAAGTGAAAGAAGATTCTAGTTTCAAGAAGTACAATGAAGGGAAGACTGAAAAGAAGAAAAAGTTCTATAGACAAAAGAATAATCTATATATGAATGAAGACAACATCTTTGTAGATGATAGTGACAATGTAACAAATAAAATTCTCTTTATGGGTCTAGAAACAAAAATAAATGAAGACATTATTTCACTAGAAGAAGACAATCTCAACAAGGAGATTGAAGTAGACTTTGAAGAATAATTCTTTAGTTCCATAGAAGAAATAGATAGAATCGAAGAAAGGACCAAAAAGAAGAAAAAATAACTGCAAAAATACAAAGAGAAGAAGTATGATATTGAAGAAATAGAAAAGAAAATAATTACCCTAAAAGTACAAATAGAAGAGAGAAATAAAATTGAAGTTTTAAAATTCCAGCTAAAAGAGAGAGAAAGAGAGAAAATATATGCAACAATATAAAATATGAAAAGTATACCTGAAAAGGGAGTTGGAAATATCGTCTACCAACATAAAGTATGAAAATATCTCCACACACTTGAATTAAATTATAAATCATCAAAGATCACCATTTGACAAAACTAGGCTTGGCTACAATAAAGAAACCTCAACCTCTTCAAAATAGTCAAATGAAGAAAGAACCAAGAAGTACGTTAATTCACTTAGAATATTTATCAAATTTGAAGACAACAAAAAGGAGGAACTATATGTTCCATAGAAGAAAAAATCCCCTCACAATGATAGAACCTGGAAGACTATCCCATCAAGATGGAACCACACAACTAGGTATCAAAATTCTTTCTTCAGATATTGTTATTCCTGTAATTGACTTGGACATAAATAAATAGATTGTAGAACAAATGTAAGAAGCAAACCTATAAGGAACAACAATAGATACACACCTAGACACTCAAGGAGAAATTATAATTATTTTTCTCCTTTGTTGAACTATAACATCATATGTTATAACGGCAATAATTTTGGGCATATAACAAAATTTTGCAGAAGTAACTTCAAGAAAATTCAGGAAAAGGAAGGTTCAACAATCATGAAAAGAAATGAGGAACAAAGAAAAGATAAATGCATGTTTGTGAAAGAAACACTTCATGCACAAAAAAGTAAAGATAAGTAGGTTGTTGAAAGTGGATGCTCTAGTCACATGACAGGAGATAGCAAATTTTTTATGACCCTGAAGAAAAATGAGGGTAGTGTTACCTTTGGAGACAAAGGTAGATAAAAAATAATTGGAAAAGGCACTCTCAGTCTTGACAATGGAAGAGATAAATTTGAAAAAGTTATGTGTGTTGAAAGATTGAAACACAATCTTCTTAATGTAAGCCAAATGTGTGACCAAGGACATCTCTTTCCTTTGACTCTCAAGAATGTGAGATCAGAAAAGAAAATTTAGGAAAGTTGGTTGCAAAAGCAATAAGGGCCCCAATTTTTTTTAACATTATAGATGAAATTAATGGAGAGAAATGCTTCATGGGGTATATATATATGAAATTTGGTTATGGCATAAAATAATGGGCCATATGAAGTTTTATAACTTTGTAAAAATCAATACCAAACTAGCAGTAAGATATATGCCAAAGATTACAAAACCCACAAGTACTATTTGAAAACAATGTCAACATGGAAAACAATCAAGGGTGAACTTTAAGACAAATGAATATGCAACATCCAAGCCATTGGAATTTTTTCATACAGATCTCTATGGACCTTCAAGAAAAAAAATGCTACAAGGAGAAATCTATTTAATGTTGCTCATTGATGATTATACAAGAACGGATTGGGTGACCTTTCTCAAAAATAAATCTGAGGCATTTGGAAAATTTAAAACATTCAAAGATTTAGTTGAGAATGATACCGAGATGAAAATCAAATGCTTAAGATTATATAATGGAGGTGAGTTCACATCTAATGGATTTGAATAATTTTGTCAGATTCATGGAATAAAAATACATTTTTCAGTTGCAAAAACCCCTCAACAAAATGGACTAGTTGAAAGGAAAAATAGACATGTATAATAAATCACTAGGAGAATGTTAAATGAAGTAAACCTCTTAGATAGTTTTTGGGGACAATTTGTTTACACTACTATCTACATTCTAAATATAGGGAATAGTAGAGTTAATTGTGACAAGACCCCCCTATGAATTATGGAAAGGTCGACTAGCATATGTCAAACACTTCAGAATCTTTGGAAGAAAGTGTTACATTAAATGAGATGATGAGGATATAGGAAAATTTGAATCGAGCATATGAAGGAATTTTATTGGATATTTTTCAAGAAGCAAATCCTATAGATGTTACAAAAAAATACTGCAGAAAATTGTTGAAAGTGTTAATGTAAGAATTGTTGGACATATTATCATTGATATGTTGTCATTGATGTCAATAGTCGATGTCATTACGATGTGATGATAAGTTGTTATGATGAATTTTCATTGTTGATTTATCATATATGAAATTGTCATTGATGTCAACAATATAACAATTAGCAGAGAATGTCAAACAATATGCAGAGATCAAAGCTCAGAAGGAAAAGTGCATTGTAGAAACATGATCAGATCAAGTCAAGACCGTTGAATACGCAAGCGCTACATCAATGACATGGATGGATTGTAGAGAGAAAAAGGAGAATTAAAAAGCATGTTATTCCCAATCCTGCAATCAGTCTAGATTGTCAAATTACAAGAGAAGGATAGTTGGAGGACTAGTCAATGATCAAATCAAATCAGGACTGTTGATACGCAAGCGCCAAATCAATGACAGGGATAGATTGCGGAGAGAGAAAGAAGAATTAAACAACATGTTATTTCTAATCCCACAATTATTCTAGATCATCATATCTTATCGAATCAAATATCAACGATTGTGGTTGATCCACCAATAATCGCACAAATTCAAATTGCAGAGTTTTGGCGATGGACTAAACCACACGCAAGTTACGGTTCCACAATCCACATAAACCATTGGATCAAGTTGAGTGGAAGGACAAAGTAATTCATGGACCATAGATCATGGAAGTGACATATGCATGGTCAACCCGACATTGACCACTTCGGATAAAATCGACCGAAGGAAATATGCATGAAGGAATTTTATCCGAATCCAAAGTTCTGATGTAAATGTGAGCCATCCGATCATAGGTAACCTTTTTGGAAAAAGAAGAGTTTTTGTATTTAAACCAAGGAAAAGAAGCATCGCAGACAGATCGAGTCGTCGATCTAAGATAATGATCAACGAACAATATTAATTTTGGGTTAAAAGTTGTGAGGAGGTTACACTTCGGGTAAAACAAGAAGTAAGAAAGGCAAAGTTAACCGAAGTTCTGAAGTCATGAAATTTCATCAACTGTCATATCATAGGAAGAGAATGGAAATCTTGTGAACCGTTGATCCATTCAAAGTGCACCAAGGATGAGTGTGGTCAACTTTGGCTCTGACCACTTCAGCGAAAAAGGACTCAGAACATATGAGTTCCCCAAAGGCCGAAGTTCTGAAGTCACTCTCAGCCATAGATCTGAGATACATTTTGGGAGTTAGGAAAAACATTAGATACAGGAGAGGAACATGTTCCACATGAGGAGATCCACTTCAACAAGACTACGTCAGCAAGGACATGTGGCACAGTCAAATTATGACAAGTTTCAAGATGAAATTGGAATTTCAGGTACGTGTAAGTCACGAATCTAAGTGACATGTGGAAACCACTTGACCAGTACCAAGTCATAAGTGACATCAACAAGTTACATTACTTCAGGAGTATATACTTTGAGGGAAACCGGTTTCTAAACATTAGAAATCACTCGAAGCGTTGAAAGTCAAAGTTAACGCCTATTGTTGATCTAATTCAGGAGCGTTCTTCACCATTGATCAAGTAAAGTGGAAGGATAGCATAAGTGTAGGTGTTAACTGATAATAAGAGGTCACCACTATTGTATGAATTATTTGGTAGGTAATCACTTTGGAGGAATTGTTACTCCAGATTTCAAGAGCCACGAATAGCTGAAGTTCTGAATTGAACGAGAATTGTTCATCTTGCAAATAATATATCAACCATATGATCTACTTCAAAGAATATTCTTCAGAATATTTGAAATATTATAGAGGCTAGAAGTCACGAAGGACAAAGTTTCAAAGTATCGAAAGTCATCCATCTCATCGAGATATTAAAACGTGATCCTTGATTCATAAGTGATCAAACACTCACTTGGCCTAGCACCTGGTCACCACCTGCGGTCATATGGAATAAATTAACAAAGAGAGAAAGAAGAGGCAATGTTGGGAACATCGCTTAGACAATAAGCCCATGGTTTTTCACATATGGTCATATGTAAATATTTTGAAGGAAGCGCCTCATATAGATCGCTAAAAAATAAAATATGATATGTTGGTGAATAGAGAATGCAACAGAAGCATGAGAACGATATGATGAGTCGATCCATGTCTGTGATCAAATCATGAATACAAAATAACTGACACACAATCATGATTAAAAGAAAGTTAATTCATGAGAATTATAAAGAATAAAAAGGAAAATGATATTAGTTAAGGATTAATATTATCATTTAAATGAAAAGGTACAATGGTTCAAAATCAAAAGATGCAATGATTCAAATTCAAACCAGTTGGAAGACTATATAAACAAAAGGAATGGTGAAAATAAAGGGTAGTTGAATTTGTTGAAGTATATATATTTATATATAATGGATTGAATGAAGGTTCATTCTATCCGGTTGGTGCCTGTTTACAAGATGGGTCTTGTATGAGGATTGGATTCCTCACATCTCAGTTGGATCTGAGATCAACAAGCTAGGACTTGTTATGAGGTTTTGATTCCTCATTTCTCAGTTGGATCTGAGAACTACAAGATGGGTCTTGTAACAGAGAGTTGGGTCTCTCATAATTGTATGAAGATGATATTCAAAGATTGATCTTATGTATTCATTCAAGTTATTTAAATAAATAAAATATTTATTCTTTTATATATTGATTGATAAAATGAAACAAATATTTGTTGTTCAATTAATTTGTGAAAAGTGAAAAATTGTCCAAAGTTTTGTGCTGGTTCACCCCCCCTCTCAGTGTCAAGTATCCATTTCAACAAGAATAAATGAAGAAATACCACAAGAATAAATTGGACGAAGAAGAAATGGATTACAACAAAGAAGAAGAAGAAGAACCATAAATGAAAAATAATAATAAGAGGAAACATAATGCTAAGATACAAGAAATCCATCCAAGTATGTACAAAAAAATCATCTAGAAAATTTAATTCTAAGCGATGAAAATGCTAAGACTCAGACTAGGAGAAAAATGAAAAACAATTATGAGCAAGTGAATATCTCTTTATTGTTAAAATTAGAACCTAAATTCTTTGAAGAAGCCCATAATGATCCACATTGGGTGAATACTATGGAAGAAGAGTTAAATCAGATTGAGAAAAATTAAACATGGGAACTTGTCCCAAGACCCAAAGATAAATATGTGATTGGCACAAAATGGATATTCAAGAATAAATTTAATGAATATGGAAAAGTGGTAAGAAATAAAGAAAGATTGATTTTTAAAGGGTATGCTCAAGTATAGGGAATTTCCTTTGAAGAAAAATTTTCACCTATTGTAAGGATAGAATCCATTAGAATGTTTTTCTCATTTTCAAGCTTCAAGAATTTTAAAGTGCATCAAATGGATGTCAAGTTAGCATTCCAGAATGGAGAACTAGAGAAATAAGTGTATGTAGAATAGCATGAAGGATTCCTATTGTCAGAAGATGAAGAATATGTTTGTAGATTGAAGAAATAACTTTATGGATTAAATAAATCCCCCAGACCATGGTATTCAATACTTGACAAGTACTTGCAACAACTAGGATTCAGAACAGGAACAACAAATAACAATGTTTACATCAAAATAGATAATGCATAAATGGTTATCATTGTAGTCTATGTGGATGATATTATTTTTGGAAGTAATATGGATGAAATGATCAAAAAGTTCGCATAAGAAATGAAAAAGGAATTTGAGATATCTATGATTGGATAATTATCATTCTTTTTGGGAATGAGGATTACTCAAACGATAAAAGGCATATTAGTTTCTCATGCCAAATACATTAGAGAGATGTTGAAGAAGTTTGTAATGGAAGATTTTAAACCTATCAACATGCCCATGGTTATTGGTTGTAAGCTAAGAAGGGAACACGAATCCAAGGAAACTAATCAAACCCTGTATAGATCAATAATAGGTAGCCTACTTTATGTGACGAATTCAAGGATAGATATAATGCAAGAAGTAGGTTTAGTTGGAATATTTCAAGTTGCACCTAAGGAAACACATGTACAGGCAGTCAAAAAAATATTCAGATATTTGAAAGACACATTAGACTTTGGTATGTAGTATCCCACAAGAAAATACTTCACTCTGACAAATTACACATATGCATATTGGTAAGGTAGTTTGGATTGCATAAAAAACACTAGTGGTGGAACATTCCTTATGGGAAATAGCTTGGTGTTATGATTCAACACAAAACAATAAACACTTTCTCTATCCACATTAGAAGAAGAATACATTGCAAAAACAACATGTTGTACATAGGTCATCTGGATGAAACAAACATTGGAATACATTAAGGTAGGGTATGATAAGCTCATAGCAATTCTATGTGACAATACAAGTGAAATAAACATATATAGGAATCCCTTCATGCATTGAAAAACAAAACATATTCCAATCAAGTATCACTTCCTCAGAGAGAAAGTCACAAAAAAAATGTCAATATGGAGTATATTGCAACAAAAGAAAAAATTCTACATATATTTACAAAACCTATTCCTAGAGACGTATTTGAGTATCTTAGACAAAAGTTGGGGGTGGTCACTATGCCCTCCAACCACTAAAGAGATAAAGGAATATCATAAACTCATGGGAAGATATAGAAAGAGAGACAAGCATAGGTTCAAGGGGAGAAACATAAGATATTTCTTACTATAGATAATAATATCTCATTTCCATTGATGTCAAATGGGGAAATTATAGAGAAAGGGGGAAATTAGCATAAAAGCGAGACTTGTAGGAAGCAGTCAACTTACATTAGAACAAAATAATAAGATCTATGGTTGCATAGACTAGAAGAGTTTAGTTCCAAATTGCGTTTCCATCAATGAAAAAGGTGGAGTTTGTTGAAAATGGTGTTGTCATTGATGTCAAAGGTTGTTCTAATATAGGGAAAAGTAGGGGATTGTTACGAGTAGTTCAACACATAAGAAAGCATAGATTCACATACATATATATAGATACATACACAAAGTAGTGAGAGACCAAAGAAAAACACTTTATTATATGATATGTTAATACAACACAATAGATACAATATTTCTTATAGAGATATCTTTTCTCATACAATCTTGTCTATTTATACCTATATGTTTAGTTACTAGGTAGTTGTAACTACTTAACTTCCTAGGTTGGTTGGTTAATAGAGATTTTGACCGACCTATACTTCTGACTTTGATAGTTAACCAACTATGTCTTAGTCGATTGTTGGGTCTAGTCGACAGATTCGATTATTCCTTACAACATCTCCCCCCACCTCAATTCCTTGCCCGTCTCGAGAAAGAGGGGAGTATTAAAAACATTTCTTGTACATTGATTGTTTACAAATAGAAATGATAGGAAGAAATAAGGAAGAAGAAATTTATCCAAAATATTTCGATGCTTGACGAAGTTATGTAACCTTGCCAATCATTCTTTAGTATCTCTTTTCACTCCATTGAATGCCCAGATTTAACATCATGCCTGATTTTGATTCCACAATCATATTCTCTTGCCACAAAAATATGTTACTTGAAATAATCTTTTGGCATTTTCTTTCCATGCTTTGTCCAAGAAACCTGAACTGGACTATGACTTCCAATCTTAGAGATTATTTGTGGGTGCTCCCCTTGTGTTGAGAATTAAGTGGATGAAACCGTAGGGNGGGGCTTCTTTTGCGTGAGAGAGAATCTATTATTTTTATGTCTGTAACCACGATCGATGAGAATCTTCTGCATTCTGAGGGTCTAGTTCAGAAGGGTCATCATATTCTATGCTTATCGTCCCCATGGTCGATTTTTACAAACTTAACTATGTGCAGAATGGTTTTTTCACTTTCCTGTAGCTTTGATATATAGAGTTTGGTTTCTTGATCTTGAAGGTAACTAATAGGGAAACATAACACCTCGCACATGGATGAATCTTAACAGATTGCAGATTTTCATAGAATTGTGTGCTTAATGATGAACATTATCCTATGTTACTGAGTCGACTCTTGTGGATATGATATTTACTGCATTGTTGTAAAGTGAAAAAATATTTTTGATCTTAAAGAGAGATATTGTTTATCCTCACCTAGTGATTTGTGGAAGTATGGGTCTTAACCATGAACGTTGAAGAGCTAGTGGGCTCGTGCGATTAGCTATCCATGTTAATGTTTAACTGGTATTAGTGTGAGGTGCGATGGGTGTACAAAGTGTCAGTTTCCAATTGATTTTTTTTCATGTTGAGTCGAGCCGAGTTTATGTTAGTGGCTATGAAATTGTCTTCTCTGTTGTGTTGATCATTAGTGTTTTTGTTTTTTTCATTGGTACTTTCTTGTTGAGACTTAAATGCACCATCTTTTCTAGAGTTGATTTTTTCATGGTCGGTGTTTTCTTGTGTTTGGACAACTATGTCTTCTATATTTATCCATGGTTGGTATATGGATCGATCGACTATTGCTCTTGATTCATTAGGTTTTCTATTGTTGGATCTTCTTAGTTGATGTTATTGATAGTTATTTTACTCCTCCATTTTGTTGTACTTGCCTACATTTGTATGATAACCATGCTCACTTGAACTAGGCTCACTTGAATATCGTTTTCTTGAATGGGATCTATCTCGATCACTTGACTTCACTTTCATGAGGATTTCTCTTAAGTTGGGAGATGGAGTGGTGCATTGATGATGTCTTCTTTTGCTTAGTTTATGGCTTGAGTATGGGATTATTTCTCTCTCCATTTTTATTTTTCATTTCTTTTCTTTGAGGCTTTGAAATTTTCTTAATACTTATCTTTCTCTTCTAGCGGTTTCTTATACCTGATTTTTATCATTGACTTTGGTTTATTAATACAAGCGAGATTTATTTCCTTAATGATGTGATTAGTCTATATTTTTCTAAATATGATAAGACTATTATATTTTCCTTTCCATCTCTAGTTGGTCCATGTTATCATTTTCTTGCTAATTTTTCCAACAGGGTTTCTCATATTCTATGTATAATAATTTTTTAAATGGGCTCCATTAATTACTTTCTTGAATGGATTCCCTAATAAGGTTCAAATTTGAACTTCTTTGGTTGGTCAAATTTCTTCGACAACATAAGGCCCAAGCCATGATGTCTCTATATTTATTGGTTTTCCTTTTATTCGACTGTCATATAGCAAAAATAGATCATCATTTTGTATGTCCTTTTTATTTAAATGACATCCATGCCATTCTTTCTGTTGTTGTTTTTGTACTTCATGATGGTACATTGCAATTAATATTCCTTATTATAACTTATTTAATTGGTACAGTCAGTCGTTCATGCTTCTGCCTTGGTCAAATTTATCAACAACTCCTACCCTTTTGGAGTTGGACCAAAATTTTAATGGAATAATGACTTCTTTCCCATAGACTAAAATGAAGGGAGACAGTTTGGTTGATTGTTTATAAGAATATCTATAATCGCATAAGACTGTGATAATTTTATCATCCCAGTCATTTTTGTCGATGACACAGATTTTGGTGAGTCCTTATGCAGTGTTTTATTAAATGATTCGACAACCCCATTTTCTTGGGGGTGATATGTTGTTGTTCGTCTATGATCGACCACAAACTTCTTTAGCAGGACTTGGATTGTTTCATTTACGAAGTGTGTTCCCTGGTGACTGATTAGTGTAAGTGGACATGCAAACCTTGTGATTATGTTCTCATAAATGAATTTCATTGAAAATTATTTGGTGCATGATTCAACTAGTTCAACTTCTTCCCATTTGGTCATGTATTCTATTGCAGTAATAATATATTTCACACCGCTTCTTTTTTATCTTTGAGGAAAAGGGACAACAAATCCGACGACCCATATTTCAAATGCTTAATTGGATTTCACTAAGATTTGTGGCATTTCATTCTTCCATAGAGATCGCCTGAGCCTTTGACAATTATCATACTTCCTAGCCTGATCATGACAATCTTTATGTAAATTTGGCCACCATAGATCCACCTGAAGTATGTTCTGAGCTATCATGTCAGCCTAGAAGTGGCCTCTATCTGGTGTTGCATGGGAATCACTAATAATTTTTCTCTTTCATGATCAAGAGCACATCTCCTTAGGATATTATTGGGTCCCATTTTGTATAGATATCCATTTATAAGGGTGAATGGTGCTACTTTTATGGCTAACACTTTATTTTTGTTTGTCGTAAAATTATTTGTGCCTTCATGTCTTCCAAAAAGTTTTATATATCCTCTATATCATTTGGGGAAGCTTTGAATCGAAATAGATGTGTGTCTAGAAGGTTGTCGTCTATGCATGTTGGGTCCTCTCCTGTTTCAAGTCAAGTTATATGTTTGGGTCGAATGTTTTTTTTCCCAGGTTGGACGACTTCAAATTCCTATAACAAGAGAAACAAACAATAGATATTTCCTTGGTGAACCTACTTATTAACTAAATATTTTAATGCAGGATGATCTGTAAAGAATTTGAAGTGGTTGGCGAGTAAGTAATGTCAAAAATTTTGTAATGTGAATATCATTGACAAGGCTTCTCTTTCCATGGCCGAATAATTCCTTTCTTCTTTGTTCAATTTCCGACTAGCGTACTCATTTGGGTGGTCAATTGTGTTGTCATATGGTTGTTCTAGAACCGACCCAAAAGAAACATTTGAAGCATCAACATGGATGTGAAACCTTCTCGACTAGTTGGGAAATTTTAATACGGGGGCTTCAACCAGTTTCTTCTTTAATAATTCAAATGATTCTCGGTAGTATTAACTCCATATGAACTTGATTTTTTTTCGGAGCAACTTATCCATTGGGAATGTGATATCTGAATAATGGAATATAAATTTTATGTATTTCTCGTGTGTCCAAGGAAGATTTTAATTTTTTTCTGATTTACAGGTGGACTCAAGTCAAGGATGATTTTGATCTTTTCCATGTCGACTTTTACACCTTATTTTCATACCACATGGACTAAAAAAATTCCAATTGGTGTGGCAAAGTTTCACTTCTTAATGTTGAGAGATAGTTGGATTTGTCTACATCCTTCAATCAATTCAGTCTAAGCCATTGTATATGGTTTTTGAATAATTTGTATATCATCAAGTTGTCAGAGTAAGCAACCATCATTTTTTATACATACTCTTGGAATGTTTTGAATACTATTCTTGAGAAAACTATCGGGGAATTCTTCAGTCCAAATGGAATTACCCTGTAAGAGAAGGAGACAAATTCAAAGACAAAGTTTATCTTTGGTTGATCCTCTTTGGATATTGGTACCTAATAATATCCTAAGAATCTTTCTGTAAAGGAATAACATTCATGACTTGCGACTTCATTAATTATTTCATCGATGAACGGAGTGAGAAAATGATTCGTTAAAGTTAGTTTGTTGACACCTCTAAAGTCGACACAAATTCTTAACTTCTTAGGGTCATGCTTCTTCATTTGAAACACCATAGGACTTTGCCATTCATCTTTGTCGATTGGATATATGGTTCCTTTTGAAAAAAATTATTAGATTTCGTTCTAAACGATGGGCTTGTATTTGTGATCTAATTTATAAGGTCATTTTTTGATTGTTTTTGCTCATGGAATGAGTTCAATTTCATCTCTCCCATTTATTCTACAAGTCCTTTTAGATATTTATAGTCTCGTGCAAATACGTCTTGATATTCTTCGAGTAAGTCTACTATGTCGGTTGTTTCCTTCTTTGTCCAATAGTTGCCTACTCATGCCATTTTTATTGATAATTGTTTGATATGTTGAATTCTTTAGTTTTGATTTCAACATCCATCCACTTTGTCGAGAAAATGTTCCCCTTCTTTGATTCTGGTGAAGCTCTCCAAGAATTCGGGTTGTTCATGATCTTATTTTTCTTCCTTAGATATATTTAGTATTTATTTTACATTGTTTTGCAATGTCAGGTTATCTCTTTTCCATTGGAAGCTCTAGCCAGGACAACTTATATTTTCCATGTCGATTCTTCGCGCTATCGTAGTTCCATTATTTTCTACCGAAATAAGGTTGCAATTCAATGCCGAGCCTAGATCAATTGTCATCTTCCCTTTTTCCTTCTTTGTAGTTGGAGTAAGGTTTTCTAAAAATATTTTGATTTGTTGCATTGTTGCTTTTAGATGTTCCTCCTTCGGGGTAAATTTGAAGTCTTGAATAAAATTTTCTTTGATGTCGGACCAATTTAGCATATGGCCACAAGCTTCTTCGATCTTGTACCAATTATTTGGTATTTATTATAATATGTTTGGAAACATGTGAGGCCATACCCTTTCATATTTGTATCCTATTTGGTGCCATTCATTCTCTCAATGGTGAATATGATCGACAAGGTCATACCCAACTTTGAAAATAGGGATGTTAGTAGCTTTGGCTAGTTTCTTTTCTCCGAAACGTTCTACAAAGTAAGGTGATACATTTTTCCACATTTATAGTCTTGGGGAATGTGTTTCCCACCACCTTGTGTCTTGGATTGTAAAGGTTTCTACCCAGATTTGATTTCTTCCTTATTCTCTGATAGATTTAGAAACTTCCTCTACATGCATTGATGGAATGTTTCGTTCATTGTAATGTAGTGTGTTTTTCATCGTGTTGTCAGTAAGAATAAGTGTAGGGGTTTTTTTGGAGTCTCTTTTAATCAACTATAGGTACTNGAAGGAAGATGAATATTGGTTTTCATGGAGGGTTTTGTATCCCAACTTATGGAGAATCGATGGACCTAGATCCTACTTTTTGAATATGTTTTGGTTGAGAATAAATGAATGGTGTATGAGCTCACACACACACACACACACACACACACACACACACACATATATATAATGATGTCAGGATTATGTTGGAAGCATAGTGGTATGATGGATGGGTGAAGAGTGAAAAAAGAAGTGCGTGGAAGCAGAGGCACTCAGGATCGTAAGAGAATGGAAGGAAAGGAAAATTTGAATGTATAAGGAAGGAAGGGTGGAGCTTGGAAGGGGATTAAAGTACTCATTGTAAGTGGGTTCTTACATTGAAGGTTGGCTCCTTTTTTATCAGCAAGTGGGTTCTTGCAGTGCAGGTTGGTGCTTGTAGCAAGGATTGGTGTCCTTGCAAGGCTATTTCCTATAATCATTATTTCTAAGTTGGTGCTCATTCAATGATATTGGTGTCTCATATAGGTTGATTCCTGCAAGCATTGTAAAATTAGGTTGGTTCCTACAATATCTTATAAAGAAATTTTTGTGGTTTTCTCCCATTGGGGTTTCCACGTTAAACATCTGTGTACTATGATTTTGTGTTGAAATCTGGTGATATGATTAATTCTCTGCATTTCTTATGATTGATTATGTAATGACTAGTTAAAGTGGTAAACATCTAGTTAACATTGATTCACCCCACGTCTTAGTATTAGTGTATATTCCAACATTTTACATGGCCCAATGTGTCATGAACAATGTTGTAGGCCAATACAAGGTCACCTTTGTTAAAGGAGAGAAGTTTGAATTAGGAGTCGAAGAAATATTTGGTTCATTTATTTTTGGGGTAAGTGGAATCGTGGGAGGAGGTGGAAGGAATTCACTAGATGAAATCAACCATATGTACATACATGTGTGTGGATTATGTATGATGGGGGGAGGAACAATCTCATGGACAAGACTTATAAGAGAATTAGGTGGGTTTGATGGGAAGTCTTCTGACTGTCGCAGTATATGCAAGGCTAGAGTGGCCAAAGGTATGGATTCTTTCTCTGATAGTGGGTGAATGTGGTTACCTAGAGGGGTTAACACAATATGGGTTTGAGGAAGTGAAGCTTGAAGGGATGTTAAAATATTTTGGAGGTTAGTCATGCGATGACTCCGATATTTGATAATGAGAGGGAACATGTATGTGAAATGGTCCATTTTATGGAACAACACATAGGGTCATATCATCCTTCCATTTACTAACATGGAGACATAATGTATGTTAGTAATGCTAGTGACAGTGGGGGGTGCTTGTGATGGCTCAAGAAGTGATGTTTTCTTCACTGATGCTAGAGTTTCTCGAAAGTGAGGAGGAGTTGGAAAATTATGGATATAGTGTCCACATTGGGAGCATATGGTGCATGCAAATTTTGTGCGAAGACCTTTATATTTGGAAAAAGGTTCTGCAGTTGTGGGTGTCACTACTGGGGTAGGAAATAAGGGTATTTATTTTGGGAGATGAATTAAATTGCATAATTCATACAATGAAAGGAACAAGTTAGTAAGGTGTCCAACTATTGCACAAAGGGTACATGGTGGTTCATTATGAGTTTGGAAGGGAAGGTTGGGATCCTTTTTCTTCTTGGTGCCCTTTTGTTTGGTATTATTTCCCCCACCTATGTGACCGGTTGGAATTTTTGTTGTTTGAACTGTCATTTGCATTGGAAACACCTCTAGTTGAGGTGGAAGGGATGGAACTGGTACCATATATGGTCTCTCTAAATACCAAAACGATATGGTGATCACCATGTTTGAAAAGGTGAGAGTGGCAGAGACCTGATATGTTGTGATGCTTGGTGGTGAGTAAAACAAGGGTATTTGGGTTATGGCTTGAGGTATTGTTTTCCAAACAGGTACTTTCCCAATCATTCTTAAATGGGGGAATATTCCAGAGATGATTGTGAAGTAGTCTCCTCAAGGTTTAGTTTTTGTGTATAGGTATCCATTGAGTATAGAGGTGTGGGGCCTTCAAAAGAAGGATTATCAGGAATCTCAATGCCATCTAATGTGACCGTGCAAACTTGAATTGTTCTTGTGGGAGGGAGGCTAGGTGGAACTCCTTGATAAGATCCCACTAATGACAGGTCTTGGAAGATGTTTGTTCCACAATCAACAACATGAAAAAGGTTGGATATGGCTCATATAATATGGAGAATGTTGTCTATGTGACCTGGTTGATTGGGTTCATAGTGTGATAATTAGTTGATGGTGACTATATTCCCATTATGAGGAAAGAGAATGGTGTGAAATATGGAAGAAGCAACATGTAGCTTCATCCAAAAGGGATATCGTAATCCAATTGGGAATCAATGACCTCAATTTCTAAGAGAACCATTTTGCCCCCAAGTTCCACTGGAACGTATGCTCGAAGAGTAATGGATGATAGGACCATATAGGGTGATACAAGTTGTTTCCATACAGTTTTGGACATAATACATGTATATTTTCCTTCATCAATGATACAATCATGCATTGTTATGTTTTAGATTTTGAATAGGATTTGGAAATAAATCAAAGAGGGAAGGTGTA